>OY728133.1:381784961-382409961 GCA_963277665.1 Viscum album
TCTTTGATTCCTTGGAGGTTGTTGCTGATTGACTCCGACAACCCTCGGCTTAAGGAAATTGTTCAAATAATGCCAACCTCCTTGCAGTTAAAACACTGCACTAGAGGCTGAGTGTTGATCTGAACCTTCCATTCTTCTTCAACATTAGCAGTATTCTTCATATCCCTTTGGAATATCTAGGCCATATGAAAAAACATTCTGCATTTGAATCAATTATTTGTTCCCTTAAGACAGTCACCAAGATGCTTCTTCCCATAATTTTTGCAAAGGGGAAAGTGAGGCTTTTTTTCTTCAAGGGATTTGTTTGATGAACCACTCATTTTTTTCTCTATTTTCTGCTTCTTATCACTAGGCCCATGAGACCACTGAGAGTATCCAACCTCCATTTCAACCTTGAGGGCACAACAGACAATCTCTTCATAGCTATCGAAGTCTTGAATTGACAACCCTTTTTATAGACTCAGCTGTAGTCTGCTACAGAAGCGATATACCTTGATTTCGATGTTCAGGAAAAAGCCAGAGGTGAACCATGAAAGCCTTGTAATTTTCGCTTAATACGCCCCAATGGACTCATCTTCCTTCTATTTGAGTCCATGAAACTCTCTTTCCATTTTGAGACGGAGGGTTCGAGGAAAATATTTGTTGAAAAACATCCACTTGAATTCCTCCCAATCTATGGAATCAATTTTATCTTGGGACTTTGTATTCATGATCAGTGTTCAACACTGATCTGCTTCCCCATCAAAATGAAAGACTACCAGTACAACTTTCTCTTCTTCTGAGCATTGGAGGACAGAGAAAATTTTTTCAATCGAGTTAATCCATTGTTCTACGAGGAGGGGATCGGAAGACCCGCTAAACATGGGAGGCCTTTGCTGCATGAAGGATTATATGGAAACTTTCTCTTTCCATGGAGGAGGGGGATGTTCCACCTGATTCATGTTATTATTCATAACTCAAGCCAGCTGATCAAGTACTACCGTGACGTTTTGAGCACCCACTTCCATCTCATCAGGAATGTCCTTAGGTAAATCATTACATTGACTATCACATTGGTTGTTGGAATGTGTTTTCTATATCCACCCATTAACTATGAAAAATAACGTATAATTATATGTCTTGAATACTTAGCTATTGAGCATAAAAATGAAACATTGAACATTAATGAAAAAACATATAATGAATAAGTGCATCCTAACTTTTGATTCCTTAGGTTTATATCTAGGTTATCTTTGTTCAATTTTATAACTTATATTCTTATGGGATTTTTTTGTCCCTTAATAATGGTTTGTACTAAGCTCATGAATCAATGAAAGAATATCCCTCAAGAGTGTCATAACCAAGAGTACAACCAGGCCCGTTATCGAGCAGTATTTCCTATTTGTGTCTAGATAAAAGTGGTGTTTTCGAGTTTTACCCATAGATACATCTATGCTAGAGCTGCCTCTACCTGCTCGTATCTAGTCAGGGTTGTATTTTCTTGATACACCAATTACTCTATTCTCACCAAAATTTACGACTGTTTTCTTATACATAGTCTCATCCTTATGGTTCTCGTTAAGGTGCTCTATTCCTAATATCCAAAAATAACTAGACCATCCTCTGATACCATCTATAGTGACCCGATCCTTTTAAATATAACATTTCATTATTTTAACCATAATTATTCATCAGTGTACAAGCCAAGGATCGTTAAGTCTTTTGTTTTGGAAGACTAGGTACATGTAACATAAAACATGGGGCTAAAAAACATCTTTATTTAATCTCCATAATGAGCTCCTAATTTCCTTTGAGCCCTTACATCTACATAGGGTACCCTGGGGAACACATGAACAATGAGATGAACTAGAAATTCCCAGTAAGGGAATGAACATATGGATACATCTCAAGCACATGAGTTAGGAGGCATGAAATAATGATATCCAATGCACGAAGCTTATAAAATCATTTAATATAAGCATTGGATCATATAAACATGTAATCATATAAATTTGGAAGAATGAAAAATCATATCTTTAGTACGGTTCATGGATAACCTCCAATCCCGTTTCACATTTTATTACGGGTCATGGCAAACTGCCAATCCCATTTCACATCGCATCTCATGAGACTTATCCATAACCAATGCATTGGAGTGCTATCTGGGCGCAACCATCTCAACATATTCATGAATATTCTTTCCACATAAATAATCTTGCCACATAAATAATCATACATAATCAACCATACATAAACATAAGGGTACCCATGGAAAGAATTGGGTACCACAATCATGACATAAAAAATATCCATTGGGAGTTTATTAAAATTGTCAAATAAAAGGAAGGATTAGAACATAAATGGACATTCATAGGGTAAACTGGGCATATAACATGGTATGTGGTGTAAAATATAAGTGAAAACATATTAAAAATGTATTTTGGAATCATTATCATTAAAACATTTTTGTGCGGTTTTAAGGAAAACACTCTATTGCTTTTCAAATAAAAATGTGGAAATTATTTTATATAAAACCAGAATTTAACTAAGAAGGTTTCATAATAAAAATAATTATTTTATAAATACAATTGTTCTTTATAACATATGATAGAGTGCACTTGAAATTTGGGTAAAAATTTGGGAAGTCCCCTTAAAACATGTTTGCTTATCAGAATGTTCTAAGGAGGGAATCATTCAAAATCATGTATATCCCCAAAATAATGTGATGAAATGGTCTTGATATAATATTATTGTAAAACTATCCATAATTCATAATAATCCTATAAATAGTTAAGATAAAACCATTTTGAATGAATGATAAGGAAACCCAAAAGAACAAAGAAGGTTCAGGTAGAACTCGTTACAATTTTATCGGCATGGGTTCGGGTGTAACCAAGAGGGATCGATGAGAGAGAAATGGTGTTTATAATCACTTATAAATCTATAGGGAAGTATGGGTGAGGTTCTTAGACATACCCCATCATTTTCTAGTACATAAAAAAGGCATAGTATAGTGGAAAATCTAGATTAAGAGAAAAAATGGAGAGGATCCCTTACCTTAAATGCAGTGGTGTTTTCCACTTGTTATTAATGTATTGAATAAAAAAATTAAGATTATTAATTCATAAGTACAGAATATATTATATATTTAATTGATTTATTATAACCCTCTTTAGTTCATTCAAATACTTTTTGATTAGTTATAAACTTCAATTTCATTGTTCAGGCTCGTTAGTTTACTTGGATTTAAAAGATCGCTTCACTTATATTCATGTTTGGATTATATGCAAGATGAAAGTGGTTGTCCAGAATTGAACTTATATTCCTTAGTTCATATATAGAAGATTACATGGTTTTATATTTAATTTGGTTACTTAGAGTGATCTCTAATTATTATATATATAACCTCAGTGATAACCGTTTTTGTTAATCGATGGATTTGATTACAAAGAATGTGTTTTTCTTTATAACATAATTCCATTTGAACCAAAGGATTACAGAACCAAAAATAGGATATATTACATATATAATAATCTAGTTCAACCTTAACATAAATGGATTACTGACCAGAATTAATGATAATAATAGAAATTGATAAACTATTGTCCTTGAATGTGCAAAATTAGCACATCTCAAACGGTGCATTCATTTCTTTTAAATAAAAGGGTACAAAAAGGGGAGAAGATAATGAAATATACCTCTATCTTGAAGACATTCCAGTACATGTATGTTACTGGATTTATCATAGTTTTATGGCGAAGGGAGGTGAGGAAAGAAATAAAACGAAAATAACTTAGAAGAAAAAAAGAAAATTGGGAAGAGGAATTTACCTTTTGATAATTCCTCCAATGTGAACTGCTTAAGGGGAGTGTTTTTGGTATTTTGAGGTGGCTGAGAGCTTTTGGACGTGGGGGAGGACCTTGGGGAGAGATTTGGGTAGAAATTAGGGATGTCTTGGAGCTTGAGAGGTGTGGAGAGAAGAGGGAGTGAAGGGGGGGGGGTTATAGTGGAGGAGATGAGGGATTTCATGATATTATAATCCTTAATATATATTTTGTAACGCCCCAAGATTTTATGAAAAATATTCTTTTTAATTTCATTAATGTCTTGTTTTGTACGCTACAACAAAAGAAGCTTTCACAATACGCATCCTTGACTTTCCTTCCGTTACACGCAATCGCGACCTTCCTCGATAGCGTGTGTAGTACGCAATACTGAGTTTCACGAAACAACGATATGCTATTAAAATATTATTAAAACTAGCCGTTATGAATAGTAATAACCACTTTTTGGAAATTTTGTAAATTTTATTTTTCAAAATGGAATTCATTTTTGGATTCGGAGTATCGAATTTAGCCTAAGGTGAAATTTTGGTACTTTTCGGATAACTTTCATATTCTAATGAATAGTGAAAATTACTAAATTATAATTAAAAACAACTTTTTTAATCGAAATAATTAATAGTGATAAATTATTAATTTGAGTGGTTTTAAAGTATATTTAGAATATATTTTTACAATTTAATACAATGTTGGTCATTGTTTGTAATTTCACATTTAAACCACACATAATCAAGTGTCAATCTTTTGATAGATTTTGTTTCATAAAAAAACACGCTATTTGTTTTAACAGCGGGATTTAATTATAAAATTAATTAATGCAACTTCTATGTTATGAATTTGGTAAAATAGACTTCATTTTTGAATTCGGAATATGAAATATAGCTTAGGATGAAATTTTGGCATTTTTCTGAAAACTTTCAATTTTTGATGAATAGTGAAACCACTAAGTGGTAGGTTAAAAACGGAATTTTGCATAAAACTTAATTTTACCGCTTCTGTGAATGGAATTTCGAAAATCCGAGAGACACGGTTAATATCAAGGACTAAAATGTGGTTCAATGAGATGAAAATAATTTTTTGGTGAATAGTAACTTTTTATTTTTTTACCACGGTTAATAGTAAATAGGGTAACTAAGGGTAAATATGATATTAATATTACCCTAACACATGTCCTAATTCTATTGGACAAGTGTAATTCGACCAAAAACAAACTTAGGAATAAAATATGACCATTTAGGCCCACTTGGATTAGATTAGGACATTTATTATTAATTTATTTAAAGAAGGGTTAAAATAGTTAAAATCAAAGTTTAATAAGTAAATCATTTTTAATATGGGGTTATACATAAGATAAATTCGACTATAAATATTCATTAGAAAGCTAAAAAGATTTCCTACATGATGGTATTTTATTTGTAATTTGTAGACAGCATATAATATAATTTATTTATGACACAAAGATGATGCAGTAATTATCTTATTAATGAAATATTGACATAATTGATAATATAAATACCAAAATAAATGTAATTTAAGACTTTTTATGAATTCCACTAATTTTCTAGGTTACTCTGATATATTAGTGTTGATTTAATCAACTTGGTTCGAATATATAATTCTTTTATGACTTTCAAAAAAATCATATATCAAATAGTGTCAAAATTGACACAAAATAGTTTTTAAATCAAATATTATATTATTAATTTTTATTTTATTCCTAAAAATCTAAGGTTCGGCCAAATGACTTAGATAAGGATATATGTATTAATAATATACAATTTGGGGTTCGTTTGGCATGTTATAGTAAGTGCATTAACCATATAGTGAAAGAAAACAAAAAGACACGGTAAAAGTTAAATTATTTAACTTAGAGTTAAATCTAATTGATAAGGTTTAAAATAAGATCCAAACATGTATAAATTTGATTGGTTGATGAGATTACAACCCTATCTCATCTAAGCTTCGAATATGAGTCATTTTTGGAGGTTTTTAAGTGGGGTTATATTTATTATAAATTAATATTTTTAAGAATTCCTAAGGTGCCCCTCTCCTCCCTTATAAAAGGACACCTCCTCCCCCTCCTCCTCACACCAATTTGAGCACTCAAGCTCGGCCAACCCCTGCCAAAATCCCTTCTCCACTTCCCTAGCAACATCCTAGAGGTTCTGGTCTTCCTCAAAGACCAATTCTAGTGCCCTAAGAGGAGGTCTCAAAGAGGCACTTCAAAGAAGAGGTAATTACCGTTACCAATTCTTTCATCTTTATTTCTTCTTCCACTTCTTCTTCTTAGGTTGTTTCATTATGAAGTAATAACATCAGTATCACTCATATACTGATATGTTATTATAAGTATGAAACAACCCTATTTCACCATCTATCCATCCTACGGAAAAAGAAATCACCGCGCGTGCGTACGTACGGAATACCGTCTCCATGCCGTGGTGTAATCTATTTTCCACCACCACCTTACATGGATGGGTATAATGGTGTAAAGAATAACTATACATAGTTATTACAACATCATAATGATTCTGATATATTTTATAATCCACTCCACTCCAATTCAATATTTATAGAAATGATATCATCGCTCGTGCGTACGTACGGAATACCGTCTCCACGACGCGATGAGATTCATTCTCCATGTTAACCATTTAAGAATGATTATAATGTATATATAAGAAATAATAATGAAATAAATGACATTATAAAGCTACTGGATTTATGTATATATATATATACATATGTATGTCATCTACTTACTTCCATTTCAAGACAATAAGGAAAGAAAAACAGCGTTCATGCGTACGTACGGACTACCGTCTCCATGAACGGTGTTTTTCATTTTATTTATCTATCTATTATATATATATATATACTGAATATATATGATATATAAATCATATTTTATATTCTGGAAGTAAGTAAATCATGATATAAGTAATAATGATGTCAAGAACAACAAGTCAAAACACCTACGATAAATGAAACGATTTTACCCAAAACGCTTCTTTAACATGGAATTTACAAAAGAACGGGTAATATAATGTCATAAGTGAACCATATATGATATAATGATTCTGTAATAAGTCAATGACATTATTTAAATCATTATACAGGAGGTTCGGACACATACGAAGCAAATTGGACCTAAGGTAAGGGAAATATCACAATCTCATTTTTATCCGAGATTGTTTATTCGTAAGTATTTACTGGGGTGTATTTTATCATCCACATCCATGTTTCATCAATATTTAATATAATTTCCATCCACCTACAATTGTTTAAATCCGTTTTTACCCTTCGGTGAGTTTTTAGTAATATCTATGAAAGGAATCTTTTATCATACGAGGTACTTTTTGACTTTTCCGACAAAAGTCCGAAGAATGTTTTTTTTAACTTATACGGCACGAACGGATTTCTACTATTTTATAAAGCCTTATTTTCATGAAGCTTCCTCTAAAAGATTTCATGAATATTTTCAATAAAATCTCTTTCTTTTAAAATTACATGATATTTTGTGAAAAGAAATTGATTTTGAAGAAGAAAGGATATTTTCCTCAAGAATTCAATTCAAGTGTTTTATCAAAATTATTTTCCATCTAAGATAATAAAGGGTTCTGTTTCTATCCATATTTTTACATTGATTTGACTATGTTGTGATGGAATTATGTTTATGAATTCCTTTATCTTATATGAATTGATTTATGATGTCATGATGTTTCAAGAATCACATTTTTGTTACATGTGTTATGCGATGATGTATGTTTTATGATTATGTGGCACACATAAGAAAGGATTCATTATAAGATGGGTGGGACCTATATCTCCCTCCAATGCATTGGGTAAAGATTTTATATCTCATGAGATAGACATGGATGGAATGGTAGGTTATACCGGTTCAGTGAAACAGGACTGAAACGAGGATTACTCGATTCAGAAAGGGACTTTGTCCACTAAGATAGTCTTGGAAATGAGTCTTGACTAACAAGAAATGATTCTCTATGATTATGTGTGTATGCCACAATGAGTAATGTTTTAAGTTATGATTTCATTTCACTACTATGATTTATCCCATGTTATGAAATTATGCTCTCTTTTGCAGGTTAAGATTTCCAAAAATGTTATGTTCTTATGAAAATTATGTGATTGATATTTCCTTTGTTTACCCTTACTGAGCATTTGAGCTCACCCTTTTATGTTTTCTTTTCCCCAGGATATAAAGAAAGGTTTTAGGTAGAAAAAAAAGGGATGACCTTTATGGGAGATATTGAAGAACTTTCACCACGATTAGAAGATTACGTTCCGAGTTTCCAAAGACACTAAACTATTACGATCCTTTAGTGTGTGTTTTTGTTATGTACTAAGTATTCCGCAAATGTAATGTAATGTCCATGTACGTCAAGATACGGGTCTCTACAGTTGGTATCAGAGGAAAGGTTTAGTCAATCTTTGGAAACTAGGATGCGAGAACTTTAGTGAGATCCCTAGAAATATTTCTAAGGTATGTCTAGGGATGTCTCTAAGGTTAAGTATACGTATAGGTTATAGTCCTAGAATTACGCTAACGATCTTCGAATTTAACCTAAGATGTTAGATATTGAGGGTACTAACCCTTTATTATGTTGTTTTCCCTAGCATGATTTTTGCCTCTCACACAATTCTTTTGGGGTTTTAGACGATGGCTGGAACCCGAAGGAACCGTGTTAATGCGGAATGTGATGGGCAATGCAATGATTGTACCCCTGAGCAACCAAACGATATAGGAGCTGGAATGCAAAATCTTGTAGCCATGATCACACAACTTTCTCAAGCTATGAATCATGCAGGACTTCCAAACGAGCAAAGGAAGGAGCAACATTCTGTTGAATCCTTCATGAGGCAGCGTCGACCTTCTTTCAGTGGGTCTACTGATCCATTAGTTGCTGAACAATGGATTAGTACTACTGAAAAGATATTTTCAGTTCTTCAATGTTCTGAACATGATAAAGTCATCCTAGCAGTGTATCGTTTGGAAGGAGATGCTGATCAATGGTGGAATCTTATTAAGAATACAAGGCAAAGGGATGAAATTGAGTCTATGGAATGGGACGAGTTCAAGAACTTATTTTTCAATAAGTACTTCCCTCGTATTCTTCGAACAAAGATGGAGAAAGAGTTTCTTGAACTGAAGCAAAGGGACGATGAATCTGTTGGTACCTATGAAGCAAATTTTACAAGACTTGCAAGGTATGCTTCTGGAATTATCATCCAACCTGAAAGTAAAGTTGATCGATTTTTCAGTGGCTTAAAACCAAGTCTTCGAAGGGCATTAGCTATAAGAGACTTCAGTAGCTATGAAGAAATTGTGCGTTGTGCTATCAAGGTAGAAATGGAAGTTGGTGTTACATATCCATCTCATGGTTTTGACAAGAAACGAAAGATGGAGTTCAAGGAGAAATCTCAGAATAATGGTGAAAAGAAGATGAATGTTTCCTTATGCACAAAGTGTGGAAAGAAGCATGGTGGAGATTGTCTAAAAGGGACTAGAAAATGTTTTAAGTGTGGAAAAGAAGGTCATCGAGCAGCTGAGTGTCGAAGTAATGGAAAAAGGGTTTCTAATGATAAAGCAAACACTGCAGAGAACGCACTGCCAACACTTCAATGCTTCAAGTGCAAGGAAATGGGGCATTATGCTAATAATTGCCCTAATCCAAGGGTTAGTGATGATCAACATGAGCAACCACTGAAGGCAAAGGACAAAGGGAAATCACATGCGATCACTATTGGCAATGTTGAATATGACAACGATGTGGTGGAATGATTAAGTGTTTATGTAATGGGATTCCAAAATAATGTTGTATCATTGAGTATTGCAATATTTATTGATGTGGTATTCAAAGTGATTGAGATATTTTTTTTGGAAATAAGATGATATGCGCATAATGAAGACGAGAAAATGAAATGTTTAATAGTATTCATGAGCTCATGATTGATATAAGGACTAAGTGATATCATGGTTTGAGTATAAATAATTTTGAGGATTTTGGTATGTGTAAAGTGTTAACTTTTAACTGCATTCAAGTTTTCACTAAGGTTCAATGGGTATTCAAGAGAGTACGAGATTAAGGCCTTTGAATGTTTGGAATGTGACCAACAAGATATATCTTATGATATATGGGGATCAACGATGGTATTAAATCTATGGTAATCGTTTTCACTATGTTATGAGAATGGACTGCAGTATTATGGATAAGCCTAAAGATTGGAATGGATTATGTTGGACATAAGTTAGTATTGTTTAAGGATAGAAGTTTTTTCGATATTATTGATGGGATTTTATAGTAATATAGTTTTATAAAAAGGACAACCTGCAGGACGGGCGACAGCCCATCGCTTCGGACAAGGCTGTGGGAATCGAACCCACAACCGAAGTGCGACTGGCCTTTATCGCCTACCACTGACCTACAGGAAGTCCCTGTTTAGTAGAAACTAGTTTTATTATATTAAGCAGTATGATATATGAAGTATAAGTCCATTTTAGGAACCATATATGATTAATCTCACTATAGATCGACTTATGTATATAAGTTTTGCTAACCTTTTGTTTGAGACAGATGGAATGACCTGTCATTCTATCACATGATCTGCTAACACATCACGAATAACAAATTCAACTTCATTTATTTAAGAGATGAAGTAGAAATTGTTCAAGGCACGAACAAAAGTGATATTTTACCAAAATAAAGTAAGTATTTATTCTAAGCAAATTTTCAACTTTAGGGAAATGATCTTGAAAACCAAAAATGTTGTCCTAGTGATCTTATACCTGATGAATCAGATGGTACCTTATATCATCACAAATCTATGGATTTGTGATTACTGGCTTTTCCATAGCCATGTTCTCTACCACTCTCCATCAGAACATGATGGTTAGATTTTTCTTCCATATCCATATTTTCACCTATGTGGAAACCCAGTGATTAGTATATTTGGGTAATCGTTACATTTCATACTTTAGTTTTTAAAGCCATGTTTTGGTATTCCTTTTTACGATGTGGGTTTCTATCAAAGAAAATTTTGAATAGTAAACCATTTATAACCCCGACGAATTTCGAGGGCGAAATTCATTTTAAGGGGGGTAGAATGTAACGCCCCAAGATTTTATGAAAAATATTCTTTTTAATTTCATTAATGTCTTGTGTTGTACGCTACAACAAAAGAAGCTTTCACAATACGCATCCTTGACTTTCCTTCCGTTACACGCAATCGCGACCTTCCTCGATAGCGTGTGTAGTACGCAATACTGAGTTTCACGAAACAACGATATGCTATTAAAATATTATTAAAACTAGCCGTTATGAATAGTAATAACCACTTTTTGGAAATTTTGTAAATTTTATTTTTCAAAATGGAATTCATTTTTGGATTCGGAGTATCGAATTTAGCCTAAGGTGAAATTTTGGTACTTTTCGGATAACTTTCATATTCTAATGAATAGTGAAAATTACTAAATTATAATTAAAAACAACTTTTTTAATCGAAATAATTAATAGTGATAAATTATTAATTTGAGTGGTTTTAAAGTATATTTAGAATATATTTTTACAATTTAATACAATGTTGGTCATTGTTTGTAATTTCACATTTAAACCAGACATAATCAAGTGTCAATCTTTTGATAGATTTTGTTTCTTAAAAAAACACGCTATTTGTTTTAACAGCGGGATTTAATTATAAAATTAATTAATGCAACTTCTATGTTATGAATTTGGTAAAATAGACTTCATTTTTGAATTCGGAATATGAAATATAGCTTAGGATGAAATTTTGGCATTTTTCTGAAAACTTTCAATTTTTGATGAATAGTGAAACCACTAAGTGGTAGGTTAAAAACGGAATTTTGCATAAAACTTAATTTTACAGCTTCTGTGAATGGAATTTCGAAAATCCGAGAGACACGGTTAATATCAAGGACTAAAATGTGGTTCAATGAGATGAAAATAATTTTTTGGTGAATAGTAACTTTTTATTATTTTACCACGGTTAATAGTAAATAGGGTAACTAAGGGTAAATATGATATTAATATTACCCTAACACATGTCCTAATTATATTGGACAACTGTAATTCGACCAAAAACAAACTTAGGAATAAAATATGACCATTTAGGCCCACTTGGATTAGATTAGGACATTTATTATTAATTTATTTAAAGAAGGGTTAAAATAGTTAAAATCAAAGTTTAATAAGTAAATCATTTTTAATATGGGGTTATACATAAGATAAATTCGACTATAAATATTCATTAGAAAGCTAAAAAGATTTCCTACATGATGGTATTTTATTTGTAATTTGTAGACAGCATATAATATAATTTATTTATGACACAAAGATGATGCAGTAATTATCTTATTAATGAAATATTGACATAATTGATAATATAAATACCAAAATAAATGTAATTTAAGACTTTTTATGAATTCCACTAATTTTCTAGGTTACTCTGATATATTAGTGTTGATTTAATCAACTTGGTTCGAATATATAATTCTTTTATGACTTTCAAAAAAATCATATATCAAATAGTGTCAAAATTGACACAAAATAGTTTTTAAATCAAATATTATATTATTAATTTTTATTTTATTCCTAAAAATCTAAGGTTCGGCCAAATGACTTAGATAAGGATATATGTATTAATAATATACAATTTGGGGTTCGTTTGGCATGTTATAGTAAGTGTATTAACCATATAGTGAAAGAAAACAAAAAGACACGGTAAAAGTTAAATTATTTAACTTAGAGTTAAATCTAATTGATAAGGTTTAAAATAAGATCCAAACATGTATAAATTTGATTGGTTGATGAGATTACAACCCTATCTCATCTAAGCTTCGAATATGAGTCATTTTTGGAGGTTTTTAAGTGGGGTTATATTTATTATAAATTAATATTTTTAAGAATTCCTAAGGTGCCCCTCTCCTCCCTTATAAAAGGACACCTCCTCCCCCTCCTCCTCACACCAATTTGAGCACTCAAGCTCGGCCAACCCCTGCCAAAATCCCTTCTCCACTTCCCTAGCAACATCCTAGAGGTTCTGGTCTTCCTCAAAGACCAATTCTAGTGCCCTAAGAGGAGGTCTCAAAGAGGCACTTCAAAGAAGAGGTAATTACCGTTACCAATTCTTTCATCTTTATTTCTTCTTCCACTTCTTCTTCTTAGGTTGTTTCATTATGAAGTAATAACATCAGTATCACTCATATACTGATATGTTATTATAAGTATGAAACAACCCTATTTCACCATCTATCCATCCTACGGAAAAAGAAATCACCGCGCGTGCGTACGTACGGAATACCGTCTCCATGCCGTGGTGTAATCTATTTTCCACCACCACCTTACATGGATGGGTATAATGGTGTAAAGAATAACTATACATAGTTATTACAACATCATAATGATTCTGATATATTTTATAATCCACTCCACTCCAATTCAATATTTATAGAAATGATATCATCGCTCGTGCGTACGTACGGAATACCGTCTCCACGACGCGATGAGATTCATTCTCCATGTTAACCATTTAAGAATGATTATAATGTATATATAAGAAATAATAATGAAATAAATGACATTATAAAGCTACTGGATTTATGTATATATATATACATATGTATGTCATCTACTTACTTCCATTTCAAGACAATAAGGAAAGAAAAACAGCGTTCATGCGTACGTACGGACTACCGTCTCCATGAACGGTGTTTTTCATTTTATTTATCTATCTATTATATATATATATATACTGAATATATATGATATATAAATCATATTTTATATTCTGGAAGTAAGTAAATCATGATATAAGTAATAATGATGTCAAGAACAACAAGTCAAAACACCTACGATAAATGAAACGATTTTACCCAAAACGCTTCTTTAACATGGAATTTACAAAAGAACGGGTAATATAATGTCATAAGTGAACCATATATGATATCATGATTCTGTAATAAGTCAATGACATTATTTAAATCATTATACAGGAGGTTCGGACACATACGAAGCAAATTGGACCTAAGGTAAGGGAAATATCACAATCTCATTTTTATCCGAGATTGTTTATTCGTAAGTATTTACTGGGGTGTATTTTATCATCCACATCCATGTTTCATCAATATTTAATATAATTTCCATCCACCTACAATTGTTTAAATCCGTTTTTACCCTTCGGTGAGTTTTTAGTAATATCTATGAAAGGAATCTTTTATCATACGAGGTACTTTTTGACTTTTCCGACAAAAGTCCGAAGAATGTTTTTTTTAACTTATACGGCACGAACGGATTTCTACTATTTTATAAAGCCTTATTTTCATGAAGCTTCCTCTAAAAGATTTCATGAATATTTTCAATAAAATCTCTTTCTTTTAAAATTACATGATATTTTGTGAAAAGAAATTGATTTTGAAGAAGAAAGGATATTTTCCTCAAGAATTCAATTCAAGTGTTTTATCAAAATTATTTTCCATCTAAGATAATAAAGGGTTCTGTTTCTATCCATATTTTTACATTGATTTGACTATGTTGTGATGGAATTATGTTTATGAATTCCTTTATCTTATATGAATTGATTTATGATGTCATGATGTTTCAAGAATCACATTTTTGTTACATGTGTTATGCGATGATGTATGTTTTATGATTATGTGGCACACATAAGAAAGGATTCATTATAAGATGGGTGGGACCTATATCTCCCTCCAATGCATTGGGTAAAGATTTTATATCTCATGAGATAGACATGGCTGGAATGGTAGGTTATACCGGTTCAGTGAAACAGGACTGAAACGAGGATTACTCGATTCAGAAAGGGACTTTGTCCACTAAGATAGTCTTGGAAATGAGTCTTGACTAACAAGAAATGATTCTCTATGATTATGTGTGTATGCCACAATGAGTAATGTTTTAAGTTATGATTTCATTTCACTACTATGATTTATCCCATGTTATGAAATTATGCTCTCTTTTGCAGGTTAAGATTTCCAAAAATGTTATGTTCTTATGAAAATTATGTGATTGATATTTCCTTTGTTTACCCTTACTGAGCATTTGAGCTCACCCTTTTATGTTTTCTTTTCCCCAGGATATAAAGAAAGGTTTTAGGTAGAAAAAAAAGGGATGACCTTTATGGGAGATATTGAAGAACTTTCACCACGATTAGAAGATTACGTTCCGAGTTTCCAAAGACACTAAACTATTACGATCCTTTAGTGTGTGTTTTTGTTATGTACTATGTATTCCGCAAATTTAATGTAATGTCCATGTACGTCAAGATACGGGTCTCTACATATTTCTTCACATGAAAAATAATAGTAAGTATTCCATGACCAAGAATAGTAAATGGGTCATGTGAATTTTAAAATAGTGGGATTACATCATCAGAACATCATCAATGACTCAATTAATCCAATATTTAGCATTTATTGTGAATTTTCGGATTCTACTATTTATAAAAAATTCATGTATTTCTTAAAAAACCCAAAAAATCACCCTTAACATTTTTCTACTTGTAGAATCCAAAACTGAAGACCATTTTTCATAAATAATTTTATAAATACAATTATTTAAATATTTAATTAAAATAATAATTTATTATCAAAATCAATTTTAAAACATTCATTAACTCATTCTAAACTATAGGTATATCGTACTTCCAGCATTAATATTATTTTTATACCACCATAGGTGAGGTTACAATTCATTAGGGTATATCAATATTCGTAAGGGTATATTACTATTCATTAGGGTAAGTTACTATTCATCAAAAAATATTTTTGTTTTATTAGACTCCAAAAAACATCTTGAACACAATCGTCTATGTTAGGTTTTCAAAATTCCAAACACAGAAGTGACAAACTTATGTTTAAAGGTCACTTCTCACTTAATAGTTCATTATTATGTGATTCTATGTCATATTTATAAGAAGGTAATTTACATTAAAAACATTGGGTTGTTACAGCCCCCCTGTTTTTATGTTTTTAAATATTTTCTAGGGATCCTTTGAGAATAAATTTTCTTTCATCGTTGAAGGATTTGATTAATATTATTATAGGTGGCCTCAAGTATTTTACTATATTCAATATCTATTTAATTTGTCATAATTTAAGGGAATATGAAAAAATATTTTATGAGTTAGGTCTTTGATAAAATTAATTTTGTATCCCCCGATATCTATTATGATCATTCCACACTAGTTAAACTTGATTTGGAGTGTGTCAATTTTAGAAATAATTATTTCAATTTAAAATTAAAATGTGATAAATGATGAAATAGTCATGTAAACTATTAAAGTGGAAAATAAAATGGTAGCCACAAATTCATTTAAATAATATTTAATTTTATAATTAATTTTTGGGTGATTAAATGTTGTTAGAAATTTTTGGAAACAAGTTCGGATTGTATTTTGAATTGTTGACAACCTAGATGATTATAAAATATTTATTGATTTTAAATTCATTATTAATTTATATTGGGATGATAAAATGGGGATACCCATTGTAAATGTTATTCTATGGATTTATATGATTTATAGATGATCTATTCAATACTATTTATGGATTATTGAATTATGTTGTTAAAAAATATCTCAAGGTAACATTGATTCATTTTATGGGTTGATTGTATTTATTGACCAAGTGGGTTTCCATGGTCATTTGGGGAGTTTCAATGGTATTTTTGACAACATATGTTGAAAAATAATCGTGAAAAATGAATGGAGACACTAGAGGTGGTAAAAAAATTTCATTTACAGGGTGGTGTTGTTTCCTCGTGTTTGTCAAATTTTTGTTTCTAAAAATTGTAGAATTGAGAAATGTGGTTTTGGAAAATAATTTTTCACCCAAGTGTTAAATTGGTTTGATAATTTGTACATTATCCATTTTTCAAGATCAGTACAACAATATAATGGAAATGAAGTAAGGTTGTGCAAGTTATGGATTTGCCACGAAATGTGTGTTTATGAGAAAGAGACTTCAACGAATAGACTTGCACTATTTGTGAAAAATTATGTGAGCCTTGTTAAAGGAATCCAAAATTCATATAAATATACAGCTACACACATCATTCTATTAGAATCTCAACACTTAGATAAAATGGTAGATCTGGCCGGGAAAGTGGTGGGATCGTACAAGTGGAGAGTTTCAAAGAAGATTCATGCTAGAAGGGAGTTGTGAACCAATAGTGAGTTGGGATTAAAAATAGTGTATTGTTCCAGTATTAAGTAGAATGAATGTCAGTTTTCCATGAAAAATTAAACACCTTCATGCTAGAATAAACGTTTGATTCAAGTCACCCCATGGTTGTGCGAAAAGTGGGAGTTTCCCAGTACATATGTGGTAAAGTGGAATTCCTCAGTGGATGAAAGTGGGACTTCAACAGAGAATCTACTTATATTGGTGGATGCATTAATTACTGATAATAAAGGGGCCTATAATTCCAAAAACTGTGAGTGAATCCCTTCCATGATCAGTGATTGAAGGAAGAGAAAACTGTGATATTTTCCACTGATAGTGATCCAAACAACAAGACATAGGCAGTGACCCGTGGAAAAGTAGTCAGTTGACCCTAAAAAATTATAAAGGTAGTAGTCCTAAGAATATAATTTATCTTTCCATAACCTTGTAATTTGAAGTGATCTTTAGTGGATTTGTACATCAATACATCAATATTGTATTCTCCTTGAACATACCCTAGTGAGGGTGAACCAATTAAAATTAATGTGTCATGTGCATGATTTAATTTATATTCCTACATTTTAATGGGAGATAGAGAGAAGTTTGTTCTGTTTAACAATGAAAAAATATCCAAAGGGGAATTAGTTTTAATCATCATACTATGATTAACCCCACCAGGTTATTTGTCCTAATGGGCATAAAAAATTGTCTAGGTTATTACATGAATGATATGGGATTCATGAGAGGTGTGATACCATGAAACAATGGAGAACGTTTTAGGGATTGTTATTTCATATATAAGGGGTTTTATAATAAGTATTTCATTACAATGAGTTATACTATCAACGTTAGTAAAATATTTTCTATTCAATTATAATTGGTCTATTCTAACAAGCCTATGAGTTGTAGTGTCGAGAAATATACACAAAAATTGAGTATATTTATCAAATTAATTTTATTTAAATTGTAATTTGAATCATATAATCTAATTATTAAACATGAGAGAAAAATATATCATGAAATAATTATATGGTTAGTAGGTTCCATGATAATATGTAATAATTATACGTTATACATACACATCTTAGGTATAATATCATTAAATATCTCATGGTGTAGGAAAAAGAAAATTTTATATGATAAATGGTTGGGTTTGGGAAAACGAATGAGATATGATGATGAAGTGACGAGCATAATCAAATAATCCTTTTAGGTGTGTTTGTTTGTTCATTATATTTACCTATTTTATATTGGTTATATATTTCAAATTAAATTTTATACATGGATTTATTAGATTTTATTTCTTAAAATCACAATTGTATTTATATTTTTTGGATATTATTCAATTATCAGTGTTGGGGTTATTTTTCCTATGCTGATTTATTAAAATTATATATATATATATATATTTACATTATTATGGATTAAATCATTCCATATTGATCATAGTATCAACCATATACTATTCTCTATCTTCCAGTGACTAAGGTATTATCTAGAATCATTTATCCATGATGACACAAGAATATTGAGGTGGGTTATTATATAGGTATATAGAAATTATATAATGACAATAGCACATTTAGGGTTGTTTTGATGAGTTTGAATCAACAATAAAATGAGTATTATCAATGATAAACTTTGGGAACAACATATAATGGGAGTAAGTGATTGAAATATACTAGAAATGAGTTTGTATTATGATAAGATCAAGGGTCTTAAATATAATGTTCATGAAATTCAATGGAATAATGATTGATTCATCGTTAATTATCAATTTAATAATTAAAACATAAATAAATAGGTGAAATTTATTTTTTTACTTTGGAATCATTTTGGAAATTGAGATCCATGATTATAATTCATAGAAAATTGATCCTTTCTTGATAGGGTAAATGATTTGTTAAAAAAATAGTAATGGAACACCATGTTCTATTTTGAGATGTGGGTAATGTTAAATTTATTAGATATAATATTTAAAAATTTATAGGTGAGTTTTTAATTATTCAATATGTGGGTCTTGATTATGAATAAATAAAAATTTAATAAGGTTGGTTAAAAGTTTCATTATTATTTTAAATCTTGAAACTATTTATGGTGGGGAGATTGTAATATCCTATCTTCGTTGATTTCATGGGTGAAACATTTTTGCAACATTTTTTATATATTTTATCTTGTTTAATGGATGGAAAATTAAAAATTATGAATTGAATTATATATACTTTGAATCTATTAAAATGTGAAGGATTTATCAAGGAATACATAGAGCTAATAAAATTATATTAAGGGTAAATCATAGTCTATATGGGCCAGATATTATGTATCTCTAGATATACCATCTCTAGAATTATGGTGGTCATAGTATTTTAAGTGGTTGTTTACTAGAGTTCCCATAACCTAGCTCGAGAAAATATTTTAGTAGTGAAATCTCAAAAAAAAAATAGTGCATGTGTGTTGGGGTGTCTCTATTTAGCCACGTAATTCATTTCTTAAATTATGGGTGTGTGTGAAAAGGGAGGTTTCATATATTTCCTCATCTTTCCTTCCTCCTATATCTCTTTTATTCCCCTTTCATCTAGTGAAACATATTTACACACCTTTTATATATTCAATTTGGGGAAAAATGAATGTAATACCTAAACCTATAATTCAATATCATATATTTTTCTTAATCCATGAATATGGAATGATAATTTTGGGTCTTATGATAGGTTTTTAAAGATATAATAGATTTACACCATTTATTTAGTAAATATTTTGGAAAATAATTTATATAAATTCAAAGGTCTGTATCCCTAACTCCCTTATAAATTTAATTTGTTATTGGGATGTTCCTATATCAGTTAATGTAGCACTGAGAAGGTGGTGAATTAATTTTACATTTTTATACAAATTCTATTCAAAATAAACCCCTATGGCCTTTTTAATGTCTAGATATACTCACATTAAATACACCCTCATATATTATTAAATTGTAATATTAAAAGTCACATAGGTTTTTACAAGGTCAAACCTAATGTGTTTACCTAATCCATATCAGGAATAGGATGAAATAATAGACAACAATTGTCACCTTAATTATCAAGTGATTATAAGGGAGGGTAGTGTTCTTAATTACATATTTTAGGGTGATATATTCTATTACCAAATAATGTTATATTATATCATTGAATCTTTATAGAGTTATAAAAATAATAACGAACAGTTTTTAATGGCTTCATTATTCCTATAACAATCACTTATACTATATATGTGAATAATATTTTCAACTCATTTCAAGATGTATCCATATGTGAGAATGAGATATTCTTCCTCAGGGTTGATCTCGAACTTCTATATGAATTTTGATAGTCGAATTCCTTCTCAGGATATTATAATACCAAACATTCACATGATAGTAAAAAACCACATGAAAATATTCCTCCATAAAAGAAATCCCCTGAATGATCAAAAAACCATATTTTTTTCCTCAACATATATAATTTGAAACTCACATTCATGACAAAAAAATGAAAAACCAGATAAAAATATTTCTAATCTCTTCTTCTTCCATTTAGTTGATACAATAGTAACCTCTCTTCACATAACATCAATTTCTCAATATTTGAACATATTATATTTATTAATTTTCCAACTTTTATATTCGCATAATTACATTTAATAATATTTCGATATTCAAAATAAAAATTATTCCCATTTTTGGAAATAATATCAATTGCGATTAATGGAATCTAAAAATTTATATATCTTCAACATTATTAAATAATTAAAATTATTATAATTTAAATTTCCCACCAATATACCATCATGATATTCTCATTAAATTCTCTACAATATTCATCTTGAATCATATCTTCACCAATAATCTATGATATTTTATGGTTTGGATTATGGTTAAGGATTAACATATTTCCAATGAAAATTTCCATAATACTATGGGGATATAATATTTTATAATGTCTTGATTCATCATCTAATATTCAAAATAATACTAAATAAAATAAACCATTTGTTCCTCATGGTAATCCTTATAGAGTTTCAAGATAGGCCTTTACCTTGTCCATATTGTTTATTTTGTCCATCTCATAAGGATAAATTAACATTACTAATTTCAAAGTGAACCTTACAATGTTCTAATTGAACCTTTAAATGTCTCAAATAAACTCTACGGATTTAGACTAAAACCTTATGGGATATGATACATAACCTTATGAAATATCAGTTGAACCTTATGAAGTATGACATTAATCTTATGAAGTACAATAAATACCACATGATGCTTATTTTTTTCCATTTTCTAATACTTTTGAATGGAATCAAACTTATAAAATTCAAGTTTAACCCTAAGAAGTGTCTTGTAAACCTTAAAATTTCTCAAACAAACATTATGAAGTTAGTGAACATTAATAATTTCCCTTTCCTATGGAATAAATATTATTAAGGATAATAGAAGTAAGAAAATTGTTAAATTCACCACAAATTGTCAATTATAAAACCTTTATAACTCAACTCAAATAATCTCAAATCTTTCTAATACACCTAAAATACACTTGAAGTCATAAAAAATTAATTTCCAATGATCAAACATTCATGGTTTATAAAAAATAAAATCATGAACAATACATTATGTACTTTAATCCCAATTTTGTATTTTTTTACATTACTCATCACTATAAAAAAATATAACAAATCACTCCAAAAACAAAAAAAATATCAATTTTTCAGTTTGAGATATATATTTAAATCATAGCTCTAGTTAAAGTAGTTTTTTATATAATTATGTACCTTAGGAAGACAAAACTTTTTTACAAGTGGTACAGATTCACTCCTCATAAAAATAAGCACTCATCTAAAAATTTCTCTCTCCTTTTTCTATAATAATAGCTCTAGATTATAAATTGATAATATATTGACTTATTACTTTGATACCTCTTTGAAAACACATATGTATTGTATTGGGGGTCTCCCAAAAATACATAAAATATATGTATGGGATGAAAATGAATTAGTAGGCTTAAAAGCTCAAATTTAAAGTTGATAATTACCTTAGTGATTATATTTACAAGCTGGTATTTGGTAAGAATTAATTAAATCTTTATATCTACATTTAGAAAAAGTTATTTGATCAAGTGAAACCTTATATTAGTTTTATTTTACTGAGATTTTTGAACCATATTTTTAGATATATCTACAGAAATATTTTTTTCTGATGAAATTATAATAGGTCTATCAATATTCACCTCTAAATATTTAACATATTATTTAATTAAGATCATCTAGTTACAAAAAAAATTTAGTAGCCACATATTTAGACATTTTGGTTGCTTAATGTAACTGATTTTGGTTTCTAAAAGTACTAGAAAACCCAACTTTAACTTAAAATAAATACCCCTATTGATGTAGACCTCATATCATCATAATTAACCACCCATTCAAAATCAATATAACTATAATGTTTTACGTGCTGACCTTTCTTATACATTATTCCATAGTTCAAGGTTCCTTTTATTTATTTCATAAATATCTTGGTAACTATAAAACATGATACTTTTTAGTATCTAAAATACCTTTTACACAAGTTAACTATATTAACTGTATCTAGTTATGATCTAGTGAGATAGAGTAGCTTTCAATTATACATTAAATCTCCATTTGATTCAAACATTATCCATCAATGTACTTGATAGTATTAATCCTTATTTGTATGGGTGTAGAAATAGGTTTTCCATATTCAATTAAAAAATTCTTTAATAATTATCTTTTATATTTTTTGGGAATAAAAAGTAATTTATTTCTTTTGAATAACTTTCAATCCCAACATATATCTCAATTATCCAAGTATAGACTTATCAATATGAGTCATCATTTTTCTAGAAAAATCTTGTAAATAATTCTCTTAATAACTTTAGAATATAATTTTATCAACATATACAATTACAATGATATTACTTACCTCTACTTATTTTATATAAAGGTTTTTGTTATCATTTCTCATGGAGAACATTATCTCTCTCATATATAAATCTATATTAGTGCATTGGGATCTAATGTCTTTTTAACCCATAATTATTCTTCTTTAATTTCAAATCCATTTTTTACATCATTAAAAATAATAAATACACTAGGGTTGTCAATATAATATTATTTTATCATATTAAAATTTAAGAATTCATATTTTACATCTATATTATATATTTAATACTTTTTATGAGTTTCAATTGATAAAAATATCCAAATGTCTCCCAATATTGCTATAGGTGAAAATGAATCTTCAAAATCAACTCTTTTAACCTATGAATACCCATTACATACAATTCTATCCTTATTCCTTGATACTTAACCTTTATAATTAAGCTTATTCATAAATAATCACTTGGAACCAGTCACATGTTTCATTTTAAATATAGTCAAGATATAAGAAGAGGAATTATTCATGATTTGGAAAAGTTCATTATTCATTGAATTGAACAATTATATATGTTTTATAGCCTTAGAAAAATAATGTGGCTAAATATGTGAGATATGATTAGTTTAGTTGTAAATCCTTAATCTTATTCTTTTTATAATAGGCTAATATTAATCCCACATTATTTTGTCTACTTACACATTATTTTTTAGTTTTTGATACTTCAGTTTTTTAAAATTAGTATCCTCTTCATCACTACTGGTCTAATTTGATTCAACACCAGCAATATTTAGTTCATTTCTAGCTTTCACGTCACTATCTTCCTAAAGAACCTCCTCACTATATTCATTAGAATCTTCAAAACCTTCTTCATCTGAATCATTAATATTGGGTTTATTATTAATGATTTTCAACTCATAAAAACCTAGAAATTTATGAAGCCTCTCATTATATCACGTATTTCCTTTTCTATATCATAATTATTATAGGGTGATATTTTCATAGTAATTATTATCAATATTTCACAGGTTCTTATTCTTGATCTTTAATAAAAATGGATTACCAAACACTCTGATTTTTTCATAGTTTTATTTATCTTAAAACACATCTCATAATATTTCATATATGAATTTGTCTTAATGGACACATGTTCTAGATATTAACATCTATGCATGAAACAAATCACTTGTATAACATTGATATGTTATGCTCTACCATCATTGTTTTACTTCTTTTTCCACATTGCATGAGATTTGATATTGTCTTTAAAAATGATCCATGAAGTTAGAAATTTTTTGAACATAGACCTCCACAAATTGACTAATTGAATGGGAGTAGTTATCCTATTCCCAAATCATCATGATTCTATTTTACCTTCTTTGGAAATTTCCCTGTTATACCTAGACCTTGTGATCACATTTGAAATTTTTTCACATGTCTTTCTAAGTGGAATTTTTTCATCATACACTTATTTATATTACACACTTTTCTTTCTTGGAAAATCATTAAAAAGAGTCTAATTACACCAAAATTAAATATAATTATAATTATATTTTTATTTTTATTTCCCTTTATATTTTTTGTTTCTATATATAAATGCCTTTATTTTCCTACACTCGTCATCCTTCTCCTCATTATATTCTATCTCGCCAAATTACTCAACATATTCTTTTTGATCATGAGTATAATCACAGCTATGAATTAAATTTTTTTCTTATCTTTATTCTTGAATACAATAACCTTCCTCATCTCATATTTGAGGATTATATTGTGTTACTCAGCTAGAGAAAGGTCTCCCTTCTCTTCATGGGAAGATAACTTTAGATCAAATTGTTCAGGAAAATTTCTTCTAATTTTATTCCAAACTTGAATCTTAAAATGTATTACCAAACCCCTTTATGTGAATAGATATCTCATTATCTTTGGATATATAGTCATTTATTGTGTCATGTTTATCCATTTTGATGTCTTAATATTTAGATCTTCAGATTTTTTTTATTCCTTCCTTAATTTTATGATTTTATTTATATTTTTTCTTATACAAGTACAAAATTTCCTTGATTTATTATAGTCCCATTAATGTTTTTATTATTTATTAAATAGGAATTAAATAATTTCATTTTTAACTTTTACATCCACATACAAGTTTCTCTCTATTATAAATGTCAAAAGTGTATCTCTTGCAAGGGGTATAATAACTCACTATCACAACAACACTAACATCAAGGTATTATGGTAAAATATAAGAAATAATTTTATTCTTATATCCCAGAAATTTATTTCCTTAAACGATAGAAACACCACTATTGTTGAAATAATTCTTATTCTATATTGACAAGGGTATGATCCTGAAGGGATCTTTGATAGATCTGATACAACTTGAGTTACCATATCAGTTAATGTACAACTAATCTAATGGGTAGATTAATTATTGGTAGTGTTTTTATAAGATCATTTCACAATAAACATAAGTGAATTATATAAGCTCCATATCCACTAACATTAGACACTCCCTCTCCCAATATGAAATATTAATATAAAAACCAAAAAATATAGGTATTTATACAAGGTTCAGTCCCAATGAGGGTACCTAATCATTGATGGGTTCATGTCAAGTTCTAAAACTAATATTATCACTTTAATTTTCAAGTGATTAAAAGATTGGATTAGTGTTATTCCATGGATACTTCAATTCTATTAATTCTAGCACAAAATAATTTTAGGAAGCACCCTTTAGTATTTATAGTGTGATGAAAGAAATTTTGAATTATTTATAATGGAAGAACTAATCATCCAAAAAGTAATTTTACTCTCCATTTGAACAATAAATTAAATTATTTTCCAATTGTATTCATATTTGAGAAGGAAATTTTCGTACTCAAACTCTGTCTTTGAGTATTAGATAAATATTAATAGATTATCATGGAAGTATAATTTTTTTCATCGAACATACATAATAACTAACGTGTTCATCAGATAATTCAGGCACATGATGTTATTCTCCTTACTTAAAATAAATCATCCATATGACCAATAACACATAATAATTAGTAAATATAGATTTTAAAACCAGAGGCAACCCTTATCGATTATTTTTACACTTTCTCCGAAATAACAGTTATCTATTGTCACACATAATCATCTTCTAAATATTCAAACATTTTCTATTTATTAATTAGTACCTCTTATATTCATATAAATTTTATGAATAATATTTCCATATTTATAAAGGAAACTTACTATTTTTTTTGCAACAATATTAATTTTGATTAATGGATTTTGATAACATATCAATATTTGACCATAAAAAATAATTTCAAGTATTTCAATTTGAAATTCACACCAATATGTTCCCAAGACATTATCATTAAATCCTGAAAAATAAATTTTTTGGAATCGTGGCTTCACCAACAACCTATGATATTTCTAGTTTTGAATTCTAGCAAAGTATCATAATTTTTAATATGAAAATCATGTGTAATAATATAGCCATATCATATTCTATGATTCCCAACTCTTAAATTATCTTTTCTGTTTTTAAAAATAAAATAAACCTTACATTCATTTGGATGACCCTTATAGGGATACTAGAAAACCCTCCTAATTTTCCATACTATTGTTCTGCTTCCATTTTATAAGGTTAAATGAACCTTATAATCTTTAGAGTAAATGTTATAATGATTCAAATGAACCTTAAAAAGTCTCACATAGACCTTAATAATTCAAAATTCATAATTAAAAAGTCTATGGAAAATATTTATGAATTCTCACAGGAACCTTAAAAAGTAAGACTTCAACTATAATATTTCGAGGAAAGAAACATACATAGTTAATGTCTTTTCCATTTCCTTGGACTTATAAAGAGAATCAACCTCATGGTGTTTATATTTAACCATAAAAAGTTTTGTTCCAACCTTATATACATATTAATTAATCAAATGATTCCAGAGAAATTTATAATGCTATCTTTTCCTCATGAATAAATCATATAAATTCCAAATTCATTTTGTACTTTGTAAATTTCTCCACAACCTGTAGATTCTAGACATAATCTTGCTCAAGTAAAATCATCTTATAACCTTTTACAAAAATTTACATTATTTAGTAGTTATTATATATTAAAATATAATTATTCACACACAAATGGTTGAAAATATATATGAACATCAATAATTAATTCAGTACAAAAATTTATATATCTTTTCTTGGGAATTCCACATCATTCATATAGAGAATTTGGAAGCAACAATCCAATTTTATATTCAGATTTATCTAGAAATAATTGAATAGATAAATAAATAAATAATGAAAATTAATATATGTATATATTTATTAATTTATATGATGGGTATCATTATTTACATAATATTATGAGAAGGGAATAATTACTTTTTATGAATGGTTATTGAGTGTTAAATAATTTTTTAGATAACTAAATTAATTAAAAAAATTGATAGCTTGGGAATGGGTTATGTGAGAACTATATATTATATTTTATTTAATGGTGATGTTTCATACATGCCTCGAGGATAATATATGAAACATTAAACCTTATAGAAAGATTACCATTATTTATTAAGGGAACTGTGTGTTGTATTTCTCATAGGAGGGAAAATATTTTTACTAATCATGGATCACCATGAATTACATTCCATTCATGGTCAATGTTATCTAAGCTACCCAAGGAGAACCATCTGACATTCCACTTATAAGAGAGGATACTTATGGTTTACCCAATAATAAAAAGATGAAATTAATGTGGGTATGAAATGATTTACAACATTAATTATGGTACCATTCCAGTCATATGGGATGATGTATATGTTATATAGAAATTTTCATATTATTTTCATGATAAAAGTGGTTTGGGATTGATTTTATTCTAGTGTTATGTATTTTTATCAATTTTATCTATATTAATTGACGAGTGTTATTCATGAACTTTATCAAAAGTAAGTGGGATCTTTGAGGATATGTTAGTAAATGTATACCAAAGATAATGGGATGGTTTCAATCTAGGGTTTTTTAATTTTTTTCTATATATTATATTGTCTAATGGGAGGACTACTTGTTTATTTGTTCTGGTTGTATTCTACTTCCCATGAGAAATGGTACATATATTGATTGGATTTTTATTGGTAATTTTGGTTATTGATCATTATTTTTTGGTCATTTTTTATTTATTTAGTAATCATTGTGATTATGTATTACTTACCTCACAAGAATAATCTATTAAATTAGTTGATTTTTTGAATTTACATGTTAATTTTAAATTATTTTCAAATTATTAACTTCACACTTTATTATTATCTTCTAAACATAGGTGATTAGGAAATTTTTTAGAGGATATTAAATTATAAAACATGGGTATCATGGACATACTAAGGAAAAGTCATTACAATATCTAATTTTATTAAATGTTTGAACAATATGGTAATTTATGAAAAACCATTTCATATTATTTTATAAAATATCATCATATCATACTATATAGAATCCTATTATGTATCCTTTTCTCTAGATTTTTAATATTTAACAAAAAGAAAACCTCTTTATTTTATGGTATTGTAATCATTATAAAAATGAATTTTACGTTACATATGAAGTGATTATAATAGATTGTATAGAATATATTTTCAATGGACATGTGATTATGAGAAATATAAGTTGGGTAAAATTGTCATGAGTCATAAATAAGGAGAAGAAAATAATTTTCAATGTTTCTACAGAGATGAAGGCTAAGGATTATAATTCATGGAATCATTACCCATTTCTTTAGTGATAAGAAATATCATAGATATAGAGGTGAGAAGAAAGGACGATATGTTCATAAATTAAAAAAAAGAATCTCAATAGTAAACATTATAAGAGGAATTCATAATAGAACAAATTATATGTAATAGACATATTATAGTTGATCTTAAAATATCATATCATTCTATATTCCTAATGAATTGTGAGGAAATGCATGTATTATATGTATTAATGATAATATGGTAATATTTTATGAAAATTACACAATGAAAAAAATAATTTATTATTTCTAAAAACCTATATTAAATATATAAGTCTTCATTAAATCCTATCCATCCATACAACGTTAAATTTTTTGTTTTCCAGACACTTTTAAGAGAGAAGTGAGAACCATCACATCATACAAGTTTTAGCACCAAATGACAAGATATATTTTTGAAAAATAGTTTGAGTTGGTTGGAACTAATCTCCCTAAACAATATCAAGGGGATAGAATTTACTTGTAAGTTAGGGTTTTACTTTAAGTTTCCTTCACATAGATGAGCCACGTTGTCCCGTGCTTGCCTGTATTCCTCCCTGTTGATCTTCCTGATGTTGTTTCCTCAATAAAAAAATATGGTCCTGCTTATCCATCCATTTGATTTTATCGTTGGTAGTAGTCACCTGAAGTGGTCTCATATTCTTCGATGCCTTAATATCCAGATCTTCATCTACTGTTTCACCTGAATGCATTAGAAGGTCCATATCTTCCGGCACCGATGACACCTGTCGCTGAGGGTCTTCATTGGAGACTGCATCATGTTGCTGCCCAGGATTAAGTAGCCCCTTATCACACATGAGAATACTAGGAGCTTCAACCTTGTCTCCTGCATCCACCATGTCCTGGGAGATGATAGCCCCGTCATTCTTGTTAGAACCTTAATGTTTGTTTGGGGGGGGGGGGGGGGTGGAGTCACCAATTATAGGATCCTTCGGGAGAAACTTACCCTTGTATACAGATCTTGCCACTGGAAGACTCAATAGATTGGAGTAATCCTTCCTATGTCGTGCCCTCTGGTTGTTCATAATGAAGCCATCTGAATCCGTAATATTTTTATTTCCCTTCCGCGAGGAGGATCTAATGTAGTCCTCCTCTATGACTCATTCCTTGGACTCAGCGGAGTCTGGGACCTCATCCATTTCCTCTTAAGATGGTTCCATAACCACCAAGGGGTTCTCTCAGTTATCCATCCCTACTACTTCCTTATTAACATGGAAATCCTATTCCCCTAAAACAGCAAACCAGATTTGAGAATACAAAGTCGAATCCTCAAATTTAAGCTTCTCTACATAGGAAATTATGGCCTTTGTGTCCTGCTTTGTTTTTTATAAAGCTCCAGTCTATTCTAATCCTCAACCCATGAATTGGAATGATACTGGGTTTTCCTCCAGAGCCAGATAATGGGAAGCCACTACTTTGTCTTGATCCATACAGATATCCTCAGTTGACGCAACTCCATTGGTTGTTGGTGAATGGGGCATTTTCAATGCCAGTGGAGAGGCCAGATGGGAAACACTCTCATATTGTCCATCCCTTGTAGAAACAATGTCCAAAGTACATGAAACACCATGATAATGTCTCAACCACTCCCCAATCCCCTGGCCACCCGCGTCATCCTGATGCAACCCAGCCTCTATCCGAGGGGATTTAACACTAAATGATTGAACTAGTGTACCTCGACGGCCTTTCTCAGTTAGGATTGAGGTGAAATATGCGCATAATACTTTTTCCAGATGTTCAAAATGATAGTAGGGAAGAATAAAATCAAACCAATTTACAAAAACCATGGATTGGAGATAATGCACTTCATTATTTACCTGAACCCCGAAAACACCAACCAGAGGCTTTGAGATATCCACCTCTACACAAATTCGAGGAGAAATGGGATGACATAAGGATCTCGAACGTTCATAAAAGGATAGTAATCTACCAACTAGGTTAACTAGAATCTAGATAATCTCTGGGTTTTGGAACAGAAGTGTGAGACCCGCGAAGGTGACTCAAATCGCCGTAAGGGGAAAATCCCTTCTCTAGTGAAACTCATAGTTCCATTTGAGTAGGAAGAAGCAGAAACCATCACAATATCTTCTCCTTTTTGACCACACTATGGAAAGATCAACATCAGAGGAGAAATGCCTGAGAAAATGACCAGGATCCAATAGTTCAATTGTGATTTGTCCTTGTAGGGGCCACATGTCATTGACAAACCTATCGAACATGTAGAGCGACGACCTATGCATATCGCATCGAGCCACCATCGATATCCCATCAAGCGTTACTGCCTCAGTGAACTCCTGTAAGGATAGTGGAAAGGAGGGAGACCCATGTTGGAGGTTGGGGACTTTCGAGAAAAGACGGATATGGGGAAAATCAAGGAGGAAGTCAGGGTCTCTGAAGGGAGAGAAGGGTGGTTTCAAGGTAGGGTCAGGCAGATCGGCCCTCACCGCCACCCGAGGGAGACACCGTCCTGCCTGGGGTTCCAATGGAGTATCTTGAGCATGAGTTATCCTCTTTCACTCAAAAACCATCATTAAATACTATAAATTATAAATTCTATCAAAATCAATTTAAGTGGACGTGTGTAAGAAAAAGACTTTTTCTCAAGACCCAAATACAAAACATGAACTATTATAAAACGTTTTTTTTATAAAAAACAAAATAAATAGGTTCAATAATGTTTTTTAAAATTTATATTTATATATCATAGTAATTTTTATGATGTTTGAATTTATTTTTTAAACGTTTGAATACATTTTGAATGAATCATGGAGGAAACAATATTGACAAAATAAGAAGATGTTTGGATAATAGAAAAAAATGAATTTTCATAATGTAGAAAAGAATGAAAAATATTTCTGTAAAGAATATGGATTAGTTTTACTCAACATTAATACATTAATGATGTAAAAATTGATTTGATTGAGACACACTCCGTGGTTACAAAGTTTCATGTGATTTGGACTTATATGAGACAACTTATATAGATGATTTTTTTCAGGATATTGATATGGAATTTCAAGAAATAGATTCTATGAGTAACGGATTTGAGATATATAAAATAAATATAGTAAATGAAGTGTGTGTAAAATACTGAAAAGAGATATAGTACTAATCAATGTTCTATTATGAAGTAACTTCACATATATATAGTTATACTAAATGAAAATCAATTATCACAAGTAGTGATTAAGTTATCACATCATGAAATTTGAGGGATATATTTCTTTTTATTTTTAAGATCTACTAAAAGTACTTAAAATAAGGAAATCATATGAACTTATAACCATATTTTATAACAAAATTCATTATAAATATATAAATGATAATGTGGTGTGGTGTATATTTAAATGTAATTTTAAATTATATTTCATTATCACGATATTTAATTAATGAAAAATAATGTCATTACTACTACATAAATAAATAAGATATGATCTTTTATGAGGTATTTTGAGTCAATTATTTAATTCTACTTTTCCAATTATTTATCATAGTGTAAATTTGTAATCAAATCAATGATGTTGAGTTTGGAGAGGAGTTTGAATAATCCCAACTGCTTAACTAAAAATTTGAGTGAAGAATAATAGATACAATACTATAATAATCTAGTGAATATAATCTATATTTAATTTAAAGTTACATGTGTCCTATTTTTATTATATATGATTATTAAAAATAATAAATTGATCCCAATTCAGTATAAATAATAGTTAATGGAATGAAAAGTAATGATATCTCTTTTTATATAATTTAGGCTCATGATCAAGCATTGAATCAAGAGAAATGATGGAATATTATCTTTTTATTTCATGTATATCAATCCATTTCTTCGAATATAAAAAATATAATTTCTAGTGTTGATCAAGAATACTATAAAGATGATTTTTTTAAGGTTGGGGTCGAAGCCACATTTTATTATTAAAGAAAATCAAAGACCACTTTTTTTAACTGGGCAGAGGGAGACACATTACATACCCTAAATGCCCAATGGACTTTTAGCCCATTACATAGCTCGTAGGCCCAATTGTCATTCTGTAAATAGTAACCCGCTGCGACAGTGCCAGTATAGTACCGCCGCTACTACAGTGCCCTACCATCGCTACTGTACCCGCCGATCTACAGTACCGCCGCTGCTACAGTGTTGCTCCCATACTACTATAGTACCTGCACCCAATGGGTTTTGAACCCCCCTATTGATGTAGGATTACGGGGTGCTTACCACTAAGCCAAACCCCAACTACATAAAGATGATTTTATTAATGTGCACTCATTTAACAAATAAATATTTGGTGGAAATATATAAAGGAGAATAATATATGGTATGCCTGTATAATGGTTTAAAAGATATTTAAAAAGGTTAAAAATGATACATTCCAACACATTATAATATCCATTATAATTAGAGTTAATTTTATAAAATTTAGGTTTATAGTTTCTCAAAATTGATATATCCAGTCAAGGTGAGTTGTAAATTATTCAAATTTATAGTGTTATATTTTATGTGTTTATTTGACAGATACATGTAAATTTTATGTCGTTCGAAAAAAATGGAAAATACATATTAAAATGAGACAAAGGTTGAGTTATTTAATTAATTATTAAAATAGTAAAATGGGATAAATTTTATTGAACACTGACTTTACACCCTATAATTTTCCATCATATTGATTTCATCACTTCAATTAGTATCAATGAAAATGTTTTTTTATTGTTTATTAATTATAATTGAGACACACATCAATTGAAAAAGAAGAATTTTACAACTAATTAACTAGTAAATGAAATAAGGGATGATTATGTTTTCCCTTCAAATTATATTTTATTGAAAATATCCCTTGAGTTGATTTCCACTTACCTATTTCTTTTAGAAATATTTTTTAAAAGGGTTATCGGGATCTGATGTTTCATATCTCTGAAATTTTATAGGTATATACATATAATTTTTGATGTATTCTATAATTAAATAATTATTTTTTATAATACTATGTTTAAGGGCTTAGACTGATTTATATATATTAATTATATCATTTAGATTTATTTTTATATTATCTATCCAAAGAGTAAGAAATTTTCATTCTTAAAAATTAAAGTGTTTATTAACGAAGGTCGATGAATTTTATCATGATCAAAATGTTGTAACATTATAAGATTTAATTTAAAAGGATGGGTTCCCATTAATGGTTCATTTTTAAATGGAGATTTACATTTTTATAAAATAATGTAAAATATTATCTTTTAGATATAATAAAATCTAATACAAATACACCACTAGTAGTGTGTATATATGCATTATCTGTGGTTGAAATCATTTTTCTGTTTTCTAAAAATGAATAGATTTAGACCTTGTAGAGCCATAAAATATTGATTTAAAAAATAATAATTTAGAAAGTAATGAATTTTAAGGAATTGGTGGTGAAAATTAAATTCATAATCAAGCATAAAAATAATGTCATATTAACAAGAATCTATGATAATGAAGACATTTATATATAGTTATTTAATTTATTATGAAGGATAATGATCAAACAAATGATCCCTTACAAAAAAATAAAACCCAAAGAAAAATATAGTGAGTTTTTGGACAACCAATAAAACTCTAAAAATTCATAATCGATTAAATTGGGATGACTTAAACTCATGTTATAAAATTCACTAGAGAATATGTCACTCATGATTTTAGGGTGACCCTTAAGTACATTAAACTTGTTATTCTAGTGCTATAATGGATTCTTTTTTCAAAAAATATTCATCATGAAATGATATTTACATATCAAGTTAAAAATAGGGATAAATTAAGATCTTATCAAATATTTATGCAGATGAGATAGAAAAATATTTATAAGAAAATAAAATTTTGATAGCACAATTTACAATAATAATATCATAATTAAATGTTTATAAAACAATTTTTTTACCTGATTTTTTGGTTGAAAATTTTAATTTTGTAGATAAAAATAAATTATTAAAATTTTATTATATCTTGATGGGTTGAAATGCACAAAAATATCCACATGAAGATTAATTTTACATAGAATCATATTGTTGTGCTTGAAGATGTCCATTTTAATGTAGATATGGGTTTCAATAGTAGAAAATCCTTATTTTTAAAATCATCTTGGTTCGAATCGAAGACTGCAAGAGTGGTCAAATGGAAGATTAAGGATATTTTTTCAAAAATTATTGATTAAGAAGGGTCTATTCAGGGATTTTAAAAAATAGTTTGATGGATCCAAGGAAGAGTTGATAAAGTTGTATGAAGACACACTAATCAAAGTTGTTGAAATAAAAATATACAATTCATACAATGTTGAGGGGAGAATATTGGAAGATTAAAAGATGTTGGGTGAGTGATTAAGATATAAAATTTCTTATTCTATTGAAAATAAATGATTTATAAACATTTTAAATATAGGTTTTGAAATTAAAAAATGTAATTTTATTTCCAAAAGAGATTTATTCTATGAAAATTAACACTCCAAGAGATATGAATCCAAATAATGAATGGTTTTATATGAACAAGATCAATATTGAAGGTCTATTTTTTATAGGATATGTTCATTATAATACTATTGAACAAAATATGATGATTGTAAAAAAATACTTACCCAATGCTGACATTCAGAATCTAAATTAGAGAATAAAATCCAAGGATATTATTGGGAATATGTTACATATGGGTACAAGGAAACTAGATTCTAATATAAAATATTATCTAAAACAGTAGGAACGGTGCATTAATATGGTGGAGACTCAATATTGACAATGGAAGCTTCAATTATTCCTCTAGAAGGAAATTTGATGTTATCACTATTATGTAAGGAATGAAACAATAACCCATTTACTCAGGGTAGAAAACATGATTTAGTTTAAAAAAATTAAATGTGTTATTTAAAATAAATGGTGTATTTATGTTATATATAAATATATATTTTTATTATAAATTAAACAAGATGAAAAAAAGGATTATATATATTTGGGAAGATGAACTGAAGTGATGTTGAAAAATGAATTATAAATATATCATCAAAATAGAATTCAGATGGCATCAGAACAAGATATATAGTAGATTCTAGCCTCAAAGATATATTTTGATATTATACATGAATTAAAATGATTAAATCTATATTAAAATATTAATAAATATTTTCCAGGTAAATATTTATTTTTATGTATAAAAATATATAAAATTTTAATTTTATCAATTTTTTGAGATCAAATAGATGTAATTTGGAAAATTTGGTATTTTAAATGCGAAATATAATGGTTAGTAGAAAATATAAAGGAAGATATGTTTTTTGTATTCTTGGCCGATTGTATTAGAAATGTGTATTTTTTTTAGAAGTTAAAAAAACATGGGAATTTTATTTACATCAGACAATTATTAATATATTATTAATCCATGGATATAAAAATGATGATAAATACCTCCAATGATCATAACTATGATTTTATACATCCTCGTATCACAATTAATGATTCTATTATATTTTTTAAAGAATATATCAAGGGGTATTTCAAATTTATAATTTACTTCAATTGACATAAAATTTAGAGAAAATTTTATCTAAAAATAAGAAGTCTATAAATATCTATTTAAGGGGAAACAATGATGTAGAAATTTTGATTTTATATTTTCATTTTTTATTAATATATATTTCTAGATTAATTGGTATGATGAAAATACTAATAAATAAAATTTTTATCATGTATTATATTACATAAGTTGACTAGTTATAATAATTGAGACAACAATGTAATATTAAGATGACACTATGGTTTTCCACATTGATGTTTTATATATTATTATAGTCATTTCATGATTTTTTACTTGATAATTTTTTTTGAAAACATAATAAATAAAAGATAAAAAATTATCACATTAAGTTCCGATGGGGAAGAAAATACGAGAGGAAAATTTTAGATAAGGAAGAGATCCCTAATCATAAAAGGGGGAGAATGATCAAAACATATAATAAGAAGAATTATAAGAGTTCATAAAATACTAATTTATTTCCTTCAATTTATTTGAATTGTGATGTTAAACGGTGAAAAGAATACTTAATCCTAAAATGATGAGAAATGCATAATTTAATGAATTATCCAAAATTACCTTGTATCATAACATGACCACCACTCACCTCAATCATATTTCAAGATACCTAAGGAAATTAACAAGTGATGATGGATAATAATACACCATGGGTAAATGGATTACTTCAAACACCACTAATATACAAATTTAATCCTATTATGCATGTAAGATAAAATCATACCAATATATAAAATAATTATAAGGACAAACAACATACCATAATTATTATCACACATGATAAATTTCATCATAATAAAATAATAAAAGAAAATAATACTTAATTCATATGTTTTTATTGTCCTCCATAGACTATAATTAACTCCCCCCCAAGATTCATGTGGGAAAAAATTCTCTCCAAGAACAACATTATGAGAAATATTATTTATTACATGAAATAAAAAGAAAGGAAAAAAATATTTACAAGAAATATAGTGCATATACAATGGGTGAGTATATACACATATCAAGTAGGATTACCATGAAGGATTCTAAAAACATTATATATAAAATAAAAACAAATCAAGATAGTTTAGAAATGTATAAATAAATAAACATATATAACATTACTCTTGGATTGAATAATAATTTCAAATGAAAAAGAATTAAACATTATACTTTATTATCAAAATCCATATGTTTGATAAGAAATATGAATTTTATAATGTATTTTTTATCATTTATTAAATAGATACAGGTAATACGAATTAAAATCATACTATAATCCATTTTTGTTTCAATGGTAACAATATAAGAACCTCATACTCTTCTACCATCATCATACAGGCCACTTGGTAAATTATATTGTTAAAATAGTGGTGTTCTTATATTGGATGTATCCATAGTGAAATATTAAACTATCCCAAAAAATATAGTTTGAAATACCTAGAAATATTTAGATATGATTGATATATAGAAATAATGATCTAAAATGTACTTTTCACCAAACTCCCACTTAGAAATCCAAAGTATCCTATAATGTTTTAATAAAAGTACACATGTCTAGATTAAATCAATCATATGGAATCACAAAAAATACCTATATATTACGATTTCTCAAATAAATAATAAAAATAAATATTATATCTCGTAATATCCTATAATTTTTTTTTGATTTTTAACAATATATATTATGGTTAATCCATGTGAATAAAAAATATAAATAAATAATTTTTAAAGAAAAAACATTATATTTTTAGTAACACAATTATTAAATAATATTATAAAATTTTAAATTCAATAAAAAAATATTTACATAATTATAAATCGAAAACATAGTGAGTTTTTCTATGTTGGGGTCGATGAATATTTATTTTTGAAAAAATTGAAAGAACCTGTTTTTGGGTACAATATATCCATTACATAGCTCTTAGTCCTAGTGGGCATCAAATCCAATTACATGTCCCTAAAAGACAATATTTTTTTCCAAAGGCACTTCAGTGAATAGTACTACTATAGTACCCAAACTCTTATAGTACATGAAATAGTACCACCACCACAATAGTCCCTACTACAGTACCCGCCACAACTACAGTGTCTTTGGTTATACAGTTTTACCACTTCTACAGTTTTAATTCTGTACTACTACAACCCTCTTTTATATCAATTTTATATCATTACAAAAAAATAATTATCCATACAAATATCATGAGGTAATTTTAAAAACATACATTACAATAATTAAAAAATTCTTACATGTTTAATGTTTACAATCAATGAATATTTTAGTTGGAAACAAAATTTGTTAATTCAAAAAACACACATGCACATTGAAGAAGAATTTAAATAATAAAAAGGCAATAGTATTATATTTTAACAAATAATATAAGTAGTATCAAACCACTTAGAAATCCTTATTTGTGTATATAAATGAAATATAATAAATTACACCACATAAATAATAATAATAAAAACCATAGAACCCCAACATCATAATTTATTCAAGGAAATAATAAGGTTTTTACATGTATTAAGTGTCAATATATTCATCGAGCAGTGAATACATGATGCATCTTCCTCAAACGAGATGCATGAGGATAGCCTTGGGATCCTATACAATTATAGAGAATAATACCTATTTGAAATTTAGGGTTTCACCATCCCATATCAAAACCTATAAAATAAATTCCTAGAAATATACAAGCATGCATTATGGGAAAAAGTAAGGAATAAGAGAAAGGGGGAGAGGGGAAACCATACCAGATGAAATATTGAATAATTTAAGGGATAAATCTTCCATCCCATAGCCTTCAGCCTCTCATGATTCGACCCATGGAAAAAAATCCCCCCCTGAAATAAATACACCACTCTAACCAATTCTTCCAAGATAGTAAAAAATCATAAATATATTAATAATAATGATGATATAATTAAATATTACCATAATAACCATTTATTTTCCATAAAAAAATATCCAATATAATAATAATAAAATATATATAAAAATAAAACCCATTTATTTTAAATAAAAAATGTTTTTATATATTTTAAAATAAATCATTTACTTGAAAATAATTAAAAAACACTTAACATCTTATAAAATTATTGTAATTATAATGTTGCACATAATGATAAATTTGAAATAAAAAATAAATATTTTGGAAATTTTAAAATAATAAATAGTCACCAAGAATTGTTTAAATATAAATCTCCTAGCTATAAATGTTCCACTAAACTATAAAATTACATTCATAGTAACTATTCATGGTCCCAAGGCCATGCACCCAACTTTGTGACACTCGTGTTGTTGATAAATAATTATATATTCTATTTTATACCTAAAATAGATCCTATTTTTATTAAAATAGTTTAATTACACATAAGTCATTTGGCGGGAGAGATTACTCAAACCCACACTAAGGTATAATGAGACTTAAACCTTGAAAGACGAACTATAGATGAAAGCCCCTAAAGTGTAGCAGAAATATAATAAGATGTTTGACGCCTTATGTTTCTGATTATATTATCAAGTTCCTCCATGATTCTTGATAATTAATAAAAATGTATGATATTTTGAGGTGTGTTTTGGTTTTCTAAGAGTTAATAACAAATATAAATGGGGAGACTAAGGTACCAATGGATTAAACTGTTTTGTATTTTTTTCAATTTTTTTTGATAAATATACGTGATATAATGATAAAGGATTAAATATCATATGAATTTAATGGACATGTGATGATGATATTAATATGGTCATTAAAATGTTTAAACATCAAAAATGAGAATAAATATTAATTGTTTATATGTCTTGGTGGGAATGGATACTAAAGGCTCTGTCACTTGGACAAATTTATGAATTATTTTCAGGTAAATACTTTCATAGATGTTGGGACAATAAAAAAGGAGGATATATAATTTATATTTAGAATATGTCTCAAATTAGTGAGCATCATAAGAATACTTCATGAAGAAACAAACTATTTAAAATAGATAAGTCATAGATGATCTTTAACTTCTAAAAAATTGTAACTACGTGTTGATTTTTTACTAAGGATGTATTACAAGGCATTGAAGAGTATATGATCATATTATTTAAATATTATGTAATGGTAGAAGACACTATCATTATCCAATACAATTAGTCAATACACATGATAACATTTATTTAAATACATTCGTGATTGTCTAATATATATATGAGTTTATGAGTGTTAAAATATAACACCTTAACAATATTTAATGATAGAATACTCATTATTGTATAAAATAAAAATTACGTGGTTTATAAATATATTTTATTGTTATATTGATTTATATTTAATGTTTTTTAAGATTTTGGATCCTATTTTCTAAAATGGAAGCGTTTTGTGGAAGAATAATTCAGGTTCTAACACTAAAAGAAATAACGGTGATTAAAAAAATAAATTTATGAGGTTGTGTAAAGGAGAAATGCATTAAAATGAGCTGCACAATATTTATTGAGAAATTATGAAAAATGAAAAAAAATAGGAGATAAAAAATTAGATGAGTATGACAGAAGAATTGGACCAGGAGTTGAATGAGATATATTTTTAATTGTAAATTACAGGCTTGGTGGTTTAATAATATCATATGATACATATAAAGTTTCATGAATTATATTTTTCTGGTGAAGAGATGTGTAAAATATAAAAATAAAATCTACTCAAAATAGTGAGTGAATGTTAATCAACATATATATAATGCTACACAACAAACTATACTAGAGTCACTTAATGTTGCTATAGAGCTATTGAGTGAATATAATTTATATAAGGAAATTAAGAAGATATCACTTTAATATATTATATGTAAGAAGTTATTGTATTTATAGTATCTACTCAACGAAATAAAAGGAATAAAATTCCATTTAATTAGTGTATTCGTCATTAAATATATTTTTCATAATGATATAAAGAATATGATGGTGATATTGAGATTTAAATGGATGTTTTAAATGATAATATCAAAGAACACTCTTGATTTTATGAGAAAAAAATAAATTTATACTCTATAAAGAAATATTAAATATCTCATATAAGAGATTTTTAGCTAACCATTTGATTATATTTGATCTAATAATATGTGTGGTATAAATTCTTAATCACATTAAGGATTTTTAGAGTATATATGCATATGACTAAGACGAAATTTTAAAACATAGAGTAAAGAGAAAATAAAATTATCAGTAATAAAATCGTCCAAGTAATCCTAAATTTATATGGTCAGTATATTTTTATGGATTGGGCATTATAATTTGTGTTATATAAGATTACTGGAAGTATTATGTAGATCATATATACTATAAACAATATCATGACGACTCCTAAGTATTTAGATCTTATATCTATTATTTTACAACCATATTCATGTATAGAATTGAGATAGGAGTTGAATAGTAATTCATTAATATGAGTTATTTGAATTAGTTACACTATGAATAAATCAGTCATTGGTGGTTGTGGATATATAATACATAAAATAATCATTTCTTAATCAATTTATATCATTTCATAACCATATCATTGGACAAAATATTATATTATTATGAATTTGTGGGATGACACTATAAGGGTTTTGTAACAGCCTGTATATTTCAGGTCTATTACATTTATGAATAAATTTGAATTTTGATTCATGTGTAGGGATCATTTTTATAATGTGACTTATATTTAAAATATATTAATAGGAAGGAAATTTATAATATGTTTTTGGGTGAGTATTGATCCTTGGAAGGTGGTTTGGGTTCAATGGTAAGAGTCAAGGACTCATATACAAGAAGAAGGTTTAATGAATAGGTCAATCATTCCATAAAAACAAGGAATCAGGACATGATGAGTTTTTATAATGTTGTAAAATATAATAACCCTTGCATACTTTTCATGCTATGAAGAGAGTTTAACAATAAGAAGTTGCAAAATATTAAGGGGTATGAGAACTTTCCTGAAGCGGTCATTCCATAATCCATAAGGGTCACATCATGACTATATTGGTCTGGGGTAGGGCTTCCCAACCATGGAGTGGTAACATTGAAACCTATTGTAGGTATTTTATATATGTTTGTAGGATAAGGGATAGGTCCTCCACCTAGTTGGGCAAATTATGACTCCATTTGGTCAAACAATGATTTTTTCGAGTGTAGGGTGCAAACACTGTCACCCTCCCAATTGCATCGCTACCGGCGATTTGGGTGTTTTCTAGAAAGTTAAATCTAGTAATTTACATTCCATTCTTATTTATGGTTTATGTTAGGATATGCACTTGGAGAGGTCTATTTTTAGAGATCCTCTCCTTGTATTCCTCCCTTGGTTTAATATTGATGTGAGGTGACATTTTTAGAATTTTACAATATATTTCAAGTGCATTATACCTCTCTTACATATATTTTTTGTTAATATTATATAACCTCTAAATTTAGTGAATTTAAAATTGGGTTTTTAAATTATAGTAGAATATGGAGGAATTTTATGAGGATGATGGGGATTATTTTTATTGGTGAAAACATATCTCAGAAGTTTGATCACATGTCATTGGTTGTGGTTCTTGTGAAGCAAGGATGTGTTGTGAGTTTTTAGTTGAATGTTACTACTTAAATTAAAATAAATATTTTTTTATAAATTACTATAATCAATAATTTATTCCATATACAATGAAATAGGATCCCAAGAGGTGGCATGATCTTATATGTCGCTTGGACGGGCATTGATGAGGATTTGGAGAGCATTCCTTGGGCAGTAACTTCTATATTGAGGTAGGTGGTCCCTATAATACATAAACATATGATTATTATGAATGATTTATTTCCTAAATTAATGTTTTAGGGGACTTAATCAAATGGATATGGACCGATATTTTCCTATTGAAATAGAGAGGGTGGAATTGAGCGTCCTCTAGTTGGAAGAAGTGCTCCTTTTCACCTTTTCCATATTGGGATCTCCCAAAGACATTGTTTCCAACTGGAGAAATATTCAAAATAGATTAAGAGATACCATGGGAGTATAAAGGTGAAATATGTGATGAATTGGTCCTATATTGGTTCCATAAGCGAGTTGGGAAGTCCTTAGAGGCTTAGGATAATTATAACAAGTGGGAAAACTGTATATCTCAAGCCTAGTAAGTATATTATTCATAAGGGTATATTTAGGCATGGTGTAAACTATTAATGCGATGAGTCCTCTAGTAATATAAAAGGTGTGATAAAGTGGTATTTCTTCTAAGGGTTGGATATTGATATATTCTGGGAGAGACAAGATATGTGGCCTAAGTGAGAATTGTAGTGCAGGAATTAGAGGACGATATGGACCGACCTCCTAAGGTCTAGGTCAGGTAAATCCAATAGAATGTGTGAGAATCACTGGGAAATGAGTATGAGATAGTATTGTTTAGAAGAGATAGGGACCTATCGGAAGTACCCAGTGGATACCCTAATGGGTGATATGATAAGGTCATTATGACCAACATATCATTAATGGAAATAATACAGGTTCGCGGATAAGGTTTATGTTTTGAGTGAATAGAATTTTGTAGAAATATATTATTGGTGTTATGGGTTTCCTACCCATTTTTCTTTTCCTTTCCTCAGTGAAAGACTGATTAGTTCTATGTTTTTTCACTTCCATGGGTGATATTGTTATTACAAGACCTCCTTGAGCGAAATAGTGTTTTAGATGTGTGTTATATAATCTCTACTAGAAGCTTAAGGGTTTACTTCAGGATGTATGGACATACATTATGTAATAGGGTAATGGTAGAAACCACCTTGAGTGAGAAGGTATTGGTCCACCAGTGCTTGTGGGAACATTCATGGAAGAGGTAATTCATTATATTGTAACCCCATATTGAGTGGAATTGTGGTGTATGTGATTTAAAACCTCCCTACGTGAGTGGTCCTGAATGAGATATGATTTGATATGACATGTTGATAGTAGACCCTACCTTGACAGATAAGGTAATGTTCGTGATATTGATGATGTTACCACGAGTGAGAAGGTGTTGTAAGGATCTCTGTGAGTGAGAGGTTGAGTCAATGGTTTAGATCTGGGAATGTACCTTGGAACTTCAGGTAGTGGTCACGAGTTGGTAGATTCCATAACCCGATTATTTAGGTATGATATGGGTTAAGGTATTTATGGAATCAGATAAAAATTATAGTTTGACTTGATGTCAAAGCATGTATGATTGGGTGTTGTGGTGGCTTGGTCAACACATGATGACCATATGCTCATGGGTCACATTGGCCTTTTTAGAACATGATGCCTCAAGTGATTGTGTGACATTTTTATTTCCCTCATGAATAAATATATTTGATGAATTATATTAGTTTCACTTGGTGAGACCCTACTGATATTTATATGTCACACCCTACATGGGAACTCTAGTGTATGTTCCTACATAATTTATATTTTATATTTTTGGGTAAAAATTGTGTATTTCATTGGGATGGATAATGTATGAGGTCATTTAACTCTTTTTTTGGGTTGAAGTGCCCAATTCTCTCTAGATTGATGCATTATAAATTAGAATTAGAGAATTTTATTTTATTTTAGAATTAATTTTAATGGTAGATAGGTGGTAAAGGAATTTTTCATATCTTATGATAGATGTCGGATTGGTCATTAGTGAACACTTTTTCAATGGGATGTCAAAGTTACCTACTGTATGCTATTTTTATTCCTTGTTTTCTATATTATGGAAGAAATTTTAATCAAATATGATGAATTATTATAGAAATTTATTTATGGTTTTTTCTTTTGGATCATTTTCAAGAGGCCCATTTTTATTAATTATATTGTTATGTAGGATTCAAATGACATATTCATTCTTTTGCGTGGTTTTTTCTAATGAAGGGGATAAATTATTTATATTATCAACACATAAAAATATTATATTTACCCTTATAACTTGTGGTTGGATTTATTCTTATATAATTCATGTTATTTTTTTATGGAAGGACATGTTGATCTTGGTACATAAAATCCTATGATGATGGCTATACTTTCCTTAACTAAAAAGGACATATAAATTCCTTTAGTGAGTTAGTGTAGTTTTGGTATTCTTGAGAGGTTATATAAGGATGGTAATAAGACTCTTTAAATATTCATGTTTTTTAAAATAAAGTATCAAAAATACCCCATTGAGTGTTTTCTCATATAACATTATGGTTTCATTATATTTAATCAATAATGGAAGTTATGTGGATATAATGTGGGGGGTTTGAGTATTGGAATGTGATATATCTTAGGTTTTTAGATATTAAAAACATTTAGTGATTTTGGTATCAAATTCAGGTGATTGGGTATGATTAGTTGGATACGTGTACAAATTTATTATGGATGCACAGTCAATGGTGTGTGGAGAGAATGGATATGTGCTTATGGGGTTTGAACCATGATTGGGTGGAGGGTGATTGTTTGGTTAGCCTTAGAATACATGAGATACCTTAGACGAGGTGGATGAGACTATCCTGTGTGGGGGTCAGGTTTAATGGGTGAGTTGTTGGAACCTAGGTTAGACGGGATACAACTCATGGGAGTGTGAGTCTGGTTGTCTCTTAAGATTGTACATGAGTGTTCAACCATTAGGTTTATGTGATATTGTTTTGGATAATGTGTGAGAACCTATGAGAATGTAAAATATTGATCATACTTACTGGAGGAGGATAGGGATCAATAGTGTGTAATTTTAGGAAATGTATTGGTGCATTATGGAAGGTGTGAACTAGATATGAATGGTTCCTATATGTTTTGGATTGGAGAGTGACCACATTTTTCCCAAGAACTGATGTGTTTGGTGAGACACATGTGGGAATGGTCACATGATACTTTTTTGAGAATGGTATTTATCCCTTTATGGTGATATGATGGATTAGAAATGGATCGAGGTACCATGGTACAATCTATCTTGGTCTTCCTTGATAAAATATTCCGATTTTGCTTGGGACGAGTGATCATGGATCAGGAAGAGAGACACATGGGTGTTGTTGGGACACCATTAGGGTAGTGATTGATGATAATTGTAATAGAATCTATATGAAGTGGAGTAATCCTTTAGATAATTGAGAGTGTGACCATAATTTAAAATTGTTTTTAGTGGATGTATGTGGTGACATTCTTCATGATTTGAGAAAGGGATGTGTTTGGAATTTTGTGTTGGCAGTGAAGTATGGGAAGGATGACCGTATCTAGTCATTGATCTTGGTAATGGAAATAGATTTGGAATGGATATTATAATTATTTTCCATAAGTTTATTATAACTTTACTAAAATGGTAGGGAGTAGCATATCTATTGTAAGTGTATGACCCTCACAGTGGAATGGTTATCTAAGCGGTGAGACAGGATAAGGATATTTGAGGTGGCACTAAGATGATGGTGTTTGGAAAGATCAATTGATGCATGTTTTCCTGTTTAATACTTGATCGTACTTTAAATGAATTTTTTGGATGGATTTTAGGTGTTTTCATCAAGATCGGTGTGTGGGGATAGAGTTTAGGTAGTCCAATAATGAGTCATATCGGAGGATCTCCAATACCCGAGGTGAGAGAATAATGACTCAAGTGGGTGGTTGGTGATCTAACCATGAAATTTAACAAAGGTTCAAGAAAAAAAATTAGTTTGGGTTCTTAGATAATTTCATGGTGAATGTGTTTGTTAATTCATCGATATCAAGTTTAGTAATGACACATTGTTGTTGAATGGTTTTGTGGTATGTTAGTGGGTATGACTAAGAATTTTATGAAGAGGAAAAATAGAGATGTAATTATCAATGTTTTCATGTAAAATTTGATTCAGTGTGGTGAAAATCACATCAATCATATTATTGGGCCACAAATGTTTCATTTTATAAGCGATTCCTCTTGTGGGGAGTGTTGTGGCTCGAAATCTACTGTTATGAGTGGAGTCTTATGTTAGGTAGAACCATAATCTTCAGGATGAATTGAATTATTTTACATAGTGTTTTAGGACAGAATAGTGTGGTTAATAAACGACTTGGTGTTAGGCTTATTGGTTAGCGGTTCGATCAATTTTCAGTGAATAGTGTGCCTTGTTGTTTTGATTTACACAATAAAATCTTGTTCAGTATTCTAAGATGGAACGCAGTGAGGGAGTGATGAATTTGTGACTAGGGTAGGTTGTGATTCATGGTTGGATTACCACTAAAGAAACTTTTAAATATGAAAAAAATAAAGGGGGGGGGGATTTTTTATATACCCTTGTATTTTATGGTCATTATTTTTTGTAGGGAATTTGAATTTTGATCCCTAATTTGAGATTATTTCATTACGGGGTCATAGATAGAAAATATATGATTTAGAAAATCTATGATATATTATTTTGGGAAAGGATTTAAGATAATAATGAGGTTCTTGGGTGAGTTTTTATGCAAGGCTAGGTGAACTTTTCAACATTATATAACTACCATATGTCATGTCATGACCCATAGATCATGATGCGACATACCTAAATATAGAAATGTGTTTTCCAAAACCGTTCGGTCGCACATGACCATGGAATTCATGAAATGATGAGTTTTTTAATTTTGGAAAAGGAAAGAACCATTAAAATGTTTTTTTGGAATTAATGGAGTGTTACGATTTAGTGATGACTCTTATATTGGGGTCTAAGGATCCTTACAATGTGGACATTCCGTAATCCAAAAGAATCACGTGAAAACAACATTGTCCCAAGGTTTTGTTCATCTGCCATTAATTAGTCACATTGTGACCCTAAAAAGATGTTCCAAGATTGTGGTAGTATGAGGATGTATTCTTCTACCCCAGTGGTCATGCCACAACCCCACTTTGTCACATCACATCATTATTGGGAAAAGGGAACCATTACATAGATCTCCTCCTCATCATTCCATGATCGATGCTTGTGCTATTTTTTATCAAGGGTAGACTAGAAATTTAATTGTCATACCCCTTGTGTTTTTAGGATAGTAAAAGTACTTTTTGAGGGTCATTTCAGATGGACCCTCACCCTTGCTTCCTCCTCATACCCCTTTATGTGGGGGGGGGGGGGTTATTTTTTCTGGTTAATTCATGTGTGTTATTAATCTCTTACCACTGTTATTGGATCCTCATTACTATCCTTTAGTTTCGGTATGATTATTATAGGGTTTTAGTACCAATTCTACTATATAATTCTAGAATCGGACATTTATTATGGATATTTCACGTGTAGTGGTTAGAAGAGACCCTGGTAGGGTGATCACACATTAATAGATTTGGTTGCAGTTTGAAAAGTATTCACATTGATAATTTAAGTGAATATACATATTAAATCTAAATTGAATAATGAATTATAAATTTTTATAACTATTTATTTGTGTCATATGGAAAAGGATAGGGGATCGGTTGGTTGAATGTATAGATTCATTTTTTATAGTTTGTGAAAATTTATGAGGAATCTAAATTTTTAATGTTGGTGAGGAGTTTTTTATAAATTGATAATCAATTAAAGATACCATGCTTCAGGATATAACAATTAGATATTTTTGGAAAATTATGGAGGATCATTAGTTGTTCCATATTAATTTGAAATTAGGACATGGTCAGGTGAGTGAATTCATCCTAGGGTTTGTGCCTATTATAAATGGGAAGAAAACATCCCATTGTGTTGGGATTTTTTGATCTCATGAAGCCTTAGTTCCTATGGGGTTTTTACATAGTTCCTAGGTATCCCTACTGTAGAATGAAATTGAAAAAAATCCCATTTTAAATGGTTTTTCATTTCAAAAATGGAAGAGATGGAGGTCTTATGTTGTAGTGTCTTCCCATGTAGGACCTAGTGGTACCTGGGATTTTTTGGGAGCACGGATCCCAACTGGGTGTGGCTCTTGGAAGATCTAATATGTGAAATGGCTAGGATAAAATGATGTGGTTTTGGGGACCATGGAACCTATGTGGTTCCACCTAAGGGAGAGGGTTCCACCTATGGGTTGCCACCTAAGGGATGAGAATGTCACCTAAGGGTGCCACCTATGAAAAATTGGGTGGGGGTGGTCCAACATTTTGGATATTCTGGTGTGTTTAGGCTTTGTTTGTGGACCAAAACAACTATTCTATATATGGGGGGGAATGGTTTCTCTTCAATTCAAAAATGTAGAGGCCAATATGGTATATCCCGCTCTTAATGGGTGTTTCGGTAGGTCATGTGTACTACCACATCATAGTTCAAGGAATGGTGGAAAAGGCTATTTTAGTCTCCATGAATCATGGGGGATTTGGTGGGGTGGATGTCTAAAATAACTAAGGATTATATTTTATTTCATATAGATCTACATGGTGAGAGGGGTTATGTTTATCCATTATGTAGATAAATAGGGATTGAACATGTCTCTATACATATTGGGGCCCATATGAGTTGTTGTGAGGCACACTAGGACATAATTCATGTCGTGGTGCAAGACATTTTCCACTCACTATGATTTTTTTGAGTAAAACCCATTCCACCCCCATCATTTTGAACACTCTCCCTCTATTTTCTTCACTCAAGTGTGATATCCAATAATAATATCCCCATATCATGTCTCTCAATCTCTAATGGGAATGGTGAGGTTCTATTATGATATATATGAAATGTTTTTGCAACATTACTCTCTTATTCATTATGTTATTACTTACAATGATTTAGCTAAAAATTTTGGTATCCCTATTAGGGTTTCATTGATGATTCCACAAGATCATAGTGGAATCGGTCCAATATGATGGGTCTTTTTTTCAGGTGATGGATAGAGGATTCTCTAAGTTAATTATTGCATTCCATTTTATAATCTTTTGGGGATGTTATATCACCATATTAAATTATTCACGTTTTTTATTATATTAAATTATTTTTGTGTTTATATTTGTTTCTATTATTTGGGATTTTGGTTGGGATTACATTGAGAGTATTTAATGGACCTTCCACTAGTGGTTGATCACTATTTCGATATGATGAGGTTGAACAGTGATTTCTGAAAAAATATGTAAAATTTGATTAATGTAAAATAAATAATAAATTGTTATAATTAGGTTGAAAAATTAATTATAAGTATTATTGATTATTTATTGGATGTTATGACTTGAAATAAAGCCACACATGGTTAGTTGATGGTCGTTGGAAATAGATAAGCTTGAGTGAGTTTTTATGAGCTTTGATTAAAGGGGAAAACGCCGTGATAGATGTAGGTGGTCCATTTTCATTTTACATATAGTATTATATATGATTTGTCTGGAAAGTCGTCTGGAACTAAAAAACGTTTTCTATGCACTTATCCATGAAATCCATGATGTTATCCTTGCTTGGACAATGCATGTTGTGTTTGGAAATAGAAATGTCTCCAAAACCAAATTAGAATAATATGGGATTTCTATATTCCACAAGACATCTCAAACAACAAGGGATATAGATTTGTCAAAATAATTTCCCAGTTTAGTTACATGGTATTAATAACCACTTTTTGATATTAGGCTATGTATTTCAATAATTACTAATGAAAAGCGTGTTGAATCTTTAAAACCCATTTTTAGGATCATAAAAGCACCTTTTAAACATGGAAAACATCTTTATACGGGGTATACATAATAGAAAGGTGTATATATTTCTTTAAAATATTCAATTTTATTGGTTATAGATAAATAATTGACTTATGAATAAAAAGTTATGATCATCTAAAGATTAACATTATTTCAGGAAAGTGAAAATGTAAATTCCACTATGAGGTCCCCCAGACTAGGAGGATGATCACCCCACCATGTGGACTAACCATATATTGTTGAAGTATATTTTTAATATGGTCCATTACGTCACTAACGCCACCATGTTTCTTGACTATTGATTGTTAGAGCGTTTTTTTGAGACCCTTTTCAAGCTCACTCACCTAACAATATGGTCTGATTATGTGGACTTAGGGAATAATTTTTCTAACACTCTCTAAGGTCATTCCATGGTTTTTTTTCCATTCCCAAAACACAACATGAAACCTATAGAATCCTGACTACTTCATGAAATAACTAAATGATGGATGGATATAATACCATACTCTTTCCCCCAAAGAGAAACTCACATTGGGCCGTAAATATGAAAATGAGAGATAGGTATTTTTTATATTAGAAATAATACTCATGGCGAAATCCTTAGGAAATTCATGAATCTAAATTCAGAAAATGTTTTTCACTTAGAGAAGGAAGACCATGAAGGAAACTTCATGAAATAATCCTATGAATTCAATAATGTGTATCCATTCCTATGTGATCTATAGTATGTCGAGACATCCCTCTATGATATTCATTACACTGATCCATCCCTACTTGAGATCCAGTCTTTGAGGTCCCTCATTTAATTTTAATACATTAAATCCTCCCTCTATGAACTCCATTACATAGACACATTCATCCGCGAACTCAGCTACTAGGTTGAACCCCTCTGAAAAATCTACAGTGTGGATAATGTCCTTTTCCATCCTATCACAAAAACCGCATCCCTCCACAATCGTGAGTTTATGGACCAAACTCATATGAAATATCTAGTATATGGACTGATTATTTACATAGACCTACCATCCAAATCAGCTACTTCACATAACAAGGATCCCATTGGTTAAAACCATAGGGGATCCTTCCATGAACCCCTAGTTGGTATCATTGATGGGTTGTGGTCCCAAACATTTGATCTGGTTCCTTCTCTTATTTCCACGAACCCACATCATAGATAATTTTCACACCATGAAATTTTTATACTGAATTGAAAATATTTTTAATTTCAATTCATATGACCCCAACCTTTATCCTACATAATAACATGAGTCAATATATTTATCCTTACATCCAAAAAACACCTTGATTTGATATTATTCACTTAGTTTCTCTATATATGGGTCTCATACTAGGTATGAGCCCCAAAAAAATCCTTCACTAAAAGACCTTAAAATTTGGGTAATAAAATGTCATTGAATGAGTAAGCCTTTATCAATCTATTGTTCTATCAACTTTTTTAATATAGGCATTCCATAAAGGTAGCAACAATACATATTCCCCACTCAATCTTCAATCATATGATCAAATGCAAAATGAGATACATTATATTATCATTTATTTCTCACACCGATAGGGAATGATATGTCCTTAGAGGTTTAGATGATAATTTTTTTAGTATAATTGAGATTTATTACAAGAATCACCCTCAATTCCAAGCAGTATGACTCTAAAATTCATAGAAAATATCCATTATGGATGATCATGAGCTACATGGAATAGTTCAAAAATATAACCTTAAACCATGTCATCTAAACTAAGTGATATTTGATTCCTGTTTCCATAGTATATGTTGGATTCCCCTTTTAGGTTCAATCCCATCATCCTCAAACATACCTTTTATCATATGTGATGAACATAAGATGATTCATTTTACCTTGAGTAGAGATATTCTTCTTGGATCCATAATATATCTCAAGTCAATATGCTCCTCTTGGTTTCCCTACATTCAAGCCTCCTACTAGGTGTAATCCCTAACCATAGATATAATCCTCTTATGTTATGAACATAAGAAACACATGTGATGAAAATGGGATTGCAAAAAATATTACTTTGGTGATGTAATTGAGATGATTACGATCTACCCCCTCTTAATGATGAGACTTGAACCCCATATGTGATGATCATAGGGTCTCCCTATATTTAATACCATAATTTGAATAATTTATCTCAAGTGATTATCTTAGGATGCCTCTAGAGACGAGCCATGGAAGCCTCTTCTAATGATCCATAGATTCATGTGCCGATGAACCTGGGATGATCCATCATCTCTCATGTGATGAGTATGAGATAATTTATAGAGTCACATGATGAAGACAATACAATCATAATACAAGTAGTATGTAACACTCCAAGATTATAATACTTGATTACCTTTTAATGCGTCATTGTTTAAAATATCTCTCTCCATATGCACAACCTATCTTAAATGATACTGCAATATAATTATATAATAATATAAATATTAAGAATTGCAATTAAAACTTATCCCTTAAATTAGATTGAATAAATAGGAGTATTATATTTATAAAACATTTATATAAATAATATAATGGTTTGTTTTAATACCTATGTAATTCAATTGATATACACCAAACAACTAACACACTCATTTTATGCTTCGAAATGTATTTTTTAAAATATGTAATTTTTATGTGATATAAATTTATATTTCATGAAACATGTGATTAATGATGGTAAAATTTATTTCATGTTAATAATTGGTTAATACTAACTTACTTATAAAGTTATAGGATATATGAATGAGAATGGATAATATTATAAAAAAGATATTTTCCTATAATTTTTTTTATTATATCCCATATTTTTATTAATAAATTAAATGTTTAAATTTTATAATACAATTTTAAAAAAATGAATATTAGTTTTTGATTCATCATAGTAATATTTTCTTAATTTCAATTTTTGGGGTTTTTTATAAAAAGATTTGTTTTTTGGTGAATTATGTAAATACTATTTTTACCAATAAAATAACTTATATAACATTATTTAATACACCATTATGAATAATAAATTCAATAATCATTTTTATAAGAACAAATATTTATTTTATAATTGAATTTATTATTCTAAAAATTTTGATTTTAATTTATAAACCCATATTTTACATTTTTAGATGTAAGTTATATTTTTTAAAAATACCTTATACCATTAGTAATTAAAATTATGTTTTGAATCTTTTAAAAAATTAATATAATAAAATGGATTTAAAAATTGGAATTAATAGGTCTAAATTATTTAATAATTATCAAATTTCATTCATGTATAAAATATAAATTACAATGTAAAAATTAGTAACCTCTGTAAAAATAAAAAATGGTATAAAAATGATTAACTAAGAGAAAAATAAAAAAACATTGGAATTTTTTTTGTAGTGGTATTTTCAGTTCTTTTTTACCTAATCACTTCCCCCAACCCATTATTCCCCAATTGTGGACTAAATTTCCTTTGGAGTGACTTCTAAATATTGAAATGATTTAGGTAAAAATACCATTTCTTTTCACTTATAAAATGGGAAATCCCCTCATCACATCCCATTTCACTAAAACCCACTTATATTAGAACAAAATGTGAACCAAAAGTTCCTCAACATTCCTAATCACCATTAATAGTTTATTTCCTTCTCAAAATATCTTTTCATGAAGGCTTAACCCCCATTTTGAAGGAAATGATCCAAGAAGTGAGGAGTAAATTCCTAACATAAAATATCTATTTACTATTTCATTATATGCACATAATTTTACTCAAATTATATGAAAAAATATTTAAATGATGACATAAATATAGTTATTATACTATTTTGTTATAATACTGTTATAATCATTAACCACCTTTTTATTATCTATTAAGAAAATTGAATCCATCATTCGTGTGTTACAAGGATTACCGCCCCTAATATGCAATGTGTTTTATTTTCCATCACCACATTATGAGGATGGTCCTAAGACGAGATTTAATATGAAATTATAAAATTTCGGAATTATTTTATATTCTTAAATGATAAACCATACCACTCCTTTACCTATTCAATAGAAAACCAAATCATCATCATATGTATGTGTGGACTTCCGCCTCCATAGACGGATCGATTTCTATTTTACTTTTCATCATTGTTTCGTGGTTTCGGCCTCGAAACGCCCAGCGGCTCTGTATCCGATGATGGATGGACCTTCTTTCCAAAGGCAGGTGTTTGCCAGATAGTCTGACCAACAAATCTTAAAAACTCTCATTGGTCGAGAGGATGGGAAGTCGGTCTCATCGCACCCTTTTGGGAAGAATTATTGGATGTTCCGTGACTCTCTTATATATTTTAGAGGTATTCATATGTTCATGAATCTTTAGTTTATACCGAAACATAGTATCCCTGGATTTAACCTTGGTGGGAAATGGTCAATTGAACGCAGGGGTTCAGAATCACTTATGCCCGAGGTTTACCATCCCTCTTTGGATTAATAACCCTGAGGAGTCTAGAATCAATGAGATGGTGCTAGGATCAGCTCGGTGAACCGATGTGAATATAGTTGGATAGACCGGTTATTGGGCTTGAACCTCATGGACGATTCCTATGTACCCAGCCTAGGGGACAAGGATCAAAGTCCACGTAGTTCGAATGGAAGTGTCAGAGAACCGACGTGAATGTGGACACGAGGGTCCGTTGGTGGTTGGGCTTGAACCTCATGGAGGCTTCCTACGTATCCCTGTGGTAGGCAATCAAAGTCCTCGTAGTTAGAAAGGTTCTTGGGACTTACGTATCCCTGTGTAAATCATGGATTCAGGGCTTCATGGATTAGGAGAGATGTCACAGAGGCTCTGAGGCCGGTAAGTGTACGAAGCTTGGAAGAGTATCGCACGGGGAAACTTGCCTTTGGTGGATGAGCTAGGGGCTATCATTATGCAGAACCGCTGAGGGCATGGTATGCATAGTCATACAAAGGTGTACCCGGGTCGATGAATTTCCACTTATGATGGTCGTGAATGGTTATTACTATTCACAATTATCCGGGCCACGAAGTCTGCCATCGGGGAAGGAAATGTCTGAACATGTTGGGCCTACTCCGACCTGGTTGCCATTAAAGATTAGAGATCTCCCTGCGCTGATTTATTTTGTGTGCGAGGGTGTACCTTTACTCCATGAAGTTTAACATCATGTATTAAGGACGAGGTACTCATAGTTTAGTGGTAATAGATCTCGGACCATTGGGTGACTATTTCTGTAGTCACTCGAAGGATAACTAGGTCAACATGATCTGATATACTTGGAACAATGTGGGGGAAGAAGGTTGTAAACTTCAACATTGAGTTTTCCCGGATCAGGAGGTGTGGTGTGGGGGCTCTGAGGCCAGTAAGCATAATGAGCTAGGAAGAGTACCGACCAAGGAAATCTTTCCTTTGATGGACGAGCCAGGGGCTATCATTATGTAGATCCGCTGAGGGCATGGTATGCATAGTCATACAATGGTGTCCCTAGGTCGATGAATTTCTACTTTCGATGGCCGTGAATGATTATGAGGATCCGTGGTCACTCATAGTGCAGAGTTCGGTATGTGGGGAGAATGGTGTCTGTGTATACTAGAAATAACTTCACTGCAATTTTCTGTTGAGTCAATGTAGTCTAGTCCTGGCTTGATGTTCGTTGGTGCAGGTTGCTACATGAACCACCGGCGGACACATAGGCTATCCAGAGAGGGATACCCTGGAAATACATGGTTGTGAAAAGGGGAATGAACTTGTAAACCACTTCGCTATAAACTTATGGATCATGAGGTATGGTATGGGGGCTCTGAGGCCAGTAATCATACAGAGCTAGGAAGAGTGTCTCCTATAGAGATCTTGCCTCTGGTAGATGAGTCAGGGGATATCATTATGCAGAGCCGCTAAGGGTATGGTATGCATAGTATTACAAAGGTATCCATGAGTCGATGACTTTCCACTTCCGATGGCCATGAGTAGTTATAAAGATCTATAATTATCTGGGTCGTGGAGTCTGATGTATGGAGAGGATGCATCAAATGTTCAAGGAGTATCTCCATCTCGTATCGCCATGTGTCTTGGGTGGGTCACGACGAAGTCCATGTAGTTTAACGTCATACGGTGAGGATGATGTTCGTGCAGTTTAACGTCATGCAGTGAGGAAGAAGTTCATGCAGTTCAACGTCATGCGGTAAGGACAAAGTATACACCCTGTACAGTTCTAGTCCATACATGGGGGAAGGGGTCATTTTTAGCATCATTGTCCATGTAGTTTATGGTCGTGCGGCAAAGACGCAAAAGTACACCATGTGTCGGTCTGGTCCATACACGGGGGAAAAGGGAGCATTTTTAAATCTTGTTATCCGTGCAGTTTTACATCATGCGGTGAGGATGAGAAGTACACCCCATGACGGTCTGGTCCGTACAAAAAAGGCCTTTTATTATATTTTATTCAGGGGACTTGGCCAGCACTGGTAGCCCTCGCCTCACTACGTATCCTACGAGGGCAGGAATCAAGCCGCACGTAGCTCTCTGAAATAAGTACACCCCATGTAGGTCTGGTCCCTATATGGGGGGAGAGAGAATTTTTAACATTATTTCAAGGGGTTGGGCCAGGATATGGGATACTTGAGTTGCTACGTATCCCACGAGGGTATGAATTAAGCCATACATAGTTCTCTTAAATCCGTACAGTTTAACGTCATGTAGTGAGGATGAGGTCCATAAAGTTTAACATCAGGTGGTTAGGACGATTGATACACCCCGTGCCGGTCTGGTCCGTACACGAAGGGAAGAAGGCATTTTTAACTTTTTTTTGGGAGTGGCTGAGCTAGGATAGGGGATCCTGGCGTCGCTACGTATTCTATGAGGGCAGGAATCGAGCCGTACATAGTTCTCTGAAATCTGTGCATTATAACGTCTTGTGGTGAGGACAAGGAATACACCCCATGCAGTTCTGGTCCATACAGAGGGGGAAAGGGAATTCTTAAATATTATTATCCTTGTATTTTAATGTTGTGTGCTAAAGACATAATACTCTTAGTTTATGGTCAGGGAGTTTGGACCGTTGGGTGATTTGCAGTTTAACGTCATGCAGCTCGGACAAACTCCATGCAGTTTAACATTGTGCAGTGAGAACCTAGGTGACCCTACATGAACAGAAAGGTGGGGGGGTCTGCGCAGCTCAACATCGTGCGGTAATGATGAATTCCGTGCATTTTAACATCATGCGGTAAAGATGTTCCCCACTTTCAATTTCTATGAGAAATACTTCTTTAGGAATCTCACATTTGTAGGAGCGGTTGTAAATTGTCCATCCATAGAGATCTGGGTATATGCTCCATTGGAGTAGACCTTGTGTACAAAATATGGTTCCTCCCACTTGGGATTCATCTTTAGAAGATTCTTTCCGGGTATCATTGAGATCCGAAGGACCAATACCAATTCTCCTTCCAAGAAAGACCGGAGACAGACCTTTTTGTTGAAGGTTTGTGCAATCCAATTCTGGTATACCTCCAAATGGTGAACAGTGTGCAACCACTTCTCATCTATCTATTCCAATTCACCAAGATTATTTTCTGAATGCTCATCGTCAAATAATTGATCACAAATGGGAACACGGAGTGAGGGAAGTTGGAGCTCAATGGGTAAGACCGCCTTTGTGTCGTGCACCAATGAGTACGGGGTAACCCAATTAGTGGTGCCAATTGTGGTTTGATAATCCCACAATGCATGGATGAGTTTATCCGACCATGCCTTCTTGTCTTTTTCCACCATTTTATGGAGAGAATGTTGTATAGGGTCTTTTTGAAAGCCTATATCTGTCCATTTTCCACTGCATGGTAGTGGGATGAGTGGTTAGCCATGATACCAAACTCGTGGTATTGTTTCTCTAATTAAGAAGAGAAGAAGTTGGTGCCGTTTTCCATCAGTATTGTATGAGAGACACTAAATCTGGTTATGATATTTGTCTCAGCAAAGCTGACAATACTCCTTTCCCTTACTTCCTTGAGGAGTATGGATTCTGCCCATTTTGAAAATAAGTATGTTGCAGTGAGGATATAATTCAGCTGTTTGGCCATGGCGGGAGGATACAGTCCCATGATGTCAATTCCCCAGACAACAAATGGCTAGGAGTACTTGTCTTTATGGAGTTACTCTGGGGGTTGGTTTATAAAGTTGGCATGGATCTCCCATGAGTGGGATTTAGCGGTAAAGCGCTCACGGTCTCATGCCACTGTGGGCCAGTAGTACCCAAGCCTTTGAACCTAATGGGAAAGATTGGTCCCCGATTAATGTGGGCATGTACTTCAATCATGATGGCAACAGTTTTTTCTCTATCAATGCATCTAAGGATCACTCCATCGAGGCCTCATTTTTAGAGGACCTCTTGCTGACCTGTGCCGCTATATAGGACAAAGTTGATTTCCCTTCTCCGTATTTGCTCTCGTTCAGCCCTATCTGATGGAAGTTCTCCCCATTGAAGGTAGTTTTCAATGTGGGTCATCCAGCCAGTGTCAGTAGCATATGGCATGGAGACAGGACTGAGCTCGTGGATTTCTTCCATCTTGGCCTAAACAAATGGAAATACCATTCGATGGTGAGCAATACTGACAACTATTTTATCCCAGCCTGGGTCAGCTAGGGTTGTGTCCGCGTTGGCTAATGCATCAGCCTGGGCATTCTGAGACCGGGGAATATAGGTTAATGTTGGTTCCGTGGATAATTCCTCCATTAACCCTTGGAAATGGTCAAACAGGGGGATCAACTACTCCTTTTTAATAGCATAGTCGCCATTTACTTTCTTGATGACCAGCTCCGAGTCACCTTTTACCTTAAGGTGTTGTACTTGTGCCTGGAGTACGAGTTCCAGGCCTGCAATGAGGGATTGATATTCCGCTTCATTGTTCGTACATCCCTCTGATTGGAGGAAGTAATATGGAAAGACTTCCTTCTCTGGGGACACGAGTATTATCCCCAAAACAACTTTGTTGAATCCGGGATCCTCCATCCTCTTCCCGTTTGGGATTCGGGATGCGTCGTCGATGTACATTTCCCATGCCAGTAAATCCTCTTGAATAGAGAAGATATCTTCATTAGGTAGCTCGACGTCCGGAGTAGTGGTACCTGTCAAAGGGTGTTCTTCTAGAATGTCTATTAATGCCTGACCCTTGATGGATTTCTGAGGCACAAACCGGATGTCAAATTGTTGTAGGATGACCGCCCATCGGGATAGGTGTCCGGTTAGCATCGGGCGGCTGAGGATGTACTTGAGCGGGTTACTCCATGAGATCCAATGGACTACGTGATTCTACAGATAGTGTCACAGATTTTCAACAATGAAGACCAAATCCAAACAATTCTTTTCGATATTTGAGTATCGAGTCTTAGCATCAATCATTGTTCGGTTGAGGTAATAAAGAATGTTTTCACTGCCCGCGTCATTATTTTGTGCGAGGAAGGCTCCCAATGATCTCTCTAAGGCTGTCACACACAAGATGAGAGGTCTTACTTCAACCAGGGCATGAGCACCGATAGGCTTTAGAGGTACTTCTTTAAGTTTTTTAATGCCTCTTGGGAGTCATCCATCCATTGGTACGTGACCCCCTTCTTCATTAACCTGGTAAAAGGCAATCATTTTCCTGCCAGTTTGGCTATGAACTGCCTAATATAGGCTAGGTTTCCTTAGAATCCCCTCAAATCGGTGATATTTCAAGGTGGTGGTAGGCCAAGGATATCCTTTTTCTTCTCAGGTTCGTCTTTGATGACACAATGGCATACGACGAAGCCAAGGAATTTCCCTAAGGTAAACCCAATGGTGCATTTCAAGGTGTTCATCTTCAAGCTATATTGTCGGAGCTTGTTGGAGATGGTCTCAAGGTCTGACATGTGATCCGAGTGCAGTCTGGACTTGACCACTAGGTCAACCACATAACATTCAATGAATTTCCCCAGGAACGGTTTAAAGATCCGATGAATGGCATGCTGATATGTGGCGCCATAATTCCTGAGACCAAAGGGCATGACCCTGTAACAAAAAACCTCTTGAGGGGCCCTGAAGGAAGTTAATTCATCATCTTCTTAGGCCATACAGATTTAATTATATCCAGAATAGCTATCCATGAAGTATAGAGCCTCGTACCTAGCCGTTACATCGATTAATAATTCGGTGATTGGAATCGGGAAGTCATCTTTCAGGCAATGCCGATTGAGATCTCTAAAATCGATGCAGACGCGGACTTGTCCATTATTTTTATTGATAGGGACGATGTTGGCCAACCAAATGGGGTACTGGACCTCTCGAATGAAGCCTTCTTTAATGATCTTATTGACTTCAGCCTCTATTTTGGCAGCATGTGAGGGATGCGTCCTTCTGGAGACCTGTTTATAGCCCCGGTGGTCTTCTGGAAGGCTTAGGTGGTGCGTTGCCACTTTGGGACCGAGTCCCGACATATCTGTGTAATTTCAAGCGAAACAATCCTGATGTTTCCTTCGAAAAGAGGTATATACCTCGTGCTCCTCGGGGGACATGGCTGCACTAACGAGAGTAGGCCTCAGATCTTCCTCGGTACCCAGGTTTATTTCCCTAAGTTCGTCCACTACGGTGGAGATACCCTCCTCAAATGCTGGAGGCGCATCTCTGAGATCTTCCTCCTCTTCTTCTCCCAAGTCCTCATCGTCTTGATCCAACGGGTAGAGAATTTCTTGTCTGAGCCTTCAAGGGTTTGAGGGAGAGGCATCATGGGCATCCCCATTTGAGAATTTGTCCCCAGATCGAGGGTCGGTGGACGTTCCCGCATTCTCGTGCTCGTCCATCGTGGATGAAGTCATGAGGAAATATGAGTGCGTGCCTATAATTGAACTCCTACTCTCAAAGTGGTTTATGGGAAGGAAATAAACTCTACCAAGCTTCCTGAGGGGGTCATCATGAACCATCTCTAGGACATTTGGATTGGGGATCCAGTCAACCCCATCGACCAAAGGCTTCTTCTTGTTTTGCTCATAGAACTCAGTGTCAATGTAATGTGACTTAGAGAGCTCTAATGGGGCCTTTTCGGTGTGCAATTTTCCACTTTTTCCATTGACCCAGTACCTAATACACTGGTGATATGATGAAGGAATGTCCATGTGCTTATGGAGCCACGACCTTCCCAGCAGGGCATGAATGCAGTGCTCTGCCGGACCACCAGGAATTCCGTGTAGGCTACCAGGTCACCAAAATGGGTCTTCATCTTAATTTTTCCCATTATATTCTGCTCACTCTTGTCGTAACCTAATAGAGCTGTGGTTGAGGGAATTATGTCATCCTCACTATAGCCCAACTTACGGAGTGTCCGTATATGAAGGAGGTTAACACTAGAGCCACTGTCTATAATGACTTTCCAGATCTCAATACCATTCAGTGTGCCGGACACATATAGCAGTCTAATGTGTCCTTGTATGATGACATCTTCATCCTGATTGGTGAAGGAAATCACTGTGTTGCATTCAGCCAGGTCAGTCTCCGTCCGGTAAATCTTGGCGGCAGCTACCTCGGCTTGAAACTCCTGGGGGCTGAACAAAGCTTCTATAAGCGCCTCCCTGAGGTCTGTTGACAGAATCAGGGCATCCCGGATGGACAGCTTGGCTGGTACCGATTCTAGCTGATTAAGGATATCGTATTTCTGCTCTAGCGGCTGATGATTCTCTGTTGGCGGGAGAGTCTTAGCGGGTGCTTTAGTGGAAGGATCATTTGACGAGGAGGGACCGGCCGTGGGGTTCAGATATCGATGGAGCTCCCATGTTTTGAGGACTTTTCCCGGTCGGTCTATTTGTACGCACTAGGCAGCCAGACAGTTGCTCCTCCAATGGTGGGTATCACAGGACAACAGGGCCAGAGTGTCTTCTTGTGGAGGTGGAGGGACATTACTTCTCCTACTGAGTCCGTTGAAGGGTTCACCAATGTGTTTCCATAATATTAACGTTTTGGGTTGTAGGGATTGTTTCTGCCGCAGCTGCGTCTCCCCTGGTATACCCAACCTCTGCGATTCCTCCTCCCATATCCTCTTGCAGGGAACTCGGGTTTGTAACCATACCCTTTGTTAGGGAAATATTCCATAAGATGGATGACGTTAATAGAACCAAATATTGGCTCTTCATCCTCTGACATGTCAATCTGGTCGGTTGTCCCTAATGGTTCCATTTGGTGGGTCGGTGCCCTTGGTGCCAAATTTTGGGGCATATAATCTTCCAGAGTTGGGACTAACTTTGGCCCCGTCGCAGACGGATCCTCTTACGATTGTTTCCTCCTTCGATTATGCCTGGATGACTGGCTCGTGGAGGGTTGTGAGGTTGATACTGTCGGCTTAATGGAGTCAGGGGCTGTCGGTGGCAACACTGACTGTTGTAGTTGAGCTCGGAGTATTCCCTAGGCTCAGTTGATAGTCTTCTGAGTCATCCTATTGTCAAATTTCCGCCCCTACTTGTTGGTGACTTTCTTCCACCCCTCCTCTTTTTCGGATTCGGTGGTAGAGATACGTGCCACATGTGCTAGGGCTGGTCCTAGCTCGACCTGTCCGGAGTCTACCATCCTTTGATGGAGGTCATTGAAGATGAAGCATTCTCAGATATTGTGCCCCAACATCCGATTGTAGGGGCATTAATCTGGCCTGTCATCGCGGCCGACCACTTCAGGATTCCTCTACTCCGGAAGGCAGATAATGTGGCAGTTCATGGCAACAATGATGTATCCGTGAAGTTGGTCATCCTGGAATGAGTATACCTTTTTTCTTCGTTCCTCAAACTGGTTCCTCTTCGGTCCTCTCTTATCATCCTATTTAGGTGGAGGTGGAGGCTGGTATGTAGGAGGTCCTTGATGATTTGGTGGAGGCCTGAGCAGGGGAGTGGGCACAGGGGCCAGCTTGAGTGTGACAATGGACACTTTAGCTCTTGGGGATCTTTTCGCAGGAGCCTGCGTGGATATTCGGGACTTCGAATTAGTCCGCTGTAGGGAGTCTACAATTCTCTGGGAAATGGCTGAGAGATGGAGGAATCCAGTGGTGCACTCCACTGGTATGAGCAATGTTCGCAGCTCATCTCGAAGATTATCGATGCATATGGATAGCATCTAATCTTGGGGCATTGGCCTGTTCATGGAATAGGTCAGACCTTTCCATATGGAGATGAAATATGAGACCCACTTGTGCTCCCTCTGCTTGCAGTTCATGAGGCCGTTGACCGTTGTTTTAGGCAACGTTGAGACAGGTGTAACATGAACTATTTCCGAAGGTCCTCCCAACTCTTTATTTACTGGGCCGACAGACTCATGTACTAGACAAAGGCAGATCCTTGCAAGGTCCGTACAAATAATATGAGTTTCACTGCTTCTTGTTGTTCCAGAGTTCCCACCATAGGGTCAAAATAGGATGTGTAGTGCATCAAATGCTGCTCTAGATCTCCTGGACCATTGAAGTTGGGGAATACAGGGCTCCCAAAATTGGGTGGAGGCGGTGTGTTGGTCACCTATTCTGGGTAGGGTTTCATCTCTAGCTGTATCGAAGTGTGTCAACATTCCATCGCTTCCATTCGAGGTTTTAGTGCCTCTATGGTGTTGGTGAGACCCTAGTTTACATCCTGTTGGGCTTGGTCCTGGTCAGGCGTAGTTCGAGGAATTTCCTGAGGATTCGGACTGGCTAGCACCAGGGGTGCGTGTGCCATTTGTGGCACCTTTGGAGGGTTCAGGCGTACTCGCTCCGGTTGCTTCCTAAGTGGTGGGAAGTCTTGGTATTCATCTGAATCTACGTTTAGGTATTTGGACGAGCCAAGATCCTCATTAGACAGGATCCCTGACCGTGTTTCGTTTTCCAGGGAAAACTGTAGTCTTTGAGGTGTACTTACTGGGAGTGCATGATGTGGCTCCTCCTAGGTTGCATATTCAATAAGGTGGTTCCTCTGGAGTAGCTCGACGTTAATCCGCCAAAATTCATTCATCTCCTATTCCTCTCGAGCGAATCTATCTTCGAGCATGAGTGGCTCATTTTTTTCGAGAGAAAGAGTTTGGATAAGGGTAACCGGTCCTTTTTTCTTATCCCTTTTAGAAGCTTGATGGGTAGGCAGAGTAGGATTGGCTGGAAGGACGACCATATTTAGGGCGACCCTCTGGTTCTGGGTTTGCACACCTGGTGGTTCATTGTAAGTCGCAACCTGACCGGAACTATCGTCTCCCAATCCCTCCTGATTTGTAGTATCTATGGTGTCACCCGTGGGGTTATCCTCTATGATGTTGATGGATGCATATCGCGGGGTGGAGGAGATTTCATCTTCCAAATGGGAAGAGGATCTCCCGCATCTTCTGCTGGCCTTCCCTTTCGTGACCTGGGATTTCCTTCAGACTTCTTGACGAAGGGTGACGCAGATAGTTATTTGATGTGACCTTACGGTGTTCCTTCCTCTCAGAGGGGATGATGATTCAAATGGAGGGATAGGACGGGAACATCCTCTTCTGACTGTCTTCTCTAGAAGAGAGAATACTGATTCTTGTGGGGGAGGTTTTTGTTGAGGGGGTAATAATGCCCCAAGCCCTGAGGGATGGGGTTGGCTCCGTTCTTTGGACATTGAGTCTCTTCCCGGTTTTTTTGCTCTTATGGGGGCATTTGTTGTTAAAAATGCCCCCAGCCCTACAGGCTAGGGTTGACCAGGGATTGAGGCAGTCGTAGTGACTATCACTACCTACTTGATCTTGTGTGCCCCCATTCAGGGGTGAACTAGATTTGGTGCTGAGTTCTTCTATGAATCAATCCCTTCTGGGGAGGTAGTAAAAGATCGCTGATTGGCCTCTCTTTGGCGAGAGGCCAGTTGTATGCTCTCGGTGTCCAGATTCAGGAGTTCTTGAATGGATTCTTCCCGTCAGGCCTCACGCTTCTGGGACTTACTGAAGCCCAGAATCTATTTGGTGTGATGGCTTCCCGTCAGGCCTCACGCTTCTGGGTGGGGAGTGGAGTGAAATTCAAAGCACCATGTTCTCCCCATCCCCTTATATGGAATCCCATTGGAGCGTCACCGATGAGGCGGTGCAGCTGGTGGAGTGCACGGAGGCAGGAAATTTCCATGTTTCCTTTACGCCTCTTGGGTCGCCATTACCGTGCTAAAGGAAGAGCTTCCAGGTCGATGTGATGCAAGAGGTCTCCTATTGTCTTGACATGGTCTGTATACCCGTCATAGGGCAGGATGCTGGATTTCAGTCGGCATAGGGTTGTCCATATATTACGGAGGATGTCGTGCACACATTCTTCCAATAAATATCTGGGTATGTCGAACTAAGAGGTGGTCGTAGGCCAAAACATAACCGGTATGTCATCCCTGGCTAGTCATTTCCTCAGGTGAAACATATCGGCATATTCCTACGCTAGTGACTCCTCTACCTGGTTGGCCCAACTGAGACGCTCGTTTCCAATGTGGTCAGAGGTAGTAGGACGAGGTGGTTCAGAGAATAACGCGGACCTGGACCATCTCTTGAATGTACAAGGATGTTGTTGGCGACTAGCAGGGAATATAACATGCTTGATCTCGCCCTTCTGAGTGCCTCTAAATACGAGGTCTTTTTCTTACTTGATTCGGCAGGGGGAGGACCTTCCTATCGATATGATATGTCATCACAGGGAGGACCTCTGCAATGGCGGCTATAATGGAGAGGACTACCATTATGCTTGATACCTCACTGCATAGATGACTTTTGTAGTGCACACCATTAGGAGGACCACCAAGTCGTGTCGCATTATGGGGAGGACCTTCTGGCTGCGTAGCGTCGTTACGGGTAGGACCTTCGCAACAACTCCTATAATGGTGAGGACGAACATCATGTCTTGACGTTTGATGTTCATCCTAGGGAGGACCATCAGGACACAATGCGACAAGGGAGGACCTTCTTGATGCTTGGGGCCAATTCGGGGAGGACCTTCACAATGGCTGATGTGGTGGTGAGGACTACCATCCCAGCTTTGGCAATGGATAGGACTACCATTACTGATGCCGTAGGGAGAATATCTGCGGGATATATCTTGGGGAGGGCCTCCAGAATGTACCTCGACGAGGGGAGGTCCTTCTCGTTGATCGACGTCTCTACAGGGAGGACCTCTATTATTAGGGTGGCGAGGAATACCACTGTGATCTAATGCCTGGCTGCACAAAGTGTCGTTGCAGCATAAGCCTTGGGGAGGACCTTCAAGGCAAGCCACGATAAGGGGAGGGCCTTCTAATCGTGATGAGACGTCACTTCGGGGAGGGCCTCCACAGTTGAGATTATGATAGTGAGGACTACTATCATAATCTGTGGTCCCACTGCATGGAGAGTGTTTGTAGTTTATACCCCAGGGAGGACCCTCAGGGTGGACCACAGCAAGTGGATGACCTTCTTGCTGCTTGATCTTCTGGACAAGTGGAGGGTTTCCGTGACTCTTATCAAAAGAGGATCTCTCGTGATCGATCGTTATATGCCCGTGGTGGAGGCCCCCATGGGTTCTCTGGGGAGGACCTTCAAAGCTGTTGGTAGAAACATTGTGGGGAGGACCTTTGCAACTGATACTGCCACTGCCATATTATGGTAATGGGTGGTCAGGGTTCTCAGCCTTGGATGTATTCTTAGTAGTGTTGGGAACCCCAACTTCTAGCAGATCGGAGTCATAAACTCTCTCTTTATTTTCTGGCTGCCTTCGGCACATTCGGGGCACTCTCTTACTGGCAGTGGGGATCGTCTTCTGTTGAAAAAGGCCTTCACATTTGGGTCCCTATCTAATTGGGTCCAGTGATGCTTCCGGGATACTCTGACGAACATCTTGACTTTTAGCAGGGATATATGCCTTCTCTGGAGCATCCACCGTGATGGACGGGTGTCCCCCAGTTGGAACGAGTGTATCTGCTTGATCCGGTTGCAAGATATGATCTGGGATCAATACCTTCTCCTCCATCATTTCCAAGATATGTAGAGAGACATCTTTGGCTAGAACGGGTCTGAAGGGACATTCCGGAATCGGAGTAGGAATATCTTTCTCCAGTCCTCCAGTGGTCATTGGGTACTAACAATTCTCTTATGTCGGGGCTGGTGAACGAATCTACCCCTATACAGGGATATGATGGTTTATCTCTCTGTTCACCGCCTCATCGGGATATCAGACTTTACATACATCTACATGGATCTGGACCTACATATATTGGTTTCCCATCGTATCGAGTCGGTGGCCTTTGTTGGCGGGGAGATGTTCCCTCCTATGATTTTACGCAACATCTGGGTAGAGGGCTTTGTTTCTCTCCACAATACAATGATGGCGAGCATCAGAAGCAAATGCTAGGATCTGGTCCTGCAGGTGCTGGGTCGCCACCACGTTAGGTTGGTGGTCTTTACGCCCTGGCCAGGGAGAGGTTCCTTCCTGGTAAGTGTCGTCTTGTGTGAGCGACGAGCTTGATGGTGCTCGGTGGGGATGCACGCCGGCTTGTATGATGCCGCCATGTCTGGATGGCGGGCTCAGGAGGAGCGAATATGTGTACGTGCATGTTCGTGGTATGTCTCCATGGCTGGGCAGTGAAGCTCCTCCTTAGGGACCAGGGTGATGACCGGTCCCCGATTGTACGTCTGCTGCCCTCGTCGGGCCGTCCGAGGGGCCGGAGCATGGGGATCATGGGCCTAAATCCTTGGGGAGACATCCTCCTCAGTGCGAGGATGTCGGGTTACGGCGTGACCACAATGACGTATTCCGATGGGGGACTTGGAGCGGAACCCCCATTCGGTGGGGATGAATTCATGAACGTCGACCTCATCCACCTCCCTATGATAAGGGAGGTACGCATTGTCTCGTTCTGGGGATAGACCCTCGAAATGGTTGGATACAGAAATAGGGGCTGTCTGGATCTGCTTTTGCGGCCTCTGCTGGGTAGGCGACTGGTGAGTCCTGGCGGATTGGAGGGCATGCATTTCCCCCTCCACCATTGGAAGAGTACCATTCATGTGGTGCTCTTGGATCAGCGCGTCCGAGACCCATTGTTGAAGATGCTGGGTGGGTGACGGGGTCCTCCATAGGTGAGGAAGTCCTATCATTGCGTAGCTGTAAGAACGCGATTGTGAGTTTCATTTCAATGCCATTATATCGGAGGGAGTTCTGAAGGTATTACCTGCAAAACATTTTAGAAAATACAAGCAGAAAACCCATCAAATCAACATATCATGATCCCATGCGTAACCAATGACCTTTCTTGGCCCTCCTTGTAAGTAAAAGTGGGTACATGTTGTGATTAAGTTAAATCTATCAAGCTTCATTAAATATTCACATAGGGTTCACCATTTTTTGTTTCGTGGTTTTGGCCTCGAAACGCCCAATGGCTCCGTATCCGATGATGGATGGACCTACTCTCAAAACTCAGGTGTTCACCGGATGGTCTAACCATCGAATCTTAAGAACACACATTGGTCGAGAGGATGGGAAGTCGGGCTCATGGAACCCTTTTGGGGGGAATTATTTCCGGTTCAGGTACTCTATTATAGATTTAAGACATATTCATATGTTTGCGAATCTATGGTTTATACCCAAACATAGTATCCATGGATTTAACCCCCGATGGGAAATGGTCAGTTGAACGCAGGTTTTGAGAATCATTGATGCCGAGGTTTACCATCCCTCATTGGATTAATGACCCCAAGGAGTCTGGACTCAATAAGATGGTGTTAGGACCAGCTCTGTGAACCGATGTGAAGATAGTCGGATTGACCAGTTATTGGGATTGAACCTCATGGAGGCTTCCTACGTACCATGCCTAGAGGATAGGGATCAAATTACACGTAGTTCGAATAGAAGTTTTGGAGAACCGATATGAATGTGGACCCGGGGGTCTGTTGGTGGTCGTGATTGAACCTCATGGAGGATTCCTATGTATCCCTGTGGTAGGGAATCAAAGTCCTCTTAGTTCGCAAGGGGCTTGGGACTTAAGCCCTGAGGCGGCCCATAATGATGGATTGTGGCTTACACTCTGAGGAGGCCCAGGGTGATGGATTGGGGCTTACACTCTACGGAGGCCCAGGGCGATAGATTAGAGCTTACACTATGAGGAGGCCCAGGGAGATGGATTTGGGATTACACTCTGAGGATGCCTAGGGTGATGGATTGGGGATTACACTTTGAGGAGGCCCATACAAGGATCTCATTCTCGATGCATAGTCTAAGCACATGCGAGTCATGCTCGGAGTGAGAAACAAGAGGCAGCAGGGACCAGAGGATCACGTCATGAATGGTGCGTCCGTGAGAAGTGGAGTGGGGCTTACGCATGAGGGAATCCTATAAGGTTGGGGCTTACTCCTAGGTGGATTCCTAGGGTGATGGATTAGGGATTACTATCGGAGGAGGCCCATAGTGACAAAGCCCAGCGGGACAAAGAAAGGGGGTGCTCCCGTACGCCTCTCCTCCCTTGTTCCCCAAGGAAGTACCTGGGGAAGTACCAAGGTTCATGGGGACGACTGCCTTTTGATGGGTATGACGCCCCCTCTCCGAGGAGGGAAGAAGTGCCCGACTTCTGAAGCGTACAGCCCCCCATCCTGGCGAGTAGAGGTAGGAAGGGGGTTCTCAGGCTCATACCCTGCATTACCATGGGAATGTGGACCCAGGCATGCTTCGGGTATCTTCCCAAGGGATGGGGAAACCCCTTTTCCCATGTTTACCATGGGTATATGAACTAAAATGGCACGCTGGTGTGCCTAAGGGTTACACCACATGGATCTGGTGGCTCTGGTGGAGGCCTTGGCTCGGGGCCGATGAGTAGGCTAATGAGGGACTCACGGTGAGTCAGGACGGATTGGGAGGATCTCATGAAGCTCAGGGAATGGTAACTTTGATGGTTTTGGTGCCATTCGCGTAGAGAAGTGCTATGCGGCTGGAGGGGGCGTCTGCGAACCAGGGTGGTCCGCGGACAGACTGGCCATCCGTGAACCAGGAGGGTCTGCAAACTGATTGGCCGTCTGCGAACTAGGAGGGTCCGCGAACTGATTGGCATCCCGCGAACCAAGGTGGTTCGCTGCTTTGGGTTCGATCCGCGAACCAGGGTGGTCTGCAGAGGGTTTCATGGAGGCAATGGTGGCCAAGGGCAGCGCCCGCTGGAGGCTCGTCGGTCGGGGCTTCTCCCACGTAGGAGGGTGCTACGTGGCGCGACGGATCGGAAAAGAGGAATAAACTCCCTGGTCCGCAGGGAGTGCATCCGCGGAGGGGCTATGGTTCGTGGTATTCTCATTTTTTATGTTATTTTGAGTTTTTGGTTCACCAAATTATTATGTGTTTTTGGTTCCTTATTAGGTCGTTCCCAGGTTTATACCTACTATGGTTCGCGAACCGGAACTTCACTTTTTGCGAAATCCTAAGACTTCCTTCGAAATCCTTCCACCTGAGTCTGATCGCTCTTCTCTTCCTCCTACTTCGAATCGTCCGAATACGAATCTATGAATCCCTCCTCCTTTCCACCTCGGTCTCCTTTTATAGAGTGGGGAAATAGATGTATTTTCGGTCACGTGACAACTTTTGCGGAGGCCCATGACCAAATACCCGGTTTACAGCTGACTTGGTCAATCCGTAACTCGCGGTGGGTATTGAACGCTCCCCCCTCCCCCCCGCGAACCGAACACAAGGAGTGCTTCGCGGCCGCAGAGGATTCCGCCTCCACTCTGTGAACGACGATGGATGCGACGTGAACCGGTCGACGTGGTCCGTGGTTGGGGTGGTTCATGACGGTGAACCGTATCGGTGCCCATCCTGCCTTGCGACCGCGAAGGATCTTCATCTCCATTTCGCGAACGACAACCGTTTGTGGAGGGGGTGCTTCGCATGGCCTGGCCACATTGTGTTTTCATGGGACTAGTCCACGGACTAGTCCTACTTGTGTCCCTTCTTTGAATTGTCTCCATTCCCTTTCCCAATTCTTTGGGGGATTTGGGTAGAATCTCCTATGTGGATTTTTTAGGACCCTACAATCACATCATTATATGGGTGGTTATAATAATTTTTTAATAGATAAATATTAATATTAAAAAATATTTCAAGTTCAATAAAGAAAAATTGGATAACCTATAAATAATATGATGAATAAAAAACCCAAGAAAAATCAACTGACTAAAAGTGCATTCCATGTGAAAAAAATGTTTTCTATATAATATAATACGAATTCTTATATGTTATATTATTAACATAATTAATTTATATTATGATAAATAAAACAAAAAAACTCTAAATTTTATAATTATATATATAATATAATTATTTTATAAATAAATAACATCACAATCATCTATTAATTAGGTTATGTTCTTGTTTGGGGGCGTTTAACCACTTACTTGAACAATTCTATAAATATATATCATAAATGACTATAGAATTTTAATTTCATGTAATATAGTTTATAAATATGTAAATAAATATTTTTATTGTTTTTAAATTGTATAATTATTATTAAACTCATAAATTAATAAAACCAATTTCATTTATTAAGAATCACCACAACCTGAGCATCTTTGATATCATCATCATAATTGGTAAACTAAACTAGCATGGAATGAAATTATTAATTTATAAATATCATATAAAATATATTATAGAACAATTATATACCTTTTAATGATAAATTTTATAACAATAATCAATACCAACATTGTTTTTTTAAAAACAATTTCAAAATGATCCAGACTACTTAAACCTGATATTGAAAATAAGTAATAACTCACTAGAATTCATATAGATAATGATTAAAAATAAATATTATGAATGTAATATTATATGATTAAGGTTATTAAACAAGTTATTCAGATATATATTTTTTATACAGGTGTTTAGAGTGTGTTCATGGAATCTAGGATAAAAGGTAAGGCACTATTTGTCTCAAATTTTAATTCATTGAGACATATTTATATCATGAACCCTATTTTATATTGTATCATTCAATTTCTATGTAATTAATATTTTATATCATTATTCTGTAATTATTCATTATATTTAGTTATAAATTTTTTATTCTATCCTTTTATGGGTTTTATATGAATGTTTCTAAATATATAATTATTTTTTTGGTCTCAATTATGATTTTTTAAGACATAATAATTTTAGTGCACCATGTTTTCATTGTATAGTGTGTTTACCAACCATAAACGAATTTTAATCATGATATTTTTTATTTCATGGTATATGATAATCCAAAACATATTCCTTTATTAAAATGGATATTGACCAAATTTTTACCCTATTAGTAAGGATTTTTGGTAACTAAACATTCATTTATTTAGTTATGATCGTTATCGTAAAATTATTTAAAATAAGTTGAGTAAATTCTTCCATAGATTTTATTATTTAATATTCAAAATTTTTTGTGTATTTACAATCCTATCACCTAAATCCTTTCCAGATATTTTTTACATTGTAGATTATATTTCTTGTAAGGGATATTGATAGCTAAAAAATCATTTCTTTGAGTTATAAAGGTTTATCTTGAACTTTGTTCTTACATTATTGGGTTATAACACACTAATATTTTATTATATATTATTTTATGATCCTATTTAAAAGAATGAGGTTTTAAAATAATAAATATTTTTTTACACTTTTTACAATGTGTGTTTCCATAAAAGGTAATTTCAAATTATTTAGAAGGTTCCTTTTATAATAAAATGTTCTACCTTTGGAACCAAATTTATTATAGAAAATATTATTCCATTTTTAATGCTTAATTATTATATTTAATATTTAAGATTAAAAAAATTATATATTTCACTTAACATTTCCAATGGATTCTTTTTATGATGACATGTAAGTTTTAAATTTACATCAATTATAAAAAATGTGTTCTGAATAATGTTTTATGTTTTTAACTCATTTTTTCTATTCATATTCAATAGGATTTAAACTCTTGGTATTAAGTCTATATGATTTATTTTAATATAAATATTTATTTATAATTTGTTGGAATTAACTCACAGTATCAAAAAAATTATTCTTCATCCCTTATAATGTGATATTGTTTGGATAATTATTTGGAATGGATGTTTTTTATCTATACCAACATCCTTCTGAGTTTCCTTTGTTACATTGGGGATTTGTTTTTTGAAACCATACACCTTATTTATTTTGATCGATTTTGTAATGTTATTTTTTAATGGATATGATCCATCACTACTATTGGATTTCCTAACCATGTATTGTGAATATGCATAATATTTCTTGTAAGGCATTTCATTTTTGAATACTCTATTTTCCATTTCTTAGATTGATGGTTGTTAACATAGATGTCATATATAGATTTATTATAAAAATTATTTAATTAACCATTTAACATTACTCCAAACAATTTTATTTTAATGTATGATTATATATAAATCTATTCAATTGATTAATCGGGGAAATTTTGAAAATCTTTATATTTTTTATTCTCATATATAATTTTATTGATTAGTCAATAAATTTGACTATATATTGTTCAGCAATCTAAATTATTTACCCATATCGGTAATTATAATGTTTTACATTTTAATAACAAAGGGAAAAGTATTGGTATTCTATATGTTGTTATTTCAGAATGTTTGATGATTGTAAAATATTATTATGTTTTATTTTTTATTATATAATGGGTATAGGGTAAATCTACATTTATTGAATTTAAAAAAGAGATAACCACTTTTAAAAGATGGGAGAAGAGGTGACCCGTTAGATGGGAAAAAGTCCCAAAGGCATATATGCTTGAGAGAATTGTGACAAAAAGATCCTTATATGGTATAGGAGACCCAACTGTCCAATAGGAATCACCGATGATGAAAATCACCAGAAAATGACTCATCACCCCCCTCACCTCCGGAAATTTTACATGTGATCCAATTATGAGAGCTTTTTTCCCCTCAAATAAGTTTCATCTATATTGAAACAAAATCTGATTGGGTACCCTTCCATACCAAATTGGCATGTGGGAGAGGGCAATATAATGGGCTCCAGCACCCCTATATCTCTTTTGAGCCATCAAATTGATGATTCCTGTAAGGATATAGTTAAAATATCAACCAAATGCTACACTCCACCTGATTGAAATCATAGTTAAAAAATATATACATCAGGGTTCCCATAAATTCCTCAATAAAAGAGTACATATGGAAGAATTATGGGTGAAATCACACCCAACCCTATTTCATGGTATCCCATCTAGTGAAACCGATAACAAAACTAAGATGCACCACCTTCCAAAAACAACATGAAAATGGTTAGCTTCTCCGGAATACCTACAAGCTATCAAGACAAACATAAATATAAAAAGGATCCAAAGTTATAGGGGCAATATAAACCATAATAGGTCAGATCACACAGTAAAACCCACTATCAAATAGCTGAATGCAAACATGAGAACCACCAAAACACCATATCATAAGATAGTATAATGTCACCAATGACCATCAACTAGAAAACCATGTTTCCATCCACAGAATAGAAATCCAGCAACACCCTTCATGGATTACTCAGTTGACTACATTATCTTTATCCTTCATCAATGGCACTCAACTAATGATAGTATGATATACAACATCATCCCACCATCCAATATTCAAGATGTCATCGCTACAAAAATTATACATCATCACTATAGAAAATAGATTCCATTGCCCATCTTTCTAATTCCCTCCTAAAACAAGCACACAATGCCACCACCTTCGGATGGGACGAGGAACACATACTCAGAAGATTTCTAAACACACCAACCAGATTTGACCACTATCATATACCACAATATTCCATTCTATGAACACAATGATTCCATAACAATCATCCCCTATTCATATCGATGAGTTACAAATTTTGACTCCAATCAGATCTTTACAAGAGTCCCATATATATCCCAATCCTATAGAATGAATAATATATGTGGTATGGGAGTGTATCCCACCCATAACACCCATGAATTTTATTATTTTCATCTTTCTGATCCATTTATTTTAATTTCTACCCATGAATATTTTAAGCACTCAGTTTCAGTTGGTTATGGAATTATGATGATTAATTGTTACTGCTATAATATTTATGCTATGTGCATTCAATTATTTTTTATGTAATATGTTTTCACATACTAATCATTTGGTAACACACCTTATTATGGTTCTATTTTCCTTGGTTACAATGAAATGTACTAAACATGATATGATGAGAAAAATATCATGTGTTGGGGAATTTGTGGGAAATTTTATAGAATTATTATGGATTAAGTAGTTTCTTATACAATAGAAATATATTTCCATTAGTTGAGAAAATTCAGGGATTTTATAGTTTCATATTTTTACTAATTATTTATAGCTCTAAACCAAACTGTTAATGGTAATATATGTAATTCATTATTTTCTTCAGTTCATGTTCTAATTAGATAGGGATATTTGATAATATATAGTTTTTATCGAAGATAGTATTTAATGTTTGTGATTATTGAACCAGATCTGGGAGTCTGGGTCTGGGGTGATACAATTTGAATTAGTGTAGGGTTTATATAACATTTGAGATTAATATGATATCAGTTGATAATATAATATGAGTTATAAATGGAATAAAAATATTATTAGTTAATATATATTATAATTTCAATGGTATAGATATCCCTTTTGGCTATTTAGGGTAATATTTTTCACATTTAGATAAGATAAATTTATAAAAATCCACAAAGATTAGTTTAATATATAAGTATATGAATTGGATAACATCCTGTAATTTTTTTAAAGAATATATTGTGTGGTTTTAATGGTAATAAAATCCTTTTATATATACTACAAGTGGATGAGGGATTTGGCACTATGCACCTCAATTTAATAACCATAAAAGGGTTTTTTTGGATATTAACTAAATCTTAACATAGTGAATAATGAAGAGAACTAACAATAAAATGGTTTAACACTCCTGAATGATGGTATTTTTTCAATCACATTATCTTTATGGACTACTATAAAAGATTTATTTCCTAAATATATTAAGGGTTTAGGTTAAGAATTATAATATAATATAACTTAATGAAATGTATATTAAACTAAAAGTATCAATTGATTAAATGATGTTTTAATTAGGGATGTCTGAGTTTTCATAATCATATAATCATTTACTCTCAGTATATTGGATATTCTCCTAATCATTTTAGATTGAGTATTTGGTTTAAAAAAGAACATGGAAATGAATCTAAAAAAGGTATGTTTGTAGAAACCACTATGTGTTATAATCGAATAAGGTAGCTTAGTTAAATGTTTGAGAATAAAAATATATAACTATTACGATAGAAATGGTGAGTGTCCCAGTATTACATAAGGTAGTGATTATGATATCTTAATAGATTTTTTTCTATATTTTTTTAGCTATTTTCACTAGTAAGTTGTACTTATGGATGATATTTTGTAATATGTTAGTAGAAATTTTTAAAAATATTATGTTTTGGGGATAAATATTTGACAACACATCACTGGGAGAAGACTAACTCTTTGGTGTAATATTTCCTTGACATTGAGATAATAATTGTTTTATTGATTTTGAGATATTAAGTTAAAAATTTTCAATAACATTGGGTTTGATAATTAATTCATTCTATTTTTGGGTGTATATTATCTCATTTGTTATATTATGATATATATTGACTAGTGTATGAACTTATGAACTAGTGGTCAATACCATTTTAGGGTTAAATATAGAGTTAATTTTTTTTTTATAATATATTATTCGATTATGGTTTAATGTCTTAAAGATTCAAATGGGTTTGGGAAATGTTTTTTATTTGGAATACATGGTTTGGTTTTAAATATATATACTTGATTATTTGATTGTATAAAATATGAATGTTTTTCATGGAAATATAAATAACTTAATATATATTATGCGATTATGTTGTGTGTCATCATAATATCATTATATATTTATTAAGCAATAATGTTAACCCCAAAACTTGGATAAAGTGAGATTATGGTAAGTGTCAAATTATAAATTATATCCCAAATTATAAATATGATAAGAATACCCTCGCATATATTTATAAGTGATTAATAAATAAAATTTAAGGGGGAAATTTATTTCAAAGGGGTAATGTAACACCCTGATAATTTAATATATTATTACCTCTAAATAATTCGTTTTATTTACTAGTTTTCTTCACATCCAACATCGATCCAAAATGAAATTAAAATATATTTAGATAGAGATATAAATATTAAGTATGGCCATGAAAACCTAAAAATTTAGTTAGTCGGAATAAATGAGAGTATAATATTCATAAATTTTTTTTGAAAGGAATATAATGGTTACTTTTAATATTGAGGAAATTAAATTGATATATCTAAAACAATTAATACAATCATTTTATGTTTAGAAATGTATTTTATTAAATATTTCAATTTTATGATATAATAATAACTATTTTAGTATGCTTGTGATTAACGATGATAAAATATAATTTATTTGAATTATTGTTTAATAATAATTTAATTAGTAAATGACAGGAAATATGAATGTGAATGGTAAATATTATAAAAAAATTATTTCCTTTAAAAATAGTTTTTCATTATATCTCATATTTTATTTAAATTTTCAATTTAATGATTTTAGAATTTTAATATAAAAAAATGAACACATTTTTGGACTCATAATATTAATATTTCTTATTAATTTTTTTTTTATTTTAGTAAAAATACTATTTTTTAGGTGATTATTTAAATATATTTATTTTACAAATTACATATATTTTATGAAATTATTAATATATAATTTTGAATTGGAAACTCATGAATGATTTTTTTAAGATCAACTATGTTTTTTATATATCAAAGTATATTTTAAAACAAGTTGTGCTTTAATTTAGAGGGATATTAGACATTTTAGAAATTAATTTATATTTTTCAAAAAAAATTTAATACATTGTACATTTAGAAAATTAAAATTATTTTTTTATCATATTCAAGAAATTAATATAATAAAATATATTCAATATTTTTAATAATTAGGTATAAATTATGTAATAATATCCAATTTATTTTTATCCTTAAAGGATAAATTACATTGGTAAAAACTAGTTACCTCAATAGAAATAGAATAGGGTTAGAAGGATTTAACCAAGAGGGAATGACCACAAAAATATTTAAAAACATTATGGGAATTGGTGGTTGAGGAATTTGTATAACATAAACCTATCAATATCAAATATTTTACAATTTATATCAAATATTTTTTGGAGTTACATCTCATTATTTAAAATTTTTGGGTATATACAAAAATGTAATCCATTTTCACTTATAAAAGAGGTTGTTCTATCCTCACTTACCCTCACACCAAAACCCACTTATATTTTCCCAAAATCTTTTCAAACCTATCCTAATATTCTTATCCATCTTCATGAGGTACTTTTCTTCTCAAAATACCATCCCCCAATGTCTTAATCCCATTTACAAAGGAGATACTCAAAGAAGTGAGGTATACATTTCAAACCACTCATTTCTCACTTAAATTTCATTATGTGAACTTTTTCTCTCAAATTCCACTAAAAAATATTATAATGATAAAATAAGTATCATTAGTATGAAATTATGTTATTTTAATTGGTGAAAAATAGCTTAACACCTTTTTCTTTTCTATTAACAAAACAAAAATTTCCATTTATGAGTAGTTTAGGATATCACCTCCCCAATGAAACGTGTTATTTATTCATTAAAAACGTCACAAGGATGGTCATAATAGAGAATTTAATATATTATTATTATATTTATGAAATATTTTATATTATTAAATGATAATCCATAATAATAATTTTCTCCATTCCATGGAAAATGAAATAATCATCCATGTGTATGTGTGGACTACCACCTCTATAGAATTATGGATTTATGTTTTTATTTTCATAAAAAACCAAAAAATATCATCATTAGAATGGGTTTAATGGATAAACATGATCATCCTTAAATTATTAGGGATTTAGAGTTACATATTGAAAATCATTTTAAAAATATGAGTAATAAAAGACCACAGTAAATTCAACCATATAAAAGAGTGTTGTAAGAGAAAAATTATTTCTTCATAATATAAAATAACTTTTTATAGATTATATAATTATTATAATTATTTCTAGCTATTATTTATCACACTAATAAACACTAAATAAGATCATTATTGTTTTACTGAAATTTTATTATAAATAAATCATTTCATAATTATCCATTAACAATGGTTTTTCTTGTTTTGGTTGGTTTAACAACCCTGGTGAACAAAGCTATAAATTTATATCATGGATGACTATGGGAATTTATTTTATAAATATATATGATATAAGTAAGTAAATAATTATTATTTTTGGTTATATAATTATAACATTATTGTTAAAATATTTAATTATCTAGAAACATTTCTTTAATTAAGAAACGTCTAAACAAGATCATCATAAATTTCATTTTCATGGTTAGTAACCTAGCCTTCCATTGAATTAAATTACACCATTATAAATGTCATGGAACATCTATTTAAATTAATTTAGGGATATTTAGATGATAAAATTTGTAAAAATAATTATTTCCAATAAAATGTTTTATTAATCTAAATGAAACCAATCTAGATTAGTTACACCTAATATTGAATATAGAAAATAACTAACTAGAATCCCCAGAGAAAATAGTTATAAATGAACATTAAAAATAAAAAAAATATTATTATGGTTAAAAAATAATTTATTAATAAAGATATAATTTTTATAAATGATGTTAGAGTGTGTTCATAGAATCCTGGAAAAAAGGAAAGGGGTTCTTCATCTAAAATTTTTATTCCCAATACATGTTTATGTTATGCACTAAATTTTCAACCGTATAGCGTACTTACCATCAATTTAAAATATTATATCATGAATCTAAAATTATTCATATTGTTTAATGTTTCATTTGAGTTTAAATTATTCTTGGTATTATGATTGGAAGTTTTGCAAAGTTGTAAGGGTTCTCTTGGTAATAATTTTGATTATTTGATACATAATATATTTTTTTCACCATGTTTTCCATGTATTGTGTATTTACATCCCAATGATGAATTTTTATCATTACATATTTAATTTTGTTTTCTATAATAAGTTAAATCATTTTCCATTCTTCAAATGTCTATTGAAATTTTTTTTACCCCAATATTATGTATTTTTGGTATCTTGTCATTAGTTCATTGAGTTATGATCATTTTCTGAAACATATTTCATATAAGTTAGGTAAATTATTCCCTTGACTTTATTATGTAGTATTATCAATTTCTTATGTTTATTTATAATCATAGCACATAAATCATTGTTGAATAATTCTTACTATGTGGGGTTTGTTTCCGATAAGGGACATTGATAGTTATAATCGTATTTATTAGGTTATAATGTTTTATATAGAAAATTGTACATCCATTCATGGGTTCTCCCACACTAATAATTTATTATATTTTTATATAATCATATTTGGGAAAATTAATATTTAACAGAAAAGTGGTTTTATTTCTCCGGTTAAAGATAGTGTTTTCAACCAAGGTTATTTTATATTATTAAAATGGTTCATTTCATTATAATTTTTGTTATATTTGACTACACATTGACTGTAGAAAAAATTATGTTATTTTCAATGATCCATTATTGGATATTTTAAAAAAAAAATTTAAAAACCTCTCACTTCCTCTTTTAAAAATTTACGTTATAATGTTACATGTATGTTTATATGTTATGTTGATGTTAAAAATTTATTTTGAATGATCTGTAAAGTTTTCACCTCAATAAAAAATTTTAAATTAAAAAGGAATTAAACTCATGGGATTTATACTATGTTATTTCTTTTATAATAAATATTTATATTTTAGAATTTGGGGATTAAAATCATGTGATCAAAAAAATTGACTCTTTATCCCTTCTAATATGATACAGTTTGAAGAAATTATTTTCAAGGATTCTTTTATCTATGTAAACGTCATTATATGTTTCTTTTATTTAATTAGAGGTATATTATTTAAAGAGAAACCTCCATATTTCTCAGAATGGATTATGAAATATATTTTTATCATTTATATGATCCCCCATATCCTTTTTCTTTCCTACCAATCTATAATGAATTGGAATATCATTTCTTCAAATGTCATTTATTTGGAATTTTTTGTTTCGCATTCCTTTGATAAAAGGGAGATAACCTAGATTCCATATATTGATTATATGGGTAAATTATTAACATTAACATATACTATTACAAAATATGGGTTTAGTTTGAGTGGTGCTTATATATAAACTATTCCATTTATTTATGATTGTACTATTGAAAATCCATATATTTTTTATTACGATACGAATGCTTATTGATTACTTAAGAAAGATGATAATGTTTTAATTAACCATACACCTTCTTTATCGAGATGGGTTCTGATCATGTTATCACTTTTATTTACATTGGGTAAATTATTAGTGTTATATATGTTGTAATTTAAAGACATCATTTTATTAAAAAAATTGATTATGTGTTGTTTACTCATTATATAATATGATGACTGCATTGGACTTAGACAAGTGATTAGTGTGACATGAAATTATATTTACCTTGGATATATTGGTTGGTATAATGGGACAAACATGTTTCGGTATTTGGTTTATATATTCCACATTTATCAATATTTCATGGTTTTGGTCTTAACGACAAAAATTATTGTCTTGACTATGGCCTTGATGGTAAGATCATGATGTATGCAATTTTTCATTCCATCACTATAAAATCAATTATTTTTAGCCATATGATTTATTTATTTTCATTTCTATCCATATATATATTATTCCTTAACTTTCAGTTGATTATGTCATTATAATGATTACTTATTCCTTCAATAATATCTATGCCATATTTATTCCATTATTGCATTAGTTGTATTCTTTCCCAAACTGAGTTTTTGAGCTCACCCATTGTTATGATTCAATTTTAATTATGAATATAAGTATTACACATGATATAAATGGATTAATAGAATGTTTTTAATAATTTTTGTAATATATAAAAGCCTTATTATGGATTTTATAGCTTTTTTTAATTTGGGAAAAAATGTCAATTGTTTGAAAATGAAATGGGATTTATTAGTTTATGATTTTTTCTAATTATTTAAATATATAATCCTAAAATTACTTTATAATATGTGTAATGAAATATTTTATTCATGTCATGTGATTATTATATAGTTAATAATTTATAGTTGGTAACAAATCTAGTAAGTATATTTTGAGTTTATGGCACCAGATTCAAGAGTTCAGGTCTAGGAATCTAAATTAAAATCCCCAATTATACCATCTTCTGTCTTTTTACTGATGTATAAGATGAATCATAATGTTTTTATCATTTATAAGTCCAAAAAATCATTTTAAGAACCAATATCCTAGTATTTTATTTTTTATTATATCAAAATACCTAAGAGAGGTCATTAACACATGAGTGTAAAAGGTATTATGATCCCCATTATATAGAATCGAACTACATGGGTTATGATCCCATTTAAAGAGATATACAAGAATTCCTCATAAAAGTGACAATCTAGAAATCACAACACCTACCACCACCTAGGATGATGATAAATTATTGAGTTCCCAATTTTCATTTTAAATCAATTAGTTGTGAATTAATTAATGAAATATATAAATCCAATAATAGAAAAATGTGTAAAAATATCCAAATAAATTTTTTCAGAACATTTTTATTGGAATAAACAATATCATACTAGTATTTTGAAAGGATTCACAGACAGATCTCAAATCTAAAAGTGATTACTAGACTAGGTAATAATTCACCCTAAAAGGGTAAGATTAGCTGAATCTCACATCCTATCAACCAAGAAACTTTAAAAACTAGCACTAGTAAAAGACCTCTCTGATCAATTTCCATGTAATGTGGTTCTATAATGATGTCCAAGTTGTATAATCACAGATTTGGGAGCTATAATATTTTTCATCAAAATCAATGTCATATGGCCAGCATCCCCACCAAGGGTGGTCAACAACTAAAAAATATATAACTTACTTAATTAATGTTAACTGCATATTCATAGACTAAATAAATAACCAAGGGACATGATGAACCCATGTTCACTGGATTGATCCCTTGGTCACTGATGGATGAGGGATTGGTTAAGAATACACCCAATAAAAAACTTACACCCCAAGGGGTATGAATCACATTAAAGGACTATAAAATAGTATCCCAAGCATGAGAGAGTTAGAAACCACATTATATGGGTGTGAATTAGATATTAATATTATGACCAAATAAGTAGGATAATTTTTGATATACCTTAAATCCTTTTATAAGGACGAGTTGAGAAAAGGGTGAGCATTCATGTCCCTCTCAGATGTGATTATTCATGTAATTAGACCCTCTGGAGTTTGAAATATAGGTTGTTTGTGAAGACCAAACTAGGTGGAAATATTAAGGGAATGATATTGGGGATATATTCCTAGAGTGACCTACTTACGAGGCCAAGGGTCTGGTGATATGAAAATAATTATGTTGCAAAGACTATTCCCCCTAAGAGATGTGTGTTTCTCAATGATCCAGGATTGAGATTGAGGAGATGATGTTGGGTTCCTATGTTGTGTTGAAACCTAGGGCACATAGTGGGATCCCTATTATTATGTTGAACCTAGTGAAATTGGTAAATTTTATTAGTATATATGATTATAGGTGTCACATTAGAACCTAAATCAAAATTTTGATCTTGATATGGATATAGTGTCAAGTTTATGTCATGAACATGAGAGGTCAACCGATGTTATGTGAGACCTGTTTGGGTGGATTATCAACCTTATTGAGATGTGTAATATGAGATTATAAATGGGGGAAACCCTTCCATTAATACTTAATGATTAATTCCATGGTTGTTCCCTCTGATTAATCCATTTTATTTAAATAGAATTACTAGGGCTGGTCAGTTTGGATTTATTTTTTTGATTTGGGAACTATAATATTCCATGGGAAATCCCCATCGATTAATAATTGATACCTAATTCTATTAATAACTTTGGAAACCCTCTTGGATTTGACCTTTAGATCTATATAGAATCCACAGTATATAGGGACACGGGCATTGGGTCTAAATTATTTCCTATTAATTTCTTCTTGGAATTGGTTGTATTCTTAATACTAATAGATTTCGTTGGGTCATTTCCCTATGAATCATTTCTATAAGGAAACTGGAATTGTCTTGATGCTATTTGAATACCTAGGATTTCTTCCTAATATTTGGTGCTTTTACCTTCTATAATATGGTCATTGAGTAGGGTACTGGTTATCATGGATATGTGGTATTATTAAAGAAACTATGACACTAGATGAAGTTGCTATAGTTGAATCAGAATTTTATGATAGAATCCAAGGATCGATAATGATAATTTATTTACACTTATGTAGTTATTTTTTATTTATTATGAGCATATCACCAATGTATACACTATATTACTTGTTTTGTATAGGGTCACATTTTTGGTTCCTAATTAACTTTCACTCACACCCTACTCAGGTGTCCATGGAAATTGCACAAAAAAAATATGTTCACTATTTTTAGATTTAGGTTGAATATAGGATTGGGTTGGTTAATTCATGTAGATATCCTGGGTAGAGTTAAAAGATGGGTGAAGTATAGATATGGGATATAGTAGATCATAAAGGATTTTATTTTCATTATTTAATTATTATAATCTTCCACATGGGTGTTCAGTCTATGTATGTTGGCATTAAATTGAGAAAATATTATTTTGTGCTTTAATATTACATTTTGATGTTACATTTTTTTTATATATTTGATTCTATATACTCTAATTATTGTCTGATAGATATAAGTTGATAATTTTCCTCCATTATTTATACTCTGATACATGGGTACTGTATCCCCTTTTTAACACCCAAGAACCCTAGTTCTAGTTTGTGGCCTCTAGTGTATGTTGAGGCACACATGAGGTTATGTACTACAAACTCTAATCCAATAACCTCTCAGTGGTCACAAAATAGGGAAGGATATTACAAAGTGATATCAAATATTTTTATTTTTTATTAAAATTTATGGACATAGTTGAGATGGAATATGAATGTGTTAAAGATTTTAATTAACTATGATTCCCAATAGAAACACTCTTAGTTCTAGTGCTCATACAAAAATACATTACATATTTTCTTTGGTACCATCTACAAAAATCCTGGATATAACCATCTATAATTAAAAATTAATAAATATTATTTAATATCTTACATATAAATTATACTTTCATGTTTAGATCGTTAGAAAATTTGGACACCATATAAATAGAGAAATCCTATGTACTTTGTTCCAATGGATAAATTGTCCATTATATAAAAAAATAATTAATCCCTGAAATGTCTGTAACATCTCCTACAAATTCATTCAAATGTGTTATACATATAAACATGTCAAAAATACTACTTTTCACCATTACCGATGAAATAGAAACATAATAAGGGGTGAGATCAAAAATTCAGTAAGGGAAATATATAATAAATGAAATCATATATTAAACAGGGAATAAATATTTTAGTAGGTATGGGTAAAAAACATAAATCCATAATCAACATAGATGTGGGAGCATATTGTATCCATCAAAACAAATGAAAACATGAATATCAATATCACTTATCATATACTAATGGAATGGAAATTTCAATACATTGAAAAAATATTATCAAGGCCTTTTGGCAAGTAACATTACATGCCTCTAAGACCATAGTCAAGACATCCAGTTGTCAAGGCCCTATGCGAAGACATTATCATGTCATGGGAAGAGTAATACACCAAAATAAAACCTATTTTATCCCACAAGGCCTGTCAATGAGTTGAGGGGAAATATATTTTTGTGCTCCACCCCTCCCCAGATCCGTTCTGATGCATTCACCAAAAGAGTCAATAAGACTTTTCATACTATTATATAAGAAACCTAATATTAAATAGAAACATGGAAATTGATATAATGAAGAATAATAAATTTAAATATATGATTAAACTATTTTGGTAGTAAATAATCATCATGAATTCCAATATTTTTCCCCATATTAATAAAATGGATAACCTGATCATAACTCATTTCAATAATAAAGGTGGATGATAAAACAATACATTGTCAACTTACTAATAATTGTTTTTATTTGAATAATAATATATTGTACACTGATTCTTTTTCCCATTTAGATAAAAGATTTGACATGATCATAAAACATCCTAAGAAAGAAGTTGTTTGGTCAAACAATATATAGTCAACTTTAATATAATCATCAACATTGGAATAATAACCCATGAAATGTCAATATATTCCCCAATGCTGATATAATGACATTATTTCTAGGAGAATAAAAAGACCCCAACAATAGTATCCAATAGTCGGTGACTTACATTAAAAAATTGGCATAGATAGAAGACTAGAATCCCAAATAACCAATTAGTTTAGTGGTTTTAGAAGCCATCTTACATACATGAACTTTAAATTACAACATGAAAGGAAATAAAATATAGATTCCTCTTGTTAACACCCATAAACTCATATATTATCCCTGTAATTCGTTCATAATTCACATCTTCGCTTGATTGGATAAAATATAACATAAAAAATGGGTGAGATAAGATTATTATTAAGTGTAAGTAATTAAATGGAATCTTATATAAACAATAATTCATGGTGAATTACTAAAAACACAACAAATTAGAATATAATAAATATCATTATAAAGAAAAAATAAAATCTGAATAAATAATTTCATATAAATTATCACATGAAACATAACCATGGATATTATACTAGTTTGAATATATCATGATTTATCAATTACCAATATAATCATTAGGGAATTCATAATTCTAGAAATCGAAAACATATCATCAAGTCCTTTTCCCATACATCTGAAAATAAATGGTCAGAACCTCAGCTAAAACCATATCTGAAAATGGGAAAGGCCTCAACCATGTCTATATCTCTTCTATCTGATGACACCTATAGATGCATTAAGAATTTATAGAATACCCCTATCATAACATGATAATTAAAATGTATTATTTATATGAATGGGGTTAAACATAATAAACAAATACATATGAAATTTAAATAACTTTTCCCAATCTCCAACCATATTTACTAACCATTCTGAGTATTATGGTGAATGGTATCAAGATACCACTTCCATAGTAAAACTGATAATAAACCATGTAATAAAATACGTTATATTATAATAATAATATATCAATATTAATTAATAATAATATTAAACAAAGGTGTTTAAATAGATTAAAATATTCTAATAAAATCATTAAGGAATTCTTGAGTGAAATTTCCTTGTTTACATTGAAAAGAAGAGTTTTTAAATACCATTTGTATTTTCCATAATTATTTTATAAAACCAGTAATAAAAATAATTTTGTTTTTCAGGAAAAAATATTTATTTTAGAAAAATAATTATTTCTTAAAATAGATTATGTATGGTAATTGAAAATGGGTAATAAAACATGAAGTTCCCTTTAATCAGGCCGACATATCTGGAACAATTGAGAAGGGAACCTTGAAAAACATATAATTCCCCATAAAATAAAGATGAACTGATCTAGATATATGATCATTTAACATATAAAAACAATTTATAATAATTATATAAAAAAATTACGAATTAAATTGATGTAAATATGGAGAAAGCGTAACCCGAATAAAAATGGAGGTTTGAGATAAAACTCTTACCTTGTGTCTAAAAGTGTTCTGTACTTGACGTTAACATTATGTATAATCAAATTAAATACTTTAATTCATTAATTAAGATCCTTTTATACATGAATTAAAATAATTATAGTATTATTAAGTTTCATTATGTCATTTTTGATGATTATTAGAGTTTAACTTCATTGTCCGGGAGAGTTTGTTTTCTTGGTTTTCCTAATCAGTTCGCTTGTTTATAAGTAATGAAGTTCATGTAAAATGGGTATAATTCTCCTGAATTTGAATTATATGTCATTAATGAAAATAAATATGATTTAATGTTCTTATATATTATTATTTTCCTATATATGAGGACAATTCATTATATAGAACATTATTGGTAATCGTTTATATCATTTTGGTGGTTTTTCAATCATCACAAAATGTTTTTGTCTTATTAATTAATATCATGTATATGTACTTGTTAAATAATACTAAATAACATATAATATGTATTATAAAATATCTTTTAACCATAATTATGTTTTTAAAACCATACTTGAATGCGTTTATAAAAAATGAAAATGCATTGTCTACGATGTATTTAAATTTACACATCAAGGGGGATGTTTCCATTTATTAAATAAAGGAGATAGAAAACTTTTTGATGATTAATATTCCATTAACATGATATAATTATCAAATATAAATGTTAGTTGATTTATAATGTATCTTTGTAAATGGGATATGATGGAAGGATACGAAAATAAAATAAATAGAAAAGAAAATAAATTAAAAAAAGAGGAATTTTACCTCTTGAATTCTCCTTCTTGAGAACCTATTTGAGGGGATTGGTCTTGGTATTTTTATGAGACCAAGAGATATTGAAAGTGGGTATGTGGATTGCGAAGAGTATTGGGTAGAATTTATACTATTATCAAGGCTTATATGGTGTTTGCAGAAGAGGTGGTGAGGGGTGGTATTTATAGTGGAGGGGAGGAGAGTTTTTTGAATTTTTTATTCATTAGTTAATTATTTTGAGTCAACACTATGAATAATTTTATCTTTATCATAAAATATATTGAAATAATTAAGTTATGTTCCAGATTATTGTGATTATATAATTAGATACTCATGGAATATTGTATTCATCTTATAATGTATATTTACTGTAAATTATCGTGTTTTACTGTACACAAAAATTCAGGTATATTAGAAAAATCCCTAAAATTATATAGTACCCATAGTTTCTAGTTTTTCAAATCTTGTTACCTTGATAAATTATGTTTTCCAACTATTCTATGTCCCCTTTTAATTAAATATCCTTAAAAACAATTTTCAGGGATTTACTGTAGATTTCAGGATAGGTACACGCCGTGTACCAGAAGTACACACCGTGTACTTGGGGATGGATTCATGTCAGGAATTGGGGGTCAATTTATGAGAAGGTACACATCATGTACCGGAGTTACACATCGTTTAGTGCTGAATTTTTTGTACCTGAGGTTGTGGGTTTTTCTGTGTACATATCCAGTGCGACCTACATGATGTGACCAAGGGGTACACATCATGAGCCGGACAGTGACTAGCATAAAATCATTCTTGTGTCTATTAATATCATTAGTTTGGTTGGATATTCATGTGTATCAACCCTAGGAGTCCCTAGGTGACTTTCATAGGTTCCCAACCTTCTTGATAAGGGGTTTTCTTCTATTTCATCATTGTGGGTCATTGTTCTTCTTTCATCATCTTAGATCTACTTAGATATACTTATATTATTCTATTAGTTTCACATATAAATGGCCATTATGGTTAGATGTTGGTGTTAATTACATAATAATTTGATAGTTGAATTTTATTTTGATAGGAGAAGGGATCTAAAGCTATTTCCTTGAAGAATCAACCTGGTTTTTGTGACTGTTCTTCGTCCTTTGTTGGGATTTTTCAAAACCATTGAGGTAGGTGGATTTATTCCTGAGTCCACATTATATAACTAATTGTAATTCTTTCAAATTTATTGATTTGGTTGAGATATATTTTAATTTTTCATTTAAACAATTTTTGGAAATCTTATTTAGCAATGATTTGGTAAAAGATGAAATTATAGAAAAATTAGGGTTTTGATTAAATTGCATTTATTATTAGTTTTAAATGGGGATTTCTAGAATAATTGAACATGGTTTGATTATGATGTTTTTAATAAAATAATAGTTTTATTGAAATAGATGACATGATGGTTTTGGAATTGTTGTAATGGCATAATGTTGGTGTTTGTTCATATGGCATTCAAGACAGATCTGTTCATGAGTCTCCGCCATTATTGTTGGGACGGATAAGGGTTGGGGTCTCCCCAAACAAATATTCATATTATATTTGGGTTGGATAAGGTTCAGATGTCTCCCACACATTTTTTGGGATTGATAAGGGTTAGGTATCTCCCCTATCAAACATTCATGTGCATTTGGGTCAGATAAGGGTTATAAGTATCCCCCATCATTGATGGAATGTATATGGGTTAAGGATTTATCCCTCTTCATGGTTTCATTAATGGTTAGTGGTGATGATATGTGGAATTGTTGCACAAAAATAGAATGTTAAATGGCTAAAATGATTGTTTATGTGCTTCTCTTGGGAAACTGTTTTCTATGGCTTTTGTTTAGCTTTTGATAAAAATAGTTTTTAGAAATCATTTTATATAAATTGTTTTACATAAATGTGTCTAACTTTTCAATCATATTAGAGTGAGTAGGAAAGTCATTTGGGAAAACCTACCGAGTTTGTTACTCATCCCTTCTTTGTTACTTTGGTTCATTTTCATATTCTATCTTCTATGACATGAGAAAAGGTAAAGTATCACATGTATTTGTCAACACCTCATGATTCTTCGGTTGATCAGTGATTGTGGAACATGGAGCTTGTAGAGTATTGAGTCTTTTAACATTGTCAAAGTCATTTATTTTTTATCCACTGTTTACTTTGACAGTTGTTTGGTCTTTCTTTATTTCACTATTTGATGTGGTTTCGAGATATATGAACTTATTGAGTTGTCTTTCAGTTGTCCATGCATCGTCTAGTGAGATGTTTGATTAATAGATTTATTCATAAAGTTTAAATCATCCCCCACTTGCATTTGAAACAAATAGCCATTTTATTCAAGCCTTTGGAATCTTGGGTATGTTTCTTAAGGCCTAGTAATGACTCGTTGTACTATCAATCCAAGGGGAATATATAGGACTTTACAAATGTTATCATCTTTACGGTCTTTACCTATCAAGCAGTCATCAATGTTCTTGGTCTTGGATTTGGAATTCTTTCGTGTCTATTCCATGGGTTGGAATCTTAGAAAGGAGTAGGATTTTCAGAACATGATATGTATAGCATAGAAGGATGTAGCTATCCCTTTGATGCTAAACATCAAGTTACCATGGAGTTGGGTACATAAGTGTTTAGAGACACTCCTAGGATTTTAAAACCTCATTGTCATGGGTTTAGCCAATGAGACAACCATGACATGAATTGTGGAGGAATTTATTCCCACTGAGAGTGAATATATCATTTTGAGAAATGATTCATATTGTAAAAAATGTAGATTTTTTAAAAGGTAGGAAATTGTTATTCAAATAAATGATTTTAAAAAAGGAAATGATTATGTTATTTTACAAATGGTATAATTTTAAAAAATAATGTTGAACGTTTTTAAAAATGGCTGATCATTGAAAAATGTTGTTTTTTGAAAACAATGTTCTGATAGTTGATGAGATAAAATTTTAATTTCTAAGACATCATTTGATAAAGATATATGCTTATAAAGTTTTTTGTGGGTTTAGAAAGTGAAACCAGATAGGCCTTATAAGAACCAGTCAGAACAAACTGTTGAGAATTTGGATGCTCTTAAGCCATAGTTGAACCAACAGTTGGTCCAAACATCACTGAGGATTTTCAAACCATTGAGTTGGGACTACAACTAGATACTCTATTTACGATATCTTTCACTACTGAAATTACAAGTGGAGGAAGTACTATTGTCTTCAATAGAGGAGCTAAGAAATCTATCAGTAAGATGAAGAGGAAGTGGGACACCAATTTGCTATGTTTAAAACGTGAAATGATGACTTATGTGATAAAAATACAAACTCCTCTTGGTGAAAGAGAATGTTGACTCATTGGGTGTAGATTATTTTATTTAATAGTTGATGGAGTTGAACTGAAGTTGGACTTATAGGTGTTGGATATGGATTTCTATGATGTAATTCTGGGTATGTTTTGGTTGAAAATGTTCAGGACTCACATTAATTTTTGTCATGTACCTGAAGTACATACAATATACATGGGTAATGATTCATGATGTGAAGAGAGGGTGAAATTATGATCTGGTACACGTCGTGTACCTGAGGTAAATGTCTTATAGTGTTTAAGTACAATCTTCTTAACATGAGATAATGGATTTTTTTTGCGTACTTATCCAGTGTGTCCTATACGACATGGCCATGGGGTAAATGTTGTGAGCTGGACTACTCCCATCATTAAATCATGCTTTCATCTATTCAATATCATTCTTTTGGTTGGCTATTTTTGGATCTTGACCCTAGGTTTCCCTAGACGACTTTTAGAGGTGCTCCACCTTCTAGGTAGGGGGTTTTCTCATGTTTCTTCTTTATGTATCATTATTCTTCTTTAATCATCTTAGATCTACTTCTTCATTCCTCTAGGATTCTCATATCTATGTTAATTATGGGTAGATCTATGATTTTTTTCGAAATAAGTTTAGAGTTGGATTTTTTATTGATAGGAGAAGGGATGTAAAATTGTTTCTTTGAATAATAAACATGGTTTTTGTGAGCGTTCTTTGTCCTTTATTGTGTTTCTTCAAAAACCATCAAGATATATGGTTTTATTCTCAACTCCACATTATGAAAATGATTTCAACTCTTTAAAATTTATTGATTAGTGTGAAATTGATTATGATTTGTCTGTTGAAAAATTGTTGGAAAGCTTATTTAGCACCAATTTTGTAAAGGGTAAAATTCTGGACAAATTAGGGTTTGGATTAAATTTCTGTTGTTCTTATTTTTAAATGAGGAAATTTAAATGGGTATTTTCAAGAATAATTTAATATTATTTTATTATGATTTTTTTAATAGAAGAATAGTTTTATTGAAATGGATCGCATGTTTGTTTTAGCTTTAGTGTAATGTCACAATGGTGGTGTGTGTTCATATGGAATTCAGGGCGGATATGGGGTAGGAGTCTCCCCTATTATTGTTAGGATATATAAGAGTTATGGATATCCCCCATTAAATATTAATATTAAATTCAGGAGGAATAAGGGTCATGTTTCTCCCCCATAATTTTCAGGATAGATAAGGGTTAGGGATCTCCCCCATCAAGCATTCATGTATATTTGGGTCAGATAAGGGTAATATGTATCCCCCATCATTTTTGGGATTGATAAGGGTTAGGGACTTCCACCACTTCTATGTTTTATGTATGGTCATTTGTGTTTATATGTGCAATGGTTTCACAAAAATACAATGTTAAATGACATAAATGAATGTTTATGTGCTTTCTATGGATAAATATTTTCTATGGAATTTGTTTTTAAGTTGATATAAACTCTTTTTAGAAATAGTATTATATAAACTAATTTATATAAATGTGTATAAATTTTCTATTCTATTATCCTGAGTAGGGAAGTCATTGGGGAAACCTGTTGAGTTTATTACTCACCCCTGCTTTGGAACATTGGTGATTTTGAAAATGCTATCTTCTTGGACATGGGAAAAGGTAATTTATCACATGTATTTAGCACTTCCTCCTGATACATGGGTTGTACAGTGATTTTGGATCTTGGAGGTTTTGGAACATTGATTTTTGTGGTCTCTTGATAGTGTTTTCTTATTTATCCACTATTTACTTTGATACATGTTTGGTCTTTTCTTGTTGCACACTTTGATGTGGTTTTGAGATATATGAATTTTTCATGTTGTCTTTCAATTTTTCATGAATCATATACTAAGATGTTAAGTTAATTGTTTTAATCTTAAAGGTTAAATCTTCCCCCAACTGTATTTGAAACCCTTCAGCATTTATTACCGACCATTGGCATATTAGGGATGTCGCTTAAGGCTTAATTATGATTCGTTGTACTCTAAAGTCAATGAGAATTAGCAGGTCATTACAAATACACCCAAAATATTTTTCAACTTTTAGAATTAAAAAATGAACATCATTTAATGAAAATAATTTTATAAATGTGAGAAATTTAATTTTTAATTAAAATCATAATTTATTGAAAAAATATAGATTTTAATATTATAAATGATTTTATAAAAACTTGAAAAATTAACTAATGTCTCATAAAATTATCATAAAATCAATAAGATAACAAAATATTAACTTATAAATAAATATTATAAAAATAATTTTTATTTTTAAAAATTTTGTTAATTATAAAATTGATATTAAAAATTTATGACATATAAAAAATACCAAAACCTAATTATTTATGTATAGTATGATATAATTATATCATAATTTCATTTAAAATCTTCCTAAATTTTATTTTCACATTCATGGGTGAGATTACTATTCATTTGGCTTGTTTACTATTCATGACAGTCGTCTTACTATTCCCAATGTCAATTAACTATTTCATCGGTATAGGTTTATTGAATTCTAATAATACCTCTTATTTCACTCATTATTCGTTTATAATGTTTTTTATTGTGTTCTATAAGTGATTTTATGTGATTTATAATATATTATATAATTATAAGAAGTGAAATTTCATTGCTAGAATTTTGGGTCGTTACAATGTTCACCATCTAACATGAATTATGTAAAATGTGATGTCCATGCCGTAAAGAGGAATGTGTATTTGTCTATATAAATACTTGAATGACATGGTAGTAAGAAATATATAGAATTAATTATGATAATTTGAAAATAAAATACCCTCCTTTTAACAAGAGAAATATTGAAGGGTGTTGAAATAGATGAAAAACAACCTTGCAAAATTATTCTTAAATGATCCCACCTATGAAGGGATCTAAAATTGGATTTCTTGGTACCATGATTTCATTCCTCTAAAATATAAACAAATATTAGAGTATAAATAGAAAAACATAATACATATTTGGATACATCTTTTTAAAAATGAAAACGAAAATTCAAGTAGAAACTTAAATGAAATTTTAGAAAACATTTTCAACATTGATGTAAAAAATCATGTTATGGGTCAATTCAAAATGACTTTATTAAAAGGTTATGTAAAAATATTTCAAAATAATTAATTTTAAAAATAATAATAAACAATATAACTATAAAATTACATAACATTTTTTATATATAAATATGGGTATAAATACAAAACATATGAAATTAAGAGGAAAAAGACCCTTTTCAATATTTTCAAAAATACATAGTTCAAAAATCGCATTTTAAAAAGAGGAATAAAAATTTATTTGTATGAAAAATATATTTTTCCCAAATGTTATTAAAATATAAATTAATATATTACAGTGGTATTACCCTATCATTTATGAACAATGTCTATGATAAAACATTATAACTAAATGATGGGGATTTGAGTAATCAAAAATCGTTAATATTGGGGAAGAAAATGTATCTATAAAAACATTAATTAAGGGAAATTATATTGATAGTAAATAAAATTAAATAAAAAATTTAATATAATAAAATTGGCATGGGTATTTAATATATCATATAAAGAAAACAATGGTCACGAAATGTTTTATTTCTCAAAGAATCTGAATTAAGACCAAGAAAATACTTGCGGGTTGAGTAACACTTTAATCAAAAACCAAATAAAAGACTAGGATTTTAATTAAAATTAAAATAACATAATTAAATTTTAATTCATGATGTTATGTATAATATAGGTATCATATACACAATATAAATACAATTAGGTGCTTAATACCAAACATGTCTCAAAGAGTGGAATTTGAGATCAAAATCTTTACTTCTTGTCCAAAAATCAATGAACATAACTGAACCTCTTACATAAATATATATAAATAAATATACATATATTAATAACATAATTCCTAACCTAACTCATACCATATTCATTTACACACTTCACTAATATCCATTTTCTATATTAATTCTATTGATTTTCTGCATCAAGATTTTGTAGTTTTGATCATTTGTATCGGTTTCATAATAGTGGTGTTAGTGTTCATTATTCTTTCAAATATCATCATTAATAAATAAATAAACATACTATTATGTAATATTTATAATTATTTATAATTATTTATAATTTTTTATATTCTTTTAAAGGGTTGTTTTATTCATTTTCTTTTAAGATGAAATTGATAATAACCATGTTTAGTTATTCATGACGATCGAAGTGTGTTTTCTTAATTAATAAATAAAAAATTCATATAATATATCCAGAACCAAAAAAAATATTTAGTACACATTTAAATCATATTATATTAGTAAATATTCCCTTATAGTCATTCCTAATATAAATTCCTAGTATTATTCAATTTAATGGTTAAATTGTCCCAAATAAGAACATATCCGGATTTAGTGAAGGATTTGATGTGGTTTAATTATACTACCATTATACCCAAAAAATAAATCTTTTATATAGTGTTTATTATTGTTATATAACATAATTATATGGATGTATAAAGCGAATGTAATTTTTATAAACTCATTACTTAAAAATAAGAGATCATTTTCTTTTTAGTTCACTCATTTTAAACAATTGAATTAACAATATTTGTTTTTTGATAATATAAATTATAGTTTCTTTAAATTTTTATTATATAACCTTAATGATATCATAAAAAAATTATACTTTAATATTATCCTAATATCTAAACTTGTAAGGCTGTGAAGAGAAATGAGACATGTTATATTGTAGAGGTGGTAGTCATCAAAATGCACGAACAACGATTTGGTTTTTCTTAATGGATGGTGTAAATAAGTAAATAAAAAAATTAATATAGTAACATTAATGTACATAAATTATAATCATATCATTATATTATTCTGGATATAATAAATTTAAAATAATATAATTTTGAAAGAAACTATGTATTTGATACTACACAACTTGGAGACTTGAATTTTCCTTGGAAGTATCCTTGAATATGAATGGATTAGGATAAATATTATTGAAAAAATAAATTATGTTATTTAGATAGGGTTATAGGGATAGTAAAATAGTATATTTTCAATGAGAAATATGAATGTGAATTGAGACTTGAAGTGTTGAAAATGTTACCCTTTTATATGTGAAGGGATGATAAATTTTTAGAGTAACCCATGAATTTTAAGTAATTTAATGGTAAAAATAATTATTAAAATGAATTAAAAGATAAAAATATTATAGGAAAAGGATTTTTGATTGTAACTCACCTCAACCACTCTTCTTTAGACAACATTGAATGATATATGGATTTTTGTTTAATATTTTTTCATTTATCCCAAACAATATTTAACTATAACAATCATAGATTCAAAAATAATAATATTATTTTAAATATAGTATGAAAAATAAAACACCATTATTAAAGAACCCAGGAAATATATTTATTTATGTTTAATCTCTTTGATAACTTGTGTTATATGCAAACCCGAGTATAAATGAACTATAATATTGTACATTGTTATAACCTAGTTGTTAAATTAGTGGGATTGAATATTAATAACTAAATTTTGAAACTTATATGTTTTATAAATGTATAAAATTAATTAAATGTATATCTATTGATTATAAAGAAAATAAGAATCATCGGGGATAAAACAATTCTGAAAAACTATTTTTATAAAGTAAACTGTTTTATCGCTTCTTACACACTTAAGAAGAAATGATTTTTTTACACATTAATAAAATTTATTTCATAAAATTAAATTCATTATTTAAATAATAATATAAAAAATATATTTGGGTTATTTTTTCCATTTTTCAAAATGGATTCATTTTTTCAATGAATTGTGTAAAATACTAATTTATGTTGAAAAATGCCATTTGGTTTAAATAATTTATATGGTTAAATTATATTTCAAATTAGTTATTGAGTTAAATTAGTTAAATTTTACTAAAATTTAACTAATTTGTTTCATTGGAATCAAATTAATATTTAATTTTTATATTAAAACCTTATTTACTTATGATAATTTTTCTCTTTGGAAACTCATTTTCCATCGTATCAGAATGTATAATTTTAAATGGAATTCAGAAAATTTAGTGAATTTAATTTATAAAAATGGATTAAATATTTCTAATAATAATATATTATATTTTATAACAATTTCAAAATATTTTTTTACCAGAATAATTAGTGAAAATAGTAAAAAGTATTTACCATGGTTAAAGTATAAGTGGGTTTATAAGGGGATTAAACTAATATGATAAGAGTTAAATAACCTAAACACATATATAAATACTATTTTATATAAATATTTATACATTTTAATGACTAAGGTTCAATAATAATTCATTTTTTACCATTTTTCAATGTGAAAAATATGGGTACACATTTTTCTTTTCAAAAATTATAAGTGTACCAGCCACCTCACATATAAGAGGAAACACCATCTGCTCTCTTCTTCACACCTTAAAAACGATTTGGTATGAAATATACCTACCCAAATAACTTAAAAAATTTATATTCCCATACTTGAATCAATATGTTGGTTCTAAATCCATTCTTGGATTACTTATGGTATAATCCCAAAGAGGTGGTCTGCGAAGAGGTAAAATTCCTAACTATGAATTTTTGTTTTATATCTACTTCACCTCCTCCAAATGTTTTTCATTTATTCTTATCTAATTAAAAACTCTATCCTATAAAATGATATGTTATTATATAAAATTCTTGACCTATATCAATCAAATCTTCCTTCAAATGAGAAATGATAACGTCGTTCGTGTGTACCACAAAATACCACCTCACAAACCGATGTGACACATTTTTCATCAACACCTTTCACTATTGGGTATTATGATAGATATAAAGTATATATATTGTATTTATAACATAATTATAACTCTATAATAATTATATAATATATAAAATTTTGATGTTACATTCTGTAGGGGATACAATAATGTCACTCATGTGTATATCGGACTAACACCTCATGAAACGGTGTGATTCGTTTTTTACTCACGCTTTACATGGAAATAAATAAGAATAATGTTAATGAATATATGTTATATGAATGAAATAATTATTATATTAATGACATATTTATCATTATTAAATTATTTTATATCATTTCCTTTCTTCGCTTTTCACTCACTCAAAGACGATAACACCATTCATGTACATGAAGACTACCTCCTTCACTATGCAATGTAACTCTCTTTTTATCCCCATAAAAAATGGATGATATATATATATATGTAGATTTAAATAAATATTATACTATTTAGTATATTATTATAATTCTGTAAATATAAAATATTACTTTCCTATTTTCCATAATTATTGTTGAGAAATTGAAATGTTACTCATTCCTATGTACAGTCTACAGTCTCCACGACCGTAACGTACACCAATTTTCAAAACCATATTTCATAATTTATCATAAAATTATAATTTATTCATAATTTTATAATTATTTCATTATTATTATAATTTACATTTCGAAATAATAACTTCTTTCACCAATATTCAACCTACCGATCTCATTTTTTGACATATAAGTCAAATATCATCTAAACACCCGCTGTAAATATAATTAATTAAAAATTGTATATAACATGGAAAAAAGTGAAATAAAATTCATAATAAAATTTTAAAATGTTATTAATCATGTTAGTAATTAAAATATATTTATTATTCTAGAATATAAGGAAGGTATGTGATGATTTAGACTCAAGGTATGTGACTTCATCTCAATTTCCATCATTGGGACATCTTGTAATGTTATGGACCTAATTTATTTTATATGATATATATACTACCTATTTGAAATGAAATTTCACGATTCATTAATAATTCATGGAATTTTACGTTTAAATTTTAATTATTTTATCAAAGGGTATTTCACTTTAAAATTTCCAAGTGGTAAATTATTTCATAACTCGATTTATTTTCATTGGGTTATAATACTCATTTATTGTCTTTATATACAATGATTATGTTTTTAATTACATAGGAAAATATGTAATTATATTTACACTTTTTATGAGGATTTAAATTTGATACATTAAATTGACTCTTTTATTAATTCTTCCTTCAATAATAAGATATTTGTAAGGGTTTATTTCACAATCTCATTTTAATCATGATACTTTATGTTTGAAATTCATTTGAAGGAATATATTTGATTATTTTCTAATAAACCTATTCAGTTTTAATCACCTCTAGTTATTACTGAATTTTTTAATTAAAAGTATTAATTTCCCACACATTGTTACTTAAAAAATTTTAGAAATAATTTTTATAAAAATCCGACTTCAATTCTTTATTCAACTAAATATCATTTTTCTTCCAAAACCACGTTTTTTTGAAATTTGTTCACTTTTTAAACATTATTCAAAATTATTTAATAAATAAAATTTTACCAATGTTTTAGTTATTTACATTATTATTTTAATGGAATATTCATTTAGTTTTCCAAACAAAGATCATTTTTTTTATGAAAAAATTAAAAGAAATAATTGTTTTATCATAAAAAAATGTACATAATTTCCTTCCTTAATGACCAATAAAATGTTTCTAATATTATTTTATAAGTATACAATGTTATTTTTAAAGAAAAATATTTTCAAATTGTTTAATGAAATTTTAATTCTAATAGGTTATTTTCAAAGTTAAAAGGTTATTTTGAGAAGCACATTTTAAGGTAAATTTTAATAGAATTTCTATTCATCTTTAACAAAAGCCCTTATTATACTTATTCTTTACTAGGGATATATTTTATTGATACCATCATTATTCATTTTATTATTGTTTTATGATCATTTTGACCAAGGAACACATTGAAATTCACTTTCTTGATTATTTTTTATTATCATTAACTTTTCCTTCAAATATACAATTTCGAGAGATCATTTGAAATTAAATTTCCAATAAATATCTATATTATTTATCATGTATACATTTCTTTCTTAAATTATATAACATTTTTGAAAATTGATTTCTATATTTAAATTTATTTTTTCATATAAGAAAATATTTATAAATCAGTTTCAATTAATCAACACAGATATATAATAATAAGGAACATTATTTATGAATTTAATCAATTTTTCAATATATGAGAAATTCATTGGACATGAATTGATGGACATGAACCAAAATTATATATCCCCTCAAACCATCAATATTCTCAGGAGGTAAATAAATAAGCCAGTATTAAATGTGTTTCTACTTGTAGTTTAAACTATCTTATGAATGATATTGATAGTATAGGTATCATGTTCTTGATAACATGGCTTAAAATAATTAAGAGTTGACTTCATCAAGAATTTAGTTGTTATTATCCATGATATTTTCATACTAATATTATCTCTATATGAGTTTCATTATCATTTTATTAAATAAATGACATTTTCCTTCCTTTATTTACATTTACATATTGATTATGCCTCATTCATTTATGATAGTCATGTAATTGATTAAATGGAATGTGTTTTCATTTATTTAGCTTACATATTTTATTATTATAGTCATATTATTTAAATTTATCATTTTTTTTAGTTATTTGGTTTTCCATTATTATGCTTATTAAGTAGTGATAAATTCTTCTTTGATTAAACCTTACAGAGATTTTGAGCTCACCCCTATTTTGTTTCCTTTCTCCAGAATCCAAGAAGTGTACTTTGAATGATATGAAAGGATATTAGAGATGTAATAATGATATTCATGAAAATTAATTATGTTGATTTCAATGTATTCAAATATTATATGGTAATTATGTGTATACCTATTTCACCAAGACTACTAAACTATTTGGGCATTCGGGATGTGATTCCTTATATCTTATTATAAGGTAATAAAGCAAACACCAAATCCAGGTTACTAGGGTTAGGTTCATTACAGTTGGTATCAAAGTATGTTTAATAGAAACCTTGGGATCATGATTTAAGAAAACATAAATTTGGGAGAATAACCCTATGATATACATTGAAGATAAGCATAGAATAAATCATTAAATTTTGGTAAGAAATAAATTATATGGTTTTTCCAAGAAATACATCTCTTTTTGGATACTAAAAGTGATTATTTTGCTAAGAAATATGTACCTAGGTGTTATATATATGAAATGGACGTATTTTTGTAGTCTTGATCATGACATAGTGCAAGATAATGGGCCATACTATGCACCTAGGTTGACATTCATTGGTAATATTCTTAGCATAATTTAAAATTTCTTTACAAAACACAATGAAGGATTTGAAAATATTATGACCATGAATGGAATATGCCGAAAAAAGATTATCTTATATGGAAAATAATTTTTAATGAATTATACATTCTATAAATGATTATATAGTTTTCCCATTGTGATTATTGTTTCTTAAACTATTGTTTTTTGCTTTAGTTAGTGGTTGTAACCTGAGGGAATCATGTTAACATTGAACAACATGGAAAATATAGTGAATTCTAGAAACAAAAAGGGATAATGATAAGAGTGAAATATATCACAATTATTCGTAATCTGTTATCCCAAAATATGATTAACAAAATGTATATTAACAAACTCTTAGACTAACCAACTAATAAAAGTATGGAGTTTTCTATGATCTCAAGTGGTGGAGACCATAGAGGAAAGAAGGCTTGATTTCCATCATGTTTGAAATGTGGAAAGAGAAAACTATGAATGTGACATAAAAAATAGGAAATTTATTAATGTGTCTCAAATAATATAACAATTAAAATAATTATTGAGAAAAAAAGACTAATAGGATGGAAGGAAATAAATATTGTCCTAGGGATCCATTAATAATTCATTGTCTTAAATATGAGGAACCTGGGAATTATCCATGACAATTACATCCTCTAAAGGTTAACCCCTAGACAATGAAAGGACCTATGTTGATATAAAATTTATGAACTGTTTATGTATTAGGATTCAATAATTAAATTGAATAATTTTTATTACTTATGGTATTTTGGTTATAATAATTATGAATCATTTAAGGATTGTGTAATATTTTAGAAGCATATATTTATTTATTAATGTAAATGTTGTGGTTATCATCATGGGTTATGAGTTTAAGTATGATCATAAGTTAAAATAATTAAACACGCATTGTAGGTTTAATGTTATGGGATTTTACAAAGACTAAATATATTTTTTTGGAAAACATTTATGGGAATACAGCCTATTGGTTTAATATAGGAATGAGTTATTTAAGGAAGAATACATTTATTTATTTTTGGAATTACGATTCAATGTATTGGTAACCATTAAACATTATCTTATATTTTATGTTATATTCATTAGGGTTCAAAAAAATTGTGAATGTTTTAGGAATTATATTAATATATTTTTAAAAAAAGGACAACTCACATTTCGGGTTAAACCCCATCAAATCTGTAGAACGTCATAGGGCTTAAAATCACAATCAAAGGATGTTAAGGGTTTATCTACTACCACATTCTTACGTGATGTTCCAGATAATATGTCACTATTTTAACTTCAAATATTTTGTGGATAAATATTAATGATGAACTATGGGGATTATTATTGAGGTTTAGAGATTAATGTATTATATTTGATAACATTTTCAAAAAAAATTGGTTCCAGAAAATAGTTATAGATAGACAGAAGGACTTGTTACTCTTTTATGGAAATTAAGATATATGAAATGTGAATTTTAGAGAAGTTGGAATAAAAATTCCTTTTTGGATATTCATTGATTAGAGTGAGAAATAGATTGGAAATTAATTCCTTTTTGGATGAAATTTTTCTTATAAAATAAATATTTATCATGTACGTGTATTTCCTTATATTCTTAGATCATATAAAAAATTTACATATGTTTGACATTTAAAAAAAGTAAATTTTCCTTCATTTCCCATTATAAACATTTTTGGTTTGGATTTTACTAAAAATGAAAAAAGAATATTTGTTTTAATGTGTAAATCATGTATATAATTTCTAGTTTTCTGGGAACTTAAATGTTTTAATGATTAATATATATGGTTCAATGGTTGTTTTCGAAGAAATTTTTTTCCAATTGTTTGTGATCCTTTAGTTTTAAAATGGCATTTTAAATGTACAATTTTTATTTTCCTGTAGAATGTTTCAAAGCATCTTATAATTAAATATATATATATCATAAACAACAAACCTTTTTTAACTTATAATCTACAGAGTATATGTTGTATTCGTAAAATTATTCTTAATTCTATGGACTGTTTTTTATAATTTTGAAAAAGGAATGTAATTAAATTCCCTTTCATGATTGATGTTAATAGTCATTATCTTCCCCTTCGAATATTCAATTTATAATAGTCATTTGACATTATATTTTCCCTAAATATCCACATTATTTTTCATGGATATGTTTATTACATAAACTATATATCTTTATTACATACTTTGAACTATATTGAAAGTTTTTTTCAAGGGAAATATAGTAAAATCCATATTATTTACTCAATATGGATATTTGATGATAAGAAACATTGTTCATGAATAAAATTGATTGTTAAATATATAAGTAATTATTTGTTTATATAGTTATGGGTAGCACCTGGAATTATATATCCCCATGATGAATTGGTTTTCTCATAGATAGAATCAATAAGCTAGCTTTCAATGAGTTTCTACATATAGTTTATACTATCATATGGAAGGTCAGAAATATAGAGGTTCCATGTTCTTAAGAACTTGAATTATAATAATTAAGCATTTGATTCCTCAAGAATTTAGTTATTATTATCCCTGGTATTTTCATAATTATATTATCATTGGATGAATAACCATCATGTTTTAGTGATTAAATGAAATTTGTTTTTAGGAATTTATATTTCCATATTGATTATGAATTACCCTATTATGATAGTCTTGTTTTTTATTACATGTAATGTGTTTTCAATTATTTACCTTTCCATATTTACTATTCTTATCAAATTTTTTAAATGTAATTTGTGATCATATATTTACCTTTGAATGATTATTCTTACTGATTCATGATTGAATTTATTATATTTAAACAGTACTCATCAATTCAGAACACCCTTATTTTGTTTCCTTCCCTATGAATTTATGAAGAGTGTAATTAATGGAATGAATGTATTTGCTATATATAAATATGATATTAAAAATAAATTATATTGAAATTTTTGTATTCAAGTATATTATAGGAATTATGTATGTATCTAGTTTACCATGACTACTAATCTATTTTTTATTTATGGATGTGACTCCTTGTATCCAATACCAATGTAATAAAGTAGATAACAACTTGAGGTTACTGGGGTCCTGGTCATTACATATACCATGGTAATTATTATTTAACACATAATAGTTAATTTTAATGAAAAATATTATGATGGGAAATTTTACCTAATTTGATACATCTAATTTAAAATTTTAAAATAATTTTTTAAAATAAAATTTCCAATTGAGGAAAAATTTAATTTTTAAAAAAATCTTACTAAATCATATAAAAGCCGTTATTATTAAAATATCTAATTTTAATAATTAAATATAACTATAAGGTAAAATTATATTGGATTCAATTTTTATTGAAATATATCAATTTATTAAAAAAAATAAAGGTTTTGAGTTTTTAAAGGAGTTCCAAAACCAAATATCACAAGAAAATAAATGATTCAAGGAAATATACTGAAAATGAGTTTTTATATTAATGTAAAATTTTAAATTTCTTATAAAAATGTTTTCCATATGTTTTCTATGTTCAAATAATATGAAAAAATTAATAATTTTATTTTTAAAATTAATATTTGATTACATTAGAGGTTTTGAAAATTTCTAGGTCATTCTTATATAATTGTAAATTCATATAAATTTCAAGTTTCGTTAAAAAGTTATTTTTAAACTAAAAATGAAATATTTAGAAAAAGAAAAAAAATTTAAGACCATATTATTTTTTATATTAGGAATTTAGAAATTAATTCAATTTTATTAATTTAAAATTCCAAAATTGTTAAATATTATATTTCATAGAAAATCATATAATATCAAGAAAAAAATTGTTTAGAAAATTTTATTTTCACATATTAACTATAATTATTATTATTTCATATCATTTACCAACTAAATTAGTTTAACTAATAAAAAATATATAAAAATAAGTTAGCATTAATGATATGTTTCTTGAAATAGAAACATGTATCTCTTAAAATATAAATTTTAGAAAAATAATTTTTTTTAAATAATATCATTAGTCATTTTTGGTAAACTAATTGCATTTGATTCATAATAAAAGTAGGATTTATTTTCTATATTCAAATAAACCATAAATTAATTACTTCTATTCATTACCTCTAGTTCAATAGCAATGTTTTATGGGTCATACATGATCTTACATATCTTATATATATATATATATTGATTCTATTTAAGTTTGGTTTCATATTTGTAGAATGTTATCGAGAACATTGAATTATTTAATACTAATCATATATTAAGATCTCATGGTGTTACATGAACCTTGGTTTGGTTGATTTTGAATACCATTCATTAGTAAAAAATCTAGGTTACTTAGGATATGGGATTTCTATTAATGGTTTATTCTTTTAAAGTGATATGATTTCTCCAAGTGTAGTGCACATGGTTTCATGTATTTAGGATACATTATTTATGGTTTTTTGGATCTAGTCATGTTAGTATGAGTTCAGTGTTCATGGATCAAATTTGAAATAAATGATTCACATGACATACACATTCTTTCTTCTGATTGACATCACAAATGATAAATGTTTTAACTATTTGAAGTGTAAATAAAAACTTATATAGTTTTTTTTCTATTTATCATCATAGTGACATTCTACTCTGTTGAACCACAATATATTTCATATGATGATAGGTCTCGTGGATCATATATTGGGATGAAACTTGATGATAGTTACACAATTCCTATTTTAAGGGATGTATATTGACCCTTAGTTGATCAGTATAAAAATTTTATGACATGATACTACTTCCAATGGTAAATTAGTTTGGTTATTTAATGTTTAAACACAAATCTGTATGGTATTTTCTTATATATCCTCTAGGTGGAATTTTAATTATCTTAACAATATGGATATGGTATACTCAATACAGATAATTTAACATGATTTTATTATATATATGTAACTAGAGTGGATAATAGTTCTTAATGGAATATTTTTGTATGAAGATGTTCAACAATGATTATTGCATATGAGTAGGTTGATGACATGGTACATGGTACCTCATATGGATATATAAGAACCCTAGAGTGGGTGTTGGGAATATGGTCTATCATGTGATAATTGATATGGTGTCATGGTTATTCTCCATGATATTTGATCTATATAATATGAGTTTTATTATCTAGGTGCTAAAGACTAATGACGTTGAGATATGGCTCAATATATTGGTGAGAAAAGTGTTATATATGAAGTTAACTCTAGATAGGGGTTAGCCTTAGATCACAAGTTCCTTAAAAAGAAGAAGTAATATATGATTCATGTTATGATATTAGTGCATGGTAAGTTCTACTGGGTATGAGGTATAGGCATGTGAGATGCCTTAGAGATTTCATTGATGAATCCCTTTGAGTGCTAGTGCTTTTGGTATCAAAGTATGATTTTTAATATAGGATCGACATAGTATAAGACCCTATTGATTTTTGGAATGGTTCTCTAAAAGATAGCATATATTGATCCTTAATGGTCAAATATAGGAAAATTGGGTAATTTTTAGATGCTTTTAGAAGTAGAACATTGGATAATCTGTTAGTTCATCATGCAATAGAACTTGGAATACGTTATATGGTTGAATTTAAAGAATAAAATTAGGGTGATTGCTAATAGATAACATTAATATGTATGGCTAATTTTCAGAAGGTTAGGTATGTGATCTTAGGAATTGATGACATATGACTTCCGGGAGTATAATTTGGGTTTATGACCAGGTGGTACGTGACCATACACCTATTACATTTAGATGAGATTTTTGTGGAATACATAAGTTGTTATTTATTGAATGGAATTATGAATCAGCGAGTGGCTGTGTATGGAGTAAGGACTAAGGATTTTGTTGAAATTCAAGTGTCAATCATATCCTAGAGATTTATTAAGAATTAAATTTTCCCCTACTAGGAGATGTTACATTGGAGAAAGGTTGAAATATTGTTGTATAGTTAAACTGTGGTTGTGCCTTGACCTAGATTTTCATGAAGGTGTGATTTGGGAAATCGATCATGAATTTCACTTGATATTTGGTATAATGGAATCAATATGGTGGTTTTCACCCCATTATAATCGAAGTGTGTGTCCCTCATTATAGAAAAATCACATGTGATGATGATGATGTTCCTAGTGAATTGAGAGTTGTTGTTCATTAGAATTTCATGTTGGTGATCAAATATGAGTGGGATAGACATGTATAGTAATAATGTGAGATAATGTATAGAGTGTGGGGAATAGAGATGAGATACCATGTTATTATGGTCTTAGGATTGATGAGGCCATTTTTGGATAGTTAATATGGATAAAGGATATCAAGGGGTAGATAAATCTTATTATATCTAGTTATTTAGTGAATACCATATCAGAGGCATGGATGTGGAATTCGATAGAGTTGGCTCATTGGAATGAGTCACAAGATGGATTAATGTGATTCAAGATTCATCTAGATTTGTGATGCATTGATTCTCTGGGTTGTATTACTATGTCATCCTAGCCCAGGTGCCAATCAAATGCGCCCCGAAGCCGGTTGGACAAATGGACTCAAGTGTGCATCCCCGTATGCTAGAGGCTGTTGGCTAGTAGGGAGAGACTAGGGTGTGTCTTTTGGAAAAATATTCCCTCATATCAGAATGGAGAAAAGTTGATATAGATAAATATACATAATAGAGGAATCAAGATAATAATGGAAAAAACAACGAATAATAGGAGTAAGCATCCCACCATAATAATCAAATCAAAATCAAGAAAATGAATCATATACATAAGATGCTGATATTTTATACCATGCCTCTATAAATATGTAAAACATGGATACAAAGTAGCATTAAATACATGCTATACAAAAAATTAAAAAGAAACCAAAAAATATCCATGCATCTTGAGTACCTACTCAGTCATCTTCAAACAAGAACCATTATAATAATTGAAGAAATATCATTTATCCAAACTGGGATGCTTCCCCTATTCAATAGTTACATACATATAATCTTCCTAGGTACCGATGGATGTCCGTATAGGTCTTAAGATAAACCTCAATAGGCCACCCCCTAAGGAGTATATACCATTTGGTCTATGAATATAAACTGATGGTTGGAAGTTTTTATATTTTGACATAATGACAATATAGTAATGCAAATACCTTAATACCTACTTCTTCCTTAGCTGGTAATGTCTCTGAAAATATAATTATCTAATTAATTAATTTATGTTTTGTTTACATAGATAATTCATGTGAGGTGTAACCTCACTAATAAATTTTCATGATAAATATGATATTAAAATATTCAATGTAAACAAGTAATCATATAATGATGATAATAATAAAGGAGGATCCAAGGTAGAAACTAAGGAATCCTTGAGCTCAGGGGTCGATACAATGCATATTAACGACATGCTATTTGGAAAAATGGGTATGAGTATGTTTAAATGGGTATCTAATAAGGAATTCCACTGTAAATGATTATAATCACGTCCAAGGATATCATCAAAGGTAATCATTGTTAATCAAGACTAGGCCCAATGGGGTGAATTTGTGGTGTCAATTGACTCAAGACATCATGTTGATTCCAAGTAGTGTATTTGAGGCATCCTAATATCTGAAATATAGTGAAGGGATCCTATGGTATCACATTGGGAATCCACTAGTAGACAAGGACCATATTCCATGGTGGGTATCTATATAGGAAACTACCTCCTTAAATCAGATTGTGTCCTCCTAATTCTTAAAGAATTCCCATGGGAATCCAAGGCTAGCTCAAATCTGACCACTCCTATAAAGATAAAATGATTGATATAAAATAGTAACAATATATATATATATATATATTATTCATTTAAGGCCATGTAATACTCCTTCCTTTGAATAAGTTTTGTGTCTCATTCCGCTACCTTTCACTATTGTGATATGGTATACCAAATACATGAAACAATTTTTTACATTAATTCCATATTCAATTATTAGTTTCATTCCTTTACCTTCCATAATAATGGAAAGGCAGTCTAAGGACATGTAACCATATGCAATTCAATTATAATTACCTAGTCCAAGTGATATCTATATGTAAAATTTCCATTTAACATTATAATGGTTGATTCATCAATTGTAACACATTCCACAGAAGGGTCAAGAAACAAGTGTGTACAATATACCAAGTCTAGTCATCTCCAATTCAGAATTCATTTTATTAATAAAGTGATTTCCAATATCATGGCAAGCTACTCTCACTAGAATGGTGGCACAGATAGACACAAAAATACACTAATGTCATAACAAGGGAAACTCCCTTATTGGGGTGGTCAGTGTTGAGGTAATATCCTCTAACTAAGTGATGAAAATCTATAAAAAGGGACATAGAATACATGTATGATCATTGTAATCTTAAAATATGAATTTTAAAGGAAATACTCAAGGAAATCAATGTGTGGATAATGATGATAGTTTATACAATGTAAATACTTTTGGGATGAATCATAGACCACTTACTTCAAGCAGATAACACCCTATACATCTAGTATCATCCCTTATTTTGGATCAAATTGAGAGAAAATTGAATAAATGATCGATGTAATGAAAATAGGGAATCTGAACCTACATCAATATATCATCATTGAGGGAAAGACAGTTGATGAATGAAGGCTAAGAATTAAAGCACTTACCAAGAGGAGTCCAATATGAGGATCGAATCTTGAATCAGAGTCCAGATGGAGGCGTTTTCTATAAAACTAGGATAAAAATAAAGTGGAATATATAATGGGTGAATATAGGATCTGCTGCTAATAGAATGATATAAATAAGATATGGGTGAGTTAAAATATAATCTATGGAAAAATAGTAAATTTTCCTAATTTTTCTAGGTTACAAGGTTTGGCCACACAGTTGGCCAAACCATCCACCAACTGTATGCACCTCACTATCTAAGGAGGGTCCAAGCACAGTTTCATGCACATAGTTTTATTATCCATGCACAAACTGTGTTTCACACCACTTACGCATGTTTCAGAGCTACCAACATGGGTGTGCATCCTTGGGAGCACAATTAGGGGAATCTTTGTTCCCCTGTTTTTCTCTCTGAAACACCCCATTTGGTTAGGGTAAATTGTGCATACTAACTCACACAGTTTCTACTAACTATTTTTCCTAGTGATTTTCTCAACCAACCAGGTTTCCAAGCTCTAAGAAATCCCCTAACACCACTGAAACAACAACAAACTCATTAATCATTTTATTAGTTAAAAAAATTAAAAATTATTAAAATTTAAAGGAATCAGGATTCATATAAAAATTAATTCTTATAGTTTCCACCCCTTAAATCATATTATCCATGAGATCAACTTAGATGGTAATTAAAAATTCATTTGAGAACAACTCTAGCGATTGAGCATATACTTTGGACTCACACTTCTAGGTATTCTCATGTACACACTCTTGTTTCCATATCACCGATACTGAAGGGACAAACTAGCCTCGATGAGACTTCATGCTCCAATAAAAAATGTGTATTTGGTAGGCCTAAAAAAAGAATCATCATCCAACTCAACATCCTCATGATCAATAGTTTGATTGGGGTCTGCACTAATATAATCAATATGTGAAACATAGAAGACGTTCAGCCTAGAATGGTACCTATAAGGTAATAGAAACTGATAGGCTACCTTTCCAACTCTTTCCATCAACTAAAATGGCCAAACAAACCTGGTGATAGCTTCCATTACCTTTATATCAATCTATTTATATGCTTGGGTGATAACCATACAAAAACATGATCCATGACCTCAAACTTCAGAGGTCTTCGATAATGACCAGAATATAATTTATGTCTAGACTATCCGTTATACAGACACATCTAGATCTTATAAACCTACTTTGAAGTCTCATGTTTATGATGAGGACCAAGTAGTTCTACCTCTCATGTCTCTATCTAGCACAAGGGTTATTGAAAAAACCTACTATATAGTACCTCATATGGATCCATCAAAATTATTTCCTGAATGATGTTATTTTAGAAGAACACGATGAGAGAGATATGCTTCTCCCATGAAATACTAAAATCTAGGATTAATTTTCATGGAATGTCTTCTAAAACATGTATAATCCATTCCAAATAGACAACAATATGAGAGAGAAATTTTGTGCTCAGGAGCACCTGTTTACCCATAGCTCTCTATAACCCCTACCAAAACCTCTATGTGAAATATGTATCCCAATTTAAAATGATAGTATGAGGGACCCTATGTAGCCATATAATCTCACCAACATACAGTCTTACCAGCTCATCAAATAAGAAATTATCTTGGATTGGAAATAAGTGGGATACTTTCATTAGTAAACCAATGACTAACCAAACTATATCACTACCTCTAGGAAACCTCAAAAAGATAAAATAAATAAATATAAACATATTCCTATTTTGATTTTGTGATTGGAAATAGCTGTAAAAAACCAGTATTTCACTGGTGCTCTTTCTTCACCTACTGAGAGGTGGAACACCTAGTGATAAAACCTCCAATCTAACATTTCATCCCCGGAAACCAATAACGGCATCATATATCTGGATTCATCTTAGATATTCCTGGATAAACATTACATTAGGATGCATGGAACTATCACATCATCTCCTCTATCATATTATAATGAACCCAGAAACTCCCATGTATATGTAGGAGGTCATATCAATCACAGACCAATCCATAGGTGGTCCTCTCATGAAATACTCTCTCGGTTAACCAATCCTCCAGGATCTAAAATCTACCCTCTCTTCCCCCTATCAAGTAGTGAAGAGGTAACTACCATTTTCATAATACAAGACTGATCTTTAATCTCATGAAACTTTATATGTATCTCTAAATATATGGTCATCAATTTACATTCATCGCTGTAATATTTAATATCTTTTTCTTACATCTCTGTGCACCAGCTACTACATTTCTCTTTCCAAGCATAGAGTAAAGCTGAAAGTCAAAATATTGTAGATATTTAACCTATATTTAATTCTATGATTTTAATTCATGTTATGTAAATATGTATTTGATGCAATGGTGGTCCATAATATCTAAAAAATGATGACGTATCACATAGAGTCTCTTGCTGTGTAAAGAATTGAAAAATTCTATTAGATCAACATCATGTGTCGGCTGGTTATGCTCATGAAGTTTCAACTAAAGAGACTCATATATAATGAATCTATCAGCCTACATCATCATCATACCCAATCTGATTCCTCATGAATCATATAAAACTGTAAAGACTCTTCCGGGCCTTGGAAGAATCAAAACTGGTGTCAATGTAATCCCTCTTTTAAGCTACTGAAAGTATTTATCGCATTATTCAAAATATAAGAAATTCACACTGTTCATTGGCAAACCCATTAGAGGTGAATAAAGGAATGAGAAGTCTTATATGAAATTGTTGTAATATCTAGATAACCCTAAGAAACCTTTTACATCAAATATGTTCTGGGGATTCTCTTTTAAAATCACAGCACTCACCTTCTCTGGGAAAATAAATACTCTAGATTTTGAGATAAATGAACCATGAAGTTAAATATATCAATCCATAAGTGTAACATAACCATTTAATTATAAATATGATACTTCCTTAGTATATTCAAAACAATATCTAGATGTTTATCAAGGTCACTTCAAGTATGAGAAGTGACCAAGATTGCATCCACAAAAACCGTGAAAAAAGATTCTAAATTGGGATGAAAAACCCTATACATCAAATCCATGAAAATGGTAGGCATGTTTATAAGACCAAAAAACATAATGAGACACTCATGAATACCATACCAGCTATGAAAATATATATGAGTTATTTCTAATACCCTAAATCGTACATGACGATAGCTCGATCTTAGGCCGATCTTTCAGAATACCCTAGATCCTCGAAGACGGTCAAATAGATCATATATATGAGGTACTAGATACCAATTATTAACAAAAATATATTTTTAACCATCAATAATACATTCATAAACTAAGGGTCTCATCTGTGTTCTTATCAAAAAGCATGGGCGAACCCCAAGAAGAAGCACTAGGTCGGATAAAACCCATAGAATCTTGGTAATATAACTATCTCTTAAGGTCTTGGAGCTCTGTAGGTGCTATCCTATATGGAGTAATGGAAACTAGAGCTACTATGGAAAAAATATCAATATTAAACTCTACATATCGCTCTGGAGGTAAGCAAGACAAATCATTAGGAAAGGCTTCCAAAAAATGATCGAATATAGGAGGAAAATATATCATATGTATTCCCTATTCCTTTTTAAAGAGACTAGAAATAATGGTGGTATCACAACCTAGCCCTCGATTCTATACTCCATATATTCTAGCCAAGACATTACATTCACCATTATGGATATAAATACTATAATATGGTGATGTAAACAACACTATGTGTCAGTAGCAGACAACATAGGCATGATAGGGATCTAACCATACCATCCTGAGAATGGAATCAAAGCCCTCTATCTTGAGGACCAAGAGATCTCATAAGAGTAGAAAAATTCCTACCTCAATGGGATATAACCTATATTGGATTATTTTCACTGATTGTAATCCCAATGGTGTATCCAGTGTCATCATACCACAGTAATAATGAATTTCAAAACTGAGAATTTCCACAGTTAATAAAGAGATAAAGGAGTGTGAAGAGAATATATAGAATAAATAAGATACAACAGTAGAGGCAGTAATAATAGTACCTCACATTTTAAAAGTTCTTGCACTTTGATCTTCAGGTATCAACTATAAATAATGAAACTAGCCTACTCCATGGTCTTTTTCTACAACTAGACTACATTAAGAAGGTCTTATATATTGGTTCTAATAATAATAATTCTGGATACCATGGTCACGACCTCCTCTTCATGATTTTTTTCACTGCTAATCCAAAACCCAGCCTTACATTGCACAACTGAACCCACTCATGAAGGTGGTTTTGGTGTAGATCCTCTTCCACCTGAAGTAGATGGAAATGTCAGATGGAATCTTTGAAGATTTCCCATACGGCCACAAGAACAACACTCAAGAGTGTATCTATCACAGTAATGCATGGTATTCCCTTGTCTTCCACACGAATTGAATATAATGAAGCTTCCAATGTTGATACTCGGACCACCACTGGTCAGATAAGAAATATTGAGGCTATGCATTTTACAATTTGAAGAACTATTGCCCTATCCTTTAATTGAACATCTATACTTAGAAATATCACTTTCCCTCAGGTTATTCTCAGTAATAAGGGTCGGATTCAGGATCTCAAAAATGTTAGGTAGGAAATATACATTCACCTAAGTACTAATGGAATACTAAATCCCATACTCGAAATATTTAGAATGTGGCAGCTCATTGCAGGCTTGAAGTTGTTAGAATAATTATAACTCAGTATAAAATAATGAATTGCCCATGACAAACATAGAACCCAACTCTAATTTCATGTACATTCTAGTATGGCCATCTCTCAACGTTTAAGGTAAAAATGAATCATAGAAGGTAGTCTAAAATTTATCCCATACCATGACCTGATGAAAACCAAGATAAATAATCACATCCCAGCATTTCTTTTCCGAATCATGAAACTTTTTGGTGAAAATATTGACCCTCCTCTCCCGAAGTATCTCTAGATGCTAAAATAGAAATAATATCCTCCAGCCAAGACTCAGTAACCTATGGAACACTATCCCCAAAAATAAGGGAGGATTATTCTTCTAGAACTCATGAGTCTGATCATCCATATTAGTTACATTCCATAGATCACGCTTCATAGATTGTATCATATGTAGGAATCCATATTAAAAATGAGTGTCAGTGCCTAGTATGGGCATAGTAAGGGGTGCCTACGGTGGCACAACTGAAGGATTCATTGGTGGATTAGGGCCCACCACCTCAATAGAGTGGTCATCACCACACTCATAGAACATGACTTGAGGATTTCATGGTTTCATAGCTCTGTAAATACCAAGAACTTTCCTCAGAACAATATTTTCAAACACATAGAGATACTAGCAGAATTAGATCGCTATATAAGGTCTCGCAACCAAATGTACTATGAAACTACAAACATTTAAATATAGGGTACTGTTAAGTGTTCATGTTTAATATACGGGGATTCTAGTAGGTTAAGGGTCAATTATACATTTACTCTTCATTTATGGGAAACCCTTTCATTTTATAAGTCAACATTTTCTTTTTGATTTTGTATTTTATAATTTATACATACATCAATGTGCAATTAAATAGATCATCATTTCCATTTACTAAGAATCCATACACCTTATAACTGAAACTGACACTAATTTAATTTCATTCAATCCCAACTTTGTTTGGTATCAGAATGTAATGAGTATTATTTGATTCCTTGATTCTGTAAATTACCCATTCCAATACATAAGTGCCCGTAAAAGTTAAGCATAGAATATGGTAGTCACTCAACAGCAGTCAAAGATGAGCTTATGGAACCAAGGGAACATATATGACATGGGTGGGAAATAGTTATTTAATATTACAACTTGAACATATATGGGAAAACACAAATTATATTGGTGTTGAAACTATAAATAAAAAACTCCCTACCCTAAAGAAAATGTTATAATCACTATAATATATAATAATACCATGGATCACTCAATAATCATATGAAACATAAGAAATTAAAGTAGTGAAATTAACCTATATGGAATGTAATATTCATGGAATGTGAATTCTATGTTCCTATAGTGATGCATGATTGATGCTTCCTTTCCCTTATATCATTGGGCCATGGATAAAAACCATTCCTCAGTCATAGAAATAATAATAAACATCGCATATCATGTATTTAACCCTATTATGGAAGTATATCAACCGTAAAATGTGAAATACAAAAAAAAATATTTATTTTAGAAAACTCAATATTTACCCCAAAGTGGGTTAGGTAGTCTTATGCATGACTTACAGCCATGTTACAAAGCATTCCTAATCCCTAATCTATTGTCTCAAATAGGGAGGTAAGAAAAGAAACTTTTGATACCACTTTGTGAAACCCCAGCCTAGGTTCCACTCAATGGTACCACAAATTCAGTTGGCCATATGGACTCAAGTGCACCTCCATGTATTCCAGATGTAGTCGACATGCAGAAAGATCCTATGGTGTGTGAATTGGGATAATATTACCTCATGTTAGAGTGAAGCATAATAAGAATAGATAAACAGATACAATAATAGAAGATTAATAATAATAATAATGAAAAAATAGAGTATAAAAATATTAATAATCCAACCGTAGTAATAAACTCAAAATTTGTAAACTGAATCATATAAAACAGATGATGATAATGTATTTCATGTCTCTATAATGTAGGGAAACGTGGATACAAAGAAGTGAGGAATAAAATTTTATACAAAAGAAACAAAAGGAAACAAAAAAATATCCATGCATCCCATGCTCCTATTCCAACATCTACTACAAATACACATCAACATAATGCAATAAATATTAAGTGTAACAATATATATGCTTCCCCTTATCAACACCCTCAAACATATAATCCACTCTAGTACCAATGATGGCCTTGTTAGAGTATGAGATAAATCTCAGTAAGCCACCACCAATGGCATCTATACAATCCAGTTTTTGAATATAAAATGATAGTATTAAGGTATATATAAATTGAAGTAATGATGGTACCGTAATGTAAATACCCTGAAACCTTCTACATCCATAACATGTAATGTCTCTGAACATGTAATTTTTTATTAATACATTTATATTATGTTTATATTGATAAGTCATTTGATATGTAAAATAAATGACAAATATTATTGATAATGATGAAAATAAATTATCCAAGTTATAACAATGCATCATATAATGATGATAATAATGAAATAGGAACCAAGTTAATAACCAATGTATCAATAACTTCATGGGTCGATCGAAATCATAGTATCAATATGAATTCTAAAAAAAATGGTTTGAGTGTAATCCAAGGGGAACCTACCATGGAATGCCACTATATATGATTCTAACTATGTCCAAGGGTCTCATCCAAGTTAACCATGTCCTAGGAATAACTATGCCCAGTGGGATGAATCCATATAGTCAAGTGTCTGAAGTCATCATGCTAGATCCAAGGATTGTATCTAAGGCATCCTAGTATCCATAGGATAGTGAATGGGTCTTATAGTATCATGATGAACATTATTTAGTAGGCAAGTACCATATTCCAAGGTGTATATCTCCCTAAGTAATTATCACTGAGAATTGGAATGACAACCCTTGAGTGCTCAGGTCATTCCCTTAGGAATCCAAGGATAGCTCAACTATGACAACTCCTGTAATTATAAAATGTTTTGTATGTAATTGGTACATTATACATAATTCATTATTAATTTAAGTGTATGTAATACTCATGCATTTGAAAAATTCAATTGGTTATTCCTCTAACTTTCCTTAGTGTGATAAGGTATATCAAGTACATGAAACCATTTATTAATTTCATATTCATATTCATTTATAAGGTTCATTCCCTTACCTTTAAAAATTATGTAAATGTGTGATATGGACATGAAAACATATACCCTTCATTTATAATTAACTATTACTATTTATATCTATATGTATGATTTCCATTTAACATTATAATGGTTTATTAATACATTGGAATAGTCACATTTGATGGGTCAAGTGACAAGTGTGTACGATATACCATGGCTAGTCATTACCAATATATAATTCATTTTTTTAACAAAGGGAATATCATTTTCATGGATAAGTCAATCTCACTTGAATGATGGTGTAGATAGTCACAAAATGACACTAAATGATTAATTTGGGAAACACCCTACTTGGGAAGGCTGACATTGATGTCATAACCTCAAATTATGTGACAATTATATATTTCATGGGTTAAATTATATGATCAGGATGATTATAAGAATGGAATATGACTTTTAAAGGAAATTTTCGATGAAATCTATGTCCTCACAATGTCTAAAATTTATAAAATATTGAGACATGAGGGATGAGTCATAAACCACCTACCTCGAACCTATATCAATCTCATTTTCCAGTATTGTTCTGTAGTTTCGTTTGGGTTGGTAAAAAATGGGAAAAAATATCTACACCCTAAAAATACGGCGTATGAGCCTGAATCAAAATAGAATCTTCGAAGGAAAGATGAATGCATAATGAATTATAAGGAATGAAGCACTAATTGAGAAGAATCCAACATGATGATTATCTCTTCCACCAGAATCTGTATGAGAGTGTTTTTGAAAAACTTTGGTCAGAACCAAGGTGGGAGATATAGGAGGTGAATATGGGAGATAATATTTTCTAAAAATAAATAAATATTATAGGGGTTAGTAAAAATAAAATTTAAGGAGAAAATGGTAATTTTTATTTTTTTAGGTCACACAGTTTGGTAGCATAGTTGGAAAAATCGTGTGACAACTTTGTGAACCTCACTATGTATGGAGAGAACCCACAATGTTTCATGCACATGGTTTGAATAACCATGCACAAACTATGTTACACGTCTCTTCTAAAATATGTAGAGCTTCCCATAGGGGTGTGTGGCCTGGGAAATGTAGTTAGGTCAAGTTGTGTGCCACTGCTTTATTCTATGAAATGCACCACTCTATTTGGAATGTATTATGGATTGAGTCATATGGTTTCTATTAACTTTGTGGCACAGTTATTTCCATCACCATTCAAGGTTCTGAGCTCTAAAAAATCCTCCGACAGCTCTAAAACATCCATGAACACATTATGAATCCATATAATGTCCAAAAAAGGAGTTAGACTAAAAAATATGGATTGATACATCATAGAAAAACTACGATATAACATTTATGTTGACTGATCATGTTTTTCAAGGAACCAAACATATAGTTTCACCAAAATTTGATTTCAGACATTGGTTTGGGTTTTGGATAATCTTGGGATGCCTTCAAGAGTTAATGCATGATGATCGGGTGGTGACATAGCTCATCAATGGGTATGACCAACCAATTTTTTTATTGGATTTCCAGAGGACGACATAATGGTGTCCGTTTATAAAATTTCATGTGATTAGATGGAATCCACCCCAATTGGGTTGACGGAAAATTACCAATGTGTTTTAGTATTAGATTTTAATGGTAGAAAACATCTTGGCTCAAAATCATCCCTTATGAGTTTTTTCGTTTCATTGGGAGTAACACATGCATTTAAATGAATCTATTGACAACACCATGGTCTCAAGATAAACGAGAAGGGTTTTGTCCTTTATTATTGTTTTCTATATTTTGAGGATCATTAGATCATTTTTTTATGAATAGTACCCCTCATATTTGCGTTGTGCTGTAAAGGAACATTCAATATTTCTTGGTAGGACATGATGAGTTAATAATGAATTGATGATTGAGGTAGGGTGAGGTTTAAAATTGGAGTATAACTAATATATTTCAAGGAAGATATGTTATATTGTGTGGTGGTTATAAATACCTGTGTTTTTAGGTTATTATAATTCAGGAATATGTTTAATTTTTAATTATGTGGATGTAGTCATTTTAAAAATTGGGATTCAGATTAAGATAACATGCTTTAGAACAAACAAAAAAGAAATTTCCAGATGTTTATAAATAAAAAAGTTGTGTTTTAGGGGATCTAGGTGGTGTTAGGTAAATATTTAGGAGTTTTCTATATTTAGGGAACCATTTTGTCATAAATAGAAAATAAATTTCTCAGGGTGTTGGGAATTTTGGCTCAGATAGAGCCTTTATTCCAAGCCATTTTTCACTCCGCTAAGCACAACGTTTAGGGAGACCTATTATGGGAAATTGGTGGGGGTGTGGGGGGAACACCTATTTCTATGGGTTTAGTTCATATAAACTTCAAAAGGGAGAGGCTTTATATCTTGGGGGTTGAGTGTGTTGGGTTTGCTAGTGCTCAATCATTTTGGAGGGTGTGAAGTCCAGCTAGGTATAGTGTCCAGGATCCCCGTTGTGCCAAATTTCCAATGTTAAATTATCATGATGGAAATTTAAGTGAGAATTATGATTTAGGGGTTCCATATATGTGAAATTTTTAGATTTTTCCGCACCATATTCAATATTATTGGTTACTTTGGCATGGTCTAAGGTAAAAAATTCTTGAGTTAGGCATATGAGTGTCCATCTATGGTGGATCTTTGTGGATAAAATATAAATGAAACCACCGGGTATCCCATTCTCTTTAGTAATTTGGTTATTCCATGGGTACTACAATTCCATTGTTCAAGGAATGGTGGAATTAGTAATTTTTGTCAACATGAAGAGTGAGGATTTAGTGGTCTGGCAATCTTAAATGACCAAGGGATCTCCACCATGTTGTATATTTTAGTGTGGTCTAAGGGGGGATCATCATCAACAATTGTGATAATGCATGGGATTTAGTGTGTAATTATGAATTTTTGGGTCCTTTATGTTTTCTATAAGGTTCATCGTTTTTTATTTAATAATATGGTTCACGTAGAATTCCCACCCAATGTAGTTTTAATTTTTGGGAAAACCCTATTTTTATCCTATCAATGTTAAACACTCTCTCTCATCTCTTTTCGTCAATTGTGTGTGATACCCAAGAGGTATCACCCCTCTCTTATATTATTATCTTCCATGGAAATGGGAAGTTTTTGGGATGGATTCTCTAAAATTTTAGGTGAGTTTATTATACAACTATTTTCCCTATTCTTATCTCATGTTTTCTCTATAATTTCTAGATACTCATTTATTATTTAATTGAAATTCATTTAGATCATGGGGGAATAATCCGGATATGATGGGGGTATATTCATGTGATGGGTAGATCATTCCCCTATGTTATTGGGACCCTAATTTTCAATTCATTTTGAGGAATGTTTGACTTCATACGAAATTAATCTATGTTTTTATTAAATTATATTATTTTTGAAGTTAGATTGGTTTTGATTGTTATATATTTTTCTGAAGAAAAAATCAATAGTATTACATGGAAAATACATGGTAGGTTGGTCACTATTATAGTGTGATGAGATTGACTATTGAGTTTTAGGAAATTATACATAATTTTTTTAAAGTAAAATAAAAAAATAAATTTTTATAATTGAGTGTAATAATTAATTCTATGTTTTTATAACTAATTATTGGATGATTCAACTTGATATAGGTCATTAGGTGTTTTGAAGATGACCAATGGTCTTGAATGTTCTCGAGAGAGATTTTTTAGGTTCTGATCAAAGGGGATAAATCAATGTTTTAGGTAAGTGACCCTTGTGCATTTTACCTATGGTATTACCATGATTTATGTGTCATGTGATACGTATACTCTTTACATAAAGGTTAGATAACCTATTAAAATTAGATAAATATTTTCACTGAAATTAAATTTCTACACATGGAATGAACAAAGGAACAAGGGCCATGATATACCCTTGTGAATTTTCTTAATGACTCACACTCTGATGGTTGAGTCCTTGGATATGAATTTATTCCAAATGATGCGTGGACCATGATGTGTATAAATAAAATTATGGAAATGTATTGTAGTGTCCCTAGTAAAGAATCATTAAAAACTATTTGAAGGGGAGTGTGATATAATGTAACACTAGTCCCCAATATCATTTGTTATAATATTGATATTTATCAAATCCTTTTATTTATTTGTGAATTTAAATGGGAAAGTGTTCATCCCCTACTAAGATGTCATTACCTAGGTAGATATACACTATGGATACTGATAGATAATTTGGTTTTAAAAACCATGCTACTGAGAGTTTTCAATGGCATGGCCTTGAGGTTATCTCCCTTGGGTGACCATCTTATAAGGCCAATGAAGCTATGATATGACTATGATGATGTTGAGGGATGTCATTCCCTCTATGTGATGGGTGTTGACCATTGACATGAGACTGATATTGGGGATCCCTTGTAGGGTGTATGTTTTATGATATAACCTATGGGGCCCTAGTGGGTTCCCTAATGATATGTTGACCCTAGAGAGGGTGTATGCAGTTTTGGGTATAGATGATTGTGGGTGTCACCTTAGATCCCAAATTGAATGTGTGAGACCGATATAGATATAGCGCTGTGGAAAGGCCATGAACTTAAGTGGTTTACCTATGATATGTGAGACAAGTTTGATAAGATGATTAATCATTATGAGATGTTTTATATAAGGTATTATAGGATGGACACACATTCCCTAAGACTTTAGGTGAAATTATAAGATAGTTACCTTGGATTTTATTATTTATTATAAAAATAATTCCTAAGGATGGTCTACTAGGATTCAGTTATTGATCTTGACACTAAATAATTCATTGGGAAATCCCATTGGATTTTATTTTGATTCCAATTTAATTATAATTAGTTGAGATAACCACAAGGTTTCATCATTTTGGTCAATATGTAATTCCCAAGACATTTGGATTTTTACTTCAGATATATATGATTACCTTGGACTTTCTCCTTGGAATCTTTTGTATACATATACTACTAGATTTCATGGGTTCTTTCCATATGGTATTGGTAATTTGACTTATCAGCTAAATATCCTAAGATATTATCCTAGTAATTGACTGGATATATGATTTTATTTTATTGTATATGATTAACACCTAAGAAGGTGTTATTATGCCTACTACTATATAACAATTAAACTGGGTACTAGTTAGCATGATTTCATAACTTGATTAGAGACACTCTTCCAATGGTCGAATATGGTATAGTTAATCACGAGTGTCACACTATTTCCTAAGGATCAATATATATTATTTATTTATTATTTCAAAGTAATTTTTAATTTATTCTATGTATATCACAAATGTATACACATTTTTTACTGTTTATGTATCATAATTTTCTTGGTGGTAAATTATTGATATATACTCACACCCAAATAATGTGGCCTCAACACTTATATACATGATTATAAATTTATTTTTAATAATTTTGGGTTGGGTGGAGGTTTAGGAATGAATATTCAGCTGGATATCTTTGATAGATCTAGGACATGGATTGGGTAGGACATAAAGATATAGTAGATACCCATGAATTTTATTTTCATTATCATATTGTGTGATTATCTCAGTGGGTGGTCATTCTATGTGTGTTGGAATTACCTTGATTCTGTATGACTATGATCTTCTGTGTAACATTATTTTTATAACATGATTTATTATTTATTATATTTTAATTAATTTGAATATTTTTTATAGATTTAATTTTTTTATTTATTATCTTCTATTTATACTCTGATACATTTATATAGTCTCCCCATAGTAATACCTTAGACCCTCACTACTATTAGGAATCCTCTAGAATATGTGTAGGAACATCTCATGGCTAGTATAGAATTCTTCAGTTTGGTCCTTTTTCAATGGCTATAGATTTGGATGTTAAGAGCTTGGATGATTCATAAATGAGATTGAATGAGGATGTTCATAGCATGGATTTTGTGGTAACTACTATACTATTTTAAGTGGTCTGTATAATATAAAATCATATTCATGTTATTCATTATTGATTACTAAATTCATGTTTCGTGGGACCTAGTAGTACAGATTGGTCCCAAGAGTTCCCTATAAAATGATATAGGGTGACATTGAGCCTTCTTAGGTTTCAATAAGCGATCCTTTGCACTTATGTGATATTGGAATGGACTAGAAAATATTTCTTCAATGGGTGAGGGTGCTACATCACTTGAGGATAGACCTCGGTTGGTCTCTGGGAACCATTTTTGATGAGGGTATCCTAGGTTGTTTCTTTAGGTTATTTTTGAGAGGCCTGAGAGTCCCGATCCTAGTGTGGTAGGTGAGATGGTCGTATAAATCATTCCTGGTAAAAAGAAACATCATGAGGGTCGATTACGGTTTGGTGAGCATTGTTGGTGGGTTGAGTACTCCTAGACTACATGGGGTTTGATTGAGATGGGTTTTCTTATGAGGGTTGGTTCTTATCTTCTCTGAGATAATAAGATATGGGACTTGAGTGAGGAACATGGTACAATAATTGGACAAGGATTTGGACTTACCTTTTGAGTTTTGGTTCAAGTGGGTATTATGTGCTATGTTATAACTGTGTAGTGCTGAATATTAGATCATATTTTTAATAAAAGATTTTTAATGGTTTTAAATACACTAGTGAACACCCTGATTGGTGAGATGAGACTGTTTTGAGGACCGATATGTTGTGAATGGATGATAATACTTGTTTGAGGAAATGGAATAAGTCTATATTGACTCTTTCTTAGTGATGAACAATCAATTTTAGGAATATATGTGTTAAATGGGTATTTTTCTTATGATTGGTGATTGACTGATGGGTTAGGATGTTTGGATCCATGATGATTGATATAGACCTAGATGGATAACCATGAGTGAGATGAGGTCCTATATGAGTGTGATATGGCCCCCACTATATGTGATAGGGTAAAAATCATGATGTATGATTTTTACCCGAGTGAGAGGGTACTATAATGGACCACCTTTAGTGAGAAGGTATTATTCCACCAGTGCATGTGGGAACTACTTTAGAAGATGGGAGTAATTAGGTTTTTATTATTTTTTAAGTGAGAAGGTTGTTGATATTACGTGTAACCACTCCATGGGAGGGCATAGTTGTGATGTGATTTGATATGATACATGGATTTTAGACACCACCTTTGGAGATAATGAAGAGTTTGGGTTATGGAAAAACTCTCCATCATTGAAAATATGTTGGAAGGACCCCCTTGAGTTAGAGTGAGAGTCCATTTTATAGATTTGGGAACATACCCTACACCTTTGGGGAGTGGTCGAGAGTTGGTGGATGCTCAACCCTAATTCTTTGGGTATGGTCTATGCTACAATTGTTTTAGTATGAGGTGATATCTAGATAATGTTATGGTGTTGAATTTGGTTTATTAAGTGTCATGTATTCCTAGTTATTACATGATGACATGATTCACATGGAGTCGTGGTATCCTATTTAGCACATGATATCCAATACACTTGTGCGACATATTTTTTTCCTCATGTATGCGCATATATAAGAGCATATATTAGGGGAACATGGTGGGACTATATTGATATACATATCTCACACCCATCATGAGCACTTTAGTACAGGTGTAGACCTTATGTCTATCTTACAAGGTTGAGATCATTTTTTATAATCGTTCAGGTTGAAGCATCATTAAATGTATTAGAGACTAGGATTCACTAAGTCATAAAAAGGATAGCAGAGAATCTTGTATTTTCTATTGTTTTATTATGTATATGTGATTGATTAAGTGGGTGATCAATGTTATATTCCATTTTTCATATTACTATTTTTATTTCGTTGTGTATATTTTATTCTGTGAAATCTGGTGTTTTTGATGGTTATTATTTTGGTTATTTTCATTGTGTGTGACATTGATTCAAGGGAATAGTTTCCCCACTACATCGATTTTTCCCCCATCGCTAGTCAGTAAACATTGGTGTAATATAATGTTGTCTATAGGATGTATAGTTCATCATTATACTGAATTATTTTGTGCTTTATAGACCAAAAAATTATAGGTTGAGTGGTTATTATAAGTGGTCAAGGATTATACCCTCCCTAACATTTTAGTGTTATTTATAAAAATATTTGATATATAAACTATATTATATTGGTTTCATGGTAAATATTTTTTAACTAATGGTGTTTGAATTATTTTTCAAATATATTAAATGTTGTGATGTTTTTTTCACACATAAAATTGAGTTTTTAGTTATAAGATAATGATAAAAAGGACTCCTTAATAAAATACAAAAAATAAAATATAACGCCTTAAATTTGATAGTTGTTTTAAAATAATTATATATAAGAAAATGATGACAAATTTATTTGAATATTTTTATTAAACCGTAAAATGTGTAGCATATAATACATATAAAAATTTATTTATTAATAATTTATATATTATGAAACAATGAAGCTCTATTCTTGGAAAAATATGTTATATTTTTCTAGAAGACTTACATATAAAAATTATTTATGTAGGTTTCATTTTATCATATCCACATATCAAATAAGAATATTTTCTAAACAAACAACCATATGTGACTATAAAAGAAATTGTTTATTATTTTAATGTATGTTTTCACATAAAAAATTTACAATGAGTTAATGTTAATATCATGTTTCTACCAAACTATAACCCAGAATGACTCTCAACCTCAACACATTTTTCCCACTCTTCTTTATCATCAATTAGTAATCCCACACCCCTCAAATTTCCAATCCATCTGATTCTTCATTAGTAAACATACATCATATTTATCTAGTTAATTATTCTCTGCACTGAAATATTTTAAATTATAATTGATTTTGTTTTCATTTTCCTCATATTATTTATATGTATAAATATGAACCTTAAAATATATTAATATTGTGAATATATATATATATATATTTATATCGGTATCTATTTTTTCAATATATTTGTGTTTAAAAATTAATAAAATATGCGTGTGTGTGTTTTGAAGATGCAAAATAATAGAGATATATATAATAATGAACAATAAATCATACACATTTTATTACATCATTTTTAATAATAATATTCATTAAAATATGATAAATCTAGAGGTTCAATGGCTTTGGGACATTATACTACAAAAGTCATCATCGTAAAATAAATAAACAACAAAATTATTAATTTTCATCCACATATTATTCTCCTAGATATCCTCTCACTTTAATCCCTACATGGGATATCCAAGGGACATATATAAAAAAATATGGGTGATATATAAAACCCAGTAATTGGATAGGGAATGAGTAGAATGTGAATCATAATTATCATGAGATAAAACATGAATAAAATGGATTAACATATAATAATGATAATGATGAAAACATGAGTAATAAAATCATTGAAGAAAACAAAATAGAACATAATAATATAAGCCTATGTTATGTCTCACTTCTATGACAAAAAAGAATAATATGTTGGGCTTACTCCTCTTGAACCATAAATAAGTTGTCGTGAGTTAAAATATATACCCATTTCATCAGTGGGATATATATTTTACAATTCACCCATAAATTCATAATATATAAATGAAAATCTTTACCAAATGAGGAAATATACATACCATAATCGTAAACATAATACCCATGATAGAGAAATGGGTTATAAAATATGTTATTAAAATTATTCACATATAAATGAATAAGAAATAATTTAGGCTCAAGATATTTTAGAGGAATATTATATATTAGGCATCAAATAATAATGTTCTTTATTAATAAAAATCTTATATATACATTTAAGAAAATAAAATTTCATAAAAAAGGTTATATTTGGAGCAGTGTCATTTTCAAAATGAAAATTTTGAAATGGGATATTTAATACATTAAAAATTGATAAAAATAAAAGTTATTACTGAAGAAAAAATAAAAACTATTAGTTTAGAAGTTCATTTTGTAATTAAATAGAATATGGAAGATCAATAGGGGAAAACATTCTTTGAAGAAGAGAAAAAATAAATATTATTACATTAAAAACATGTTAGTTTTCAGAATAAGATGAATTCAAAGTGGAGTTTTAAGAAAGTAATGTCAATAAACATTGATCAATAATTAAGAGGATTAATTTACTTTATAATATGGTATAACATAATCAGAATAAATATTTACATGAGAAGGGAGAGAAAACACAACCTAAGAAGTTTATAGAGTATCCCCTTACATTGAGCCCAATGTTCCATATAATTATCCTTCGTGATCCAGAATAAAGAAATTTAATTCATTAGTTAGTCATTTAAAATCAATATTTAGGATTTTTACACATATAATTTTATTTTTACATAAATTCATTGTGAATTTATTAGTTTTAAGTTGTTTGTTTTGATTATTTCAACATTTTTGTTTAACAATTTATGATTTTCTCTTATCATATTAACAAATATCCCATTTATCTATCACATTAGTTTATAAAATCCAGAAAATTTATTATATGGATTCTATTAAATTCCAAAAATTAATATTTTTTTAGAAATAATAGGGTTTAGATGTTATATTAATCATGGATTTATAACATTCATGTTTATGTGGTATAAGTATCTTTGATATTTTATTTATAATTTTATTAACACAAAATTTATATTATTACCACAAAATCATAAACATGATTTAATTTGGTAATTTATACAATAATTATACATGAATATAATAATAAATATATCCATGGAGGTGGTCATGTAGTATGAAATAAATCATCCATGGAGGTGGTGATACAAAAATAATTTGGGGGATTTTATTTATTTTTCAATAAATTAGATGGAGTAGGATAGTAGATATTCCATTTATATAATAAAATTTTAGTATAAATATGATATTAATTTCATTATATTATGATGGTTATAATTAATTTTTAGGAGGTGAGATTAAAATAAAACTCAAAAGAGTTCGAATTAGGTAGTCTACTTTGTCCTTGGGATGTCTTATTTGATATGCTACTTAGGATTTAAGGAATTATCTATTATGAAGAACAACTGTTAAAAAACATAGATAGGGTAGTTGAGAAGGTATTTCTATTGGGAATTATAATTTTAATAATTTAAAATTGAGTAAAGATGGGGCAGTGAGTGGTGGTAATTATAAGAGGATAATATGGGCGTTTAAAATAAATATTTGAATTCAATATTACTTATACAAATAGTGATCAAACAAGTGATTCAATAATAAGGGAATTGTGACTTAGTTGAGAATGGTATGTTAAAATATTCCTCTAACTTCTATAACCCTCACAAATTCATTCATGTAAACTATAATAAAATACAACAGGTAGGTGGTTATTTCAGGATATATTTTCATATTTTACAATACAAGAAAAATACCAAAACATCACCATTAAAAAATCACAATGTGTCGATTCAAAAAATGAAATAATTTTTTCTTAAAATAAATTTCTAAATTACTTAATTTTAATATATAATTTTGTTATAAAAATTAATGTTTTATCTAATTATATAAAACAATACTTACTAAAATTGTATACTTTTTTTTAAATTACAGTACATTAATTAAGTAATTATTTTATTTAATTTTGAAACTTACATTGAAATATTAAATTAATGGTATACATTATTTATATGTTTAATTCATTATTTACAAAAAAAATTATTTTCTATTCCAATAGTAATGTTAATGTTCCAATTGTCAGATTATTATTCCAATGATCATATTTCTGACGATCAAATTATTTTACACATGATATAAATTATAATTTATATATAATTCTTCATTTAATAAATTTATACTCATTATTATTTAAATTAAATTTGAAAAATTTTATTCTTGTATCTAATTGTTTGTTTTGTTTTTTCACGTCGGATAACGTTTTTAGATCCCAATACATGATAATTTCAACAAATAATTTTATTATTTTCATTTAATTATTTTCCCATTACACTATTTTACATTTTATAGAAAATATTTATAATTTAAATATAATTTTTTATATGAATGGAATAATATAGTTTTCATTTTTATGTGATGCATGTGACTTATTTATACACACATATATTATGAAGTTTGTTTCAATTAGAAAAGTGTGTGTCCTTACATTAATTCACTAGTTTTAAATTTAGTCTATGAAATTTTGAATAAAAATACAATATGAAAATAGATGAGGGTACTTCTATTTCATTTCATCTTTATGTACCCATGTTACTTCTTCATAATAATTATTTTCCCTAAATAATTTTTTTACAAAAAAATTATGAAGAATTTGGGAAAGGTAAGTTGTCCTATTTAATAAAACTTTATACCTATAATCCAATTTCTACACCTATAACTCATTTTAAGAGATATCATGATCTAATAGGACATCCTCTAGATTCAGTGCATGTGGAGTATCTAGTAAATACTTCCTTATGTGTGATACATTGAAAACATCATATACCTAAGATTGGTTTTCTGGGAGTTCTAGTCAATAGGCCATAACTCTAGTGCAATAAAGAATATAAAAGGGGAAAATTTATCAAATAATTAACTTTAAGTTATTCCCAAACCTCATGACTCTCTTTTATAGAGATATATAAAATAAAAATTTATCTCTAACCCAGCACATCTTGTTCTGTTGAAAAATTGTGAACATAGATCTTATATCTTTTATGTGATAATATAATGACTTTCAGAATGGATTGGACCATACCAGTATTTATTTGACTGGTAAACACTAAATATATTATTATATATAAATTATTCCTAGCATGTGGATGTTATGAACATACTACCAATTAGGTCTAAAAATTACCCATTTGAATGCTTGGGTTGAAGCTTTTATTTTATGATTAGTCAACCAAATTATTATATTGATCTTATCCTTCATTAAAGTATATAGAGCATGATTTGATAATATCTTCTAGATTTTTAATGTTTCTTTAGATTTGCAATCTATTTTTGTGTGATATATGGTATATAATTTCAGATCTATATTCAAGGTATGCAGAATACTATTCTAATACTTTGAGGTAAACTTCATATTTCAATTACATATAATCAATAGTGGTGTTCCATTCATCATTAATCCTTCTCAAATTTATTTCATTGAATGTTGATTGAGTGATAATTCTTTTTGAATAATGATAATGCCAGAATTTTTGGTAAAATTCTCCACCACAAACCATATTTAATTATTTCATTTATATGTATTTGGACTACGTATGACCAAATTCGTGGATATGATATCCCATTTCCTTGTTTGTGTTGGCTATATTTATAACATCCTCTTGGAAGTTTATCAATTTTCCTTGACTTGTTAGACTAGAATAACCATTATTCTATATTCAATAATATCTTTCTCTATATTATATTCCTAAAATTTATCTTATATATATCTATAAATAATTTTTCTCCATTGGTGTATAAGAAAATTTTGATCTATAAGAATTATATAATAGATAATTTTTTATCATGGGGTATGATGGAATATATAATGGTGTCAGTAATCTCAAAAGTCTATCTTTATTTATGTTAAAATATAATCTTTTCACCTTCATTATTTTTTAGACTTTATTTTATGTCTTCACATCATCCCTTTTAGCTTCATTAGTCTTATTTAGGATTAATGGTTGATTAATCATTTGAGATAGGTAGAATATTTTACATTTATTTATAATTCCCATGACCACCAAATGTGTTTTTAGATGATTGGAACTCTTAATATCCTCATCATGGAAAAGGTTGTAAGATCTTTTATACTTAAATAATCTTATACTATATTCACCCATATAGGATGGTAATAGATTTATATTTCATAGTCTTTTATCAATTCTAACTATCATCGTGGGTTCACGCTTAGTTTCATATATATGAAAATATACTCATGATTATATAGTTCATATATATATATATATAACATATCTCCACAGATATAATCCATCAAAATATTCAACGAAAAGGATGTTGAATCCAAATCTAAATCATTCATTAGATAATTTTTCTCATGATCAACTATATGGATGCATAAAACAACACTTTATACTTTTCCTTGAGTACAAACCCAATACCTTTTTTTCTACATGGTTATATATCATAAATATTTCTCAACATGAAGATACTACGAGTATAGGTTCATTCACTAGCCTCTTATTCAACTCATTGAATCTATATTTAGTAATTCAATCCAATAAATATTTATTATTTCTATGTTAACATAGTTAGTGGTTTTTAAAAGAATATTATTTTATCATAAATAATCAAAAAATACACATCTACTTTAGAGAAACTATGGATATTTATTATATATCTAGGCCTTTACATTCTTCTATTCCCTTTTTTAAGGATCAATAGATATCACTTTTCTTATGATGTTATTCCCGCAATATATTTTTTTCATTTTCAATATTGATCTCTTTTATGGGTTGAATGGGAACTTAAACAAGTGTTAAACGATAATAAGGATTTTAGGCAAAATGGAAATAATTTATTCCGTAAAAAAGCCTAAAAATATTATAATGGTTAACCCTTGTGATATAACTATCAAGAATAAATTTATCATAATCTTACTCATTTTTAATTTGATCCACAACGAGATATTCCATCTTATAATAGGTCTTATATTTTCCCATGATAAAATTTACTTCATTAAATCCATGGAGAAAAATACAGTCTTGAGTGTTAAACTATGCTATTTTTTATTAGAATTAATTTGAATCTTTTTTACATACATATTTTTGTTTTATTATTGTGGGTATGTTATTAGACTTTTCTTCTCACCTATCTCTTATTTGGAGTGAATGAGAAATTTTATTATGAGTGCATGTTCTATTTCATATTTCTCTTTCCTTCTTATACCCCATCTAATTTCAAGTTGATGTTGAAATCCTGTACAATCGTATAATTCCTTAGGACCCTCATTCATAATTAGGATTCTATGGTTATCCTAAATATTGGGTTCTTAATTTTTATATCCATATAAACAGTGAGTATTCAAGTCCAATGATGGTGAATGGTCTGTATCTTACACCCCTTTATCACTTTTAGCCAATTTCTATGTGAATTCCCATACACCAAGGTGCCAACTACCACACCCAAATATCTTTTCACAACAAACAATTACTAATATGCGCGAATATTTTTTTATTTAGTGGTAGTTTAAACCACCTTCATATTATTTTGTGGTGGATTCCAAAAATAGTTTCTAAAGTTTCCATCGACATCCAACACACATCAGTTTCATCCATTTAGTAGCGGTTTTTGGGAACATTCATGAAATGTTTTTTAACAATGTTTTTTCCATTTTTTTCTTTGGTTTAACATCCCAAGAAAACCACAATGATATCTCTAGTTTGAACCACCGCCATACCGTTGGTATTTTTTGTGATGGGAAACCACCGTTAAAAATGAAAATCCTCCACTAAAGATTTTTCAGTCTTATATAGTGGCTGTTAATACTGCCAATATATATTTATTTTTAAAAACATATATAGAAACTAAATCCCTCAAAATGAAAAAAATAGATATTACATTATATAAATTTAAAAAAAATATTCTACTATAATAATAAAAAAATCAGAACAAGTCAAGTTCAATTTATACAAAACCATAGTCCAAAAAATCATTAATATTAAAAGAATAAAAACCAATAAATAAATAACATTAATAATGTTATTTTATGTTCCACTTAAGTATATTTTGATGTCTTGGTCATATATTACCATTCATTTCACCGTTATGCAACATAAATTATATAATGGATTCCAATTGGGGTGTTTTCATGCATTTCATAGACTAGTGAACTAATTTATAAACATTGGATCCCCTGATGATAAAATATAGATTTTTATGGTAAGGAACAATTTGATTTTTCCTTATGAATCAGTAGGAATTTGAAATTGGTCAGGTGTGTGACTATATGTACCCATTATTGTGCATCATTTAGTATTGGGAGTTTTTCTAATGTGAGATAACCCTTAGCCTTTTATGTCATTTCTTAGAATGTTTAATTTTATCATTTCTAATACTGAGTTACTAATTCTGTCATCATATTATATATGGATAAATTTTATATATGTTCCTTGTGACATGAGTTGGGTGAGCATGCCAGCCATTGGAGTGTAATTTTATAGAATGGTTATATAGATTGGGGTTCGTTATGATTCCAACGATGTTGGCAGCTATGGTGGAAATGCGGGTTGGGTGATCATGAAAACCATAGACATATGAGATTTTATCATACATATTATATGTTTTTGTTCTATAATTCAATCCAACAATAGATATGAACATTATGGTGGGAAGGGTTATATGAAGAAAGAAGGTAAATAATTCCAACCATGAATGTGAGTTATATATCATGCCACATTAGCATGACCATTTATAGTGTATTTGAATGCATATGATGTGATTTTATTATAATAAAATTTTTATTCAATTATAATGATTTTATGTAGATGTTATAGATGTTTTAAATCATATCTAAGACGAAGCAAGATTTAAATATAATGGAAATAGAATGGAAATTATTTATTACTTATAAAGAATAAATTTGAGTAACCACTTAAAAACCCTCCTTATTTGGATGAATTATAGTTTTAGGCTAAATTAAGGATATTCCAAACCAGAAATTTCATTTTATTGGATGGGATATGAAAAATTAACTTCTAAACAATTGAACAAAATATGTGTATTTCAATATGTAGAGGAAGGCCCCTTTAAAATATTATAAGGACTCTAATTTCGAAAAAATATTCATTCATTAGTCTATAAGGATTATAATTTTATAGGGAATGTTACAAAAAGAAACAATGAATATTGATGTTAATATGTTTTTGCATTATATAAGGGTTTATAATTATTAAATTTGAGTTAATATTATAGAATAAGTTACTACCATTAATAATACTACATGAAAAATAATTATTTGGAAAACATTCTAATGATGATATAAATGCATCATATTGTAGCATCAAAATATTCAATATAGTAATTATATATAATTATTGTCATAGATTATTATATAAACAATGTTTTAAGGTTGAATTGAAATTAAATAAGATTTTTTTAGTGTATAGACTAGTGGTAATTTTTTATATACGAATAACCTATTTTAAGGTCAATTGTATGAGAAGATAATGAGGTTAACAATATATATGTTTCGTATACAAGAAAAATACTTGTGGGATGTCAAGATTCAATATAGGTATCAGGTTTAGTATTATAGGTAGTACTTGGTGAATTATTAAGTGGATGTTTTAACTAATTAATGTTCTAAAATTGTTCAAAAAGACCATATATTTTGAAAAGAACCAAAAGAGGTTTAATTTCAAAGAGTTATAAAAAACAAAAGTTGAAGAGCCTAATAATGATTATTATAAGGAAAACATTGGAATAAAACATTGAAAATGAACCAATAATAGAGATTTTCATGAAATTTAAGATAAATACAGATATCTATAACATAAACCACAACATCATTTTTGAATCATTAAATTAGTGTTATTTTATCAAAATTTCAGATACACATCATCACATAATCCAAAGTGAACCTTAATCATTACCCAATGAAATTTGATAAACACTATCTATGTCCCTATGTCTACTATATTCTACCATCACCTACATGAAAATTTTCATGAAAACTAAATATTCATGTATATTTAAATTTAAAATTAAAACCAATAAAATGTTGTGCACTCAATTATTATGAATTTGTGTGATTTATCTTCTCACTACCATACATCAATGTAATATCACATGGGAAGATCCAATTTTCTTATGAAATAATTCCATCAACACTTTCTACAAAGCAATGAACTTTTCATATTGCATCATTATAAGTTCCCCTTATTCTTGAATATTTCGTTTCATTACAAAAAACTCACCTTGTGAATCTTGAGGTAATAAGTATCTAAAACTAGGAGTATATGTTATTTCAATCCCTAGTGGCCTACCAAAGACCTCATATGGTAATGGTTCCAAACCTATCCCTCACACGTGACTAAGATTCTCCTTCATAAGGACTTGACCAACGGGATCATCCATGGATGCTGAGAAGGAATACTTGGGATTGGCATCCAATAGTTCTTTTATTATTACCTATAACTAAAATATTATTCATATTTTAATTGATACATATTACCATATTTAATATTAATAATATATTATTACAATAAAAATGGGATTAATACCCCAACATATTTGATGGGATCATTCAAAAAACTCCCATAATATTTTGTATGAACATCCAAACAATATTCTATTTACAATACTTTGTTACCAAAATAATTTCACTACAATAAACAAATATAAATAAATAATTTATTATATGAAATAGAAAATTTTATCCTATAAATATTTAAACTAATGAAAACATTACTAGAGTCGATTTATTTCAAGAAAAAAGTCATTGACCCGCCAGTATCGGGGATGATTATTTTGCCCCACCATGATGCATTATTCCTTGAAACATCCTGAAATAAATAGAATGTAATGAAAAAAATATACACAATATAATATTCTTGACATATACATGTATATATGTAAAAAATGATTAATATAATAATATATATTTCAATACCACATGCTTCTCATGAAAATGGTTATCAAAAAACACCTTCCATTACTCTATTGGTTCCTCTTTAGGTACCTTATGATTCTAATGTTTAGTGGTCAGTAATTTATCATTGAATTAATTCCATAATAACTAATTAAAATAATTCCATTTCAAAACCAAAAATTTTCAATGATCACGTTATGTGATAAGATCTACAGTGGTAAAGTAGAATAACATCCTTAAAATAAATTCATTTTCAAAATATTATAATTTCATTACACAATGACATTAAATTATTGAATAGTGTATTAAAATTACCTTCATATGGGAACCGAAGACTTCATTTTTCGAAGATTGAGGCATATTACTAGAATCAAAATATGTAATGGTAAGGGTAACATGCTATGTTGCTAGCTGGCCTAGAATCTGGACCAATAATCCTACTACATCATCCACGGGGACCCCATAACAATAAAATGGGTCATCTATCTTCTATCCGGTCAGATTATAAATAACTAAACTATTAATTTTTATCTCTAAAGTGTCCTTGTTTTCATATTTTTTGAAAAAAGGTTAGTAGTATAAAATAATGCAATAGATTTATTTGCATTAAAATTTGTACCTATAACTCTCACCCTCTAATATCCTTATAGGGAAACAAGAGTGACGACCTATTCAATTGTTGTTGAACCTGTGGAATGGAGAATAAATTTCTCAGATGCTGATGGGATAAAGGATGAGGGTGTTTCATATAATTATTTAATAAAGGAGGGTGTGAGTTATGCTGTCGGGGGGAAGATTGAGGGTGTCTCAGATACTATAGGGAGGGAGATAGATGTATTATCATTTTTTAGTATGGTCGGGAAAACATCAACTAGGGGTCGACTAGGATTAATGAAATTATTATTCCTTGTAATTCCTATCATTTAATCAAATAAAATTAACATCAAAACATATATTTTAAAATCTCATCCAGGAAAAAATGAAAAATGATAACATATGCACAATAATGAAAAACAATATATAAATTATTATGATAATGAATTACTACACATATAATATAATTGGTTGAAAAAATAATGGATGATTTCACATACAATACTTGTTTTCCTTCAATAATTTAATTTTCCTACTCCATCATTACTTAATGAACTTAATTTGCCATTTTGAGATTTGTATTTTCAATATCATAATTGAAAAATAATTTTGTTTCTTACAGTTGATGGGATTAAATGTCATAGGTTAAATATTCCACTTCATCACACATGTCAGACAAGTCTCTTTGTTTTATTTCAAAAACTACATTCTACCATTCATCCACAATATTTTCCACATAATATACCATTTTTTATTATGATGAGAAGATATAAAGATCATGTAATTTATGGTCACTAACATCCATAGAGTGAGAGAAGTTCACATACGTACATTTCAAGGAATCACTTTTTATGCCCCTAGTAATATCAACAAACTTGAATTTGATTAAAACAACTAAATATTCATCTCGTAGTTTAATTCAACAATATGAGTTAAATTTCTATAGTATCCCAAATCAAAAACTATAAATATACAACTATTTTGTGTTTTCAAACCCACTTCCTTCTCAACTATAAAAAATTTAAATCCATTCACATTGAAACTGTCAAATTTTCTAGAATATTTTGGAGGAGCTCGATGAAAAAACATCAAATTTTCTCACAACTCATCCCGAGTATCAGTATTCATAATCTATAAAAATTAATATTCATTATTATATTTACAAAATTTGTGTCAACCCAATATCTATAATTATTATAATATTAAAAAAACTTTTTTGAGTTTCAAACCATTCTACAATTTCATTATCTTTATTTTTTAATATATTTCTCATTTCATGCTCTTCTTCTCATCCGTCTATGTTTTTGGATCTTGATCTCTTCAATAAATGAATCTGAAAGTTGACTATTTATCATCAAATATTTATATGCTCATAATAACAAAAAATCAGTGTAAAATTTTATATCCACCCAACTCATCTTCCAATAGTTGGAATGATTTTTTATTTCCCATGTAGTTATGAATAAGTCGATGTGTCATTAACATGTCCAAATCGATTGAATCCTATCTCAATATCATCCTAGTGTCTAGAAAAAATGTAAGACACCCCTCTTCTAAATAGAAATAAATAATAGATATTTTAGGTTGATCTTTATATTTCACATATGATATCAAATGAATAGAATATCTGTGAAATAAAATAAATAAAATATAATTATGTATTTAATGAAGTTCCAATAATTTTTTACGTAAGATAAAAAATATAAATAAAGTGCCTCAAAATTGTATACATCCATATATAATTTAAGGTTCATCCTAATTTAGTTTCATCAACAAATTCATAATTAAATGAATTATAATGGTAAAAATTTATGGTGGAAATATCATCTCTATAGAACAACGTATCAAAAAAAGCCTCTATAGTTGGTTTTCAAGATCAGTAGGTTGTAGAGTTTTCTCACATTGTTTTCTAAATAGTGTGAAAATCTAGAGTACAAATAAATAAACCATTTCAGTTAATAATGTATGCAATGCGAATGGTAGTAAATGGTAAAACAAAATATATGAATCAGTACTTTGTAATCCTTGTAACATATTATTCTTTATGTCAACACACCTTGATATGTTACATGAACAACCATTACATTCCTTCCATGTTTTAAAATTATAAAGAATGTATCTTTATCACTATTTTTAATTGAAATTTTTTTCAAAGCATTCTTTCAATTCTCATATGGCCAAATATCATACTTTATGTTCATTTTTTGTAAGTCCATCCAAGTATTCAGATATTCCATCGATTTTCCATGGTCATTATTAAATGTGAAGATCAAGTTTTAACAAAAAATCTTCTTAATATGAAAAAAATTAAGATTATTACTCAACAAATTAAATTCATAAAATGGAATTTGGAATAATATAATTTTTTTCATCGATTCTTGTGTTCAAATTTTACTTGATGATGAACTTCAAACTCATTTCCCACTATCATTCAAATTATATACCATCCCAAATTTTGTTTCAATATTTTCAAGTTGTGAAAATATTACGGAACCATTCAATAACATTGGAGGTGGTCTAAAACCAATATAACCATTTAATTTTCACTTGTTCAATTATAATCTATGATATGCTCTAAAAATATTAGATGACATAAGAAGCACCATTTTTTATAGTAAGTTAGTAATTTGTCTTAAAATAAAAGTTACTAATAAGATAATCAAAACTTGTATAAGTATTTGAAACATATAATTTCTAATGTTTAGGGTAGTCATTAAAGTTTTACATTAGATAAGTATGAATTTTGAACACTATTCTATAATATGCAACATATTTATCAACATTATTTATCCACAATTCCTGTAATTATTCAATTAGAGGCCACAAGTATACATCAATATCATTTATAGAAAACAATTTCTAGGTATAATCACCAAAATGATGAAATATGTTTGTTGATTACACATCCACATTGTTACATTGTAATGGATAAAATAACTAGCCAAATTTTATATCTAGTGATCAATATAAAAAATGGGTTGAATCCATTGGCATCCATTCTCAATCGCGCATTCCTAAAATCAGTTGAAATTGTTTGATTTAATAAATCAAATGTATTCCACAATTTTGAATCTCTTGTATGAAACATTAAACCGTCATTTTTTTATCTGTAGAATTACAGTACATGTGATTTGTGGTATTTAATGACATGAATAATGTTTTTAATCAAGGTTTTAAATTTATGTAATTAAAAATAGTTGTTGGTGTGTTATTTTTCTTTATATTAATAGTATTATATTGATTCATACTTCTAACATCTCCCATTTAATACAATCTAGAAGAAGATGTTTTTTACAATCTTTTCTTCCTGAATCATCTCCAAAATAAAGCATACATTCTTCGCGAGAAGCATGTATTTATATATAAATCAGACTAATCTTGTTAAAAAAATTATGTATCATAAAAAGACACTCAGATCATATCTTATGGAAAATCATCACACAAAAATTCCAATATCGTGGACATATCATTATTTATAATTTTTCATATTCCTTTGATATGGTGTTACTTTAGCAGACAATGATATTTTGAATATTATTAAAATACACCCTAATTCTATTGATTTTAATCATCAAGTAAATCATGAAACACATTTTTCTTCTCGGTGAAGTTATCTAATACATTATTCACTATAGAATTAAGAGGATGATCTAATGACCTGTTAAAATCTTGATCTGGTTGTCCTACAGTCCTAAAAACATCACTCGTCATGTTTCTATTTGTAGCACCCTAAATTGGTTGTTTTGATATGTTATTATGTTGATGTTTTTTTCTTTCAATTATTAATAACTCATCTATAAGGCATAAAATTAATTATCCCTTTTTATGAAGATGGGAAATCATTCTATTGATTATCATCAACACTCAAAATTTCTCTAACGTTTGATTCTCCATGCTAAATCCAAAACAAATATTGAGAAGGGAATTTATTGAATATCAAGGGTTTATAAACTTTAAGTCACATAAAAAACATTTTAAATTTACATTTAGGTCATATAAATTATATTTGACTATAAATGGATCGATTAGAAATTGAAAAATTGAAAAACCCATTCAAACACTTGGCATAATAAGGTCTGTTCCTCGATAATGTGACCCAACATTTAATTATATATACAACAATGTGACTAAACATTGATAAAAAATTTAAAACAAAAAATTATTACTAACTTAAAATAGAGATAAATGGATGTGAAAAAACACAACCCATGTAGTTATAATAATAGTCATATAAGTTCTAAAAAGATCAAAGTAAAAAAAAAGAACTCAATCATGGATTGTATTAGGTAAAATAAAAGAAAAATAAAAACCATAAAATCATTATGAATCACAAAAAATGAATTAATAATAATCATCCCCTCATTGAATCACAATCCTCCATGGGAATAGTTATAGTAACCTGGGGTTCCTGATGGTCTCACGCATTTATAAAAAAAATCTTAAAGTGTCAATCGGGCTTTCATAAAGAGATGTAGAAGACAATTCATTTTAAATCTATATTGAAAATGTTATTTGAATATAATTTATCAACCCATGCATTGAAAACTAATTTATAAATATAAAAATTTACATAAAGCCACTTTTTAAGGAAAGACACCCCTCTTTAATGGATGTTAATTGGTGTTAAGTGCACATTTTTTCAAGACCAAACATTCAACTTTTAAAACATTTCAGTCCCCCATGAGACTTATGGTATGACAAAAATTAAAAAAAATTAAATATGAATTACCTTTAATTCCAAAAATATGCCTCTAAAATAACATACAATCATTTTAAATACAAAATTGGTGTCAAAAACCCCTTCAAATCGTTAATTACCATTAGAAAACACACTAAGGATTTTAACTACCACATGGAATGTGTTCTATTTCTATGAAAATTATTTAAACCATTAAGACCATTCAATGAAACAAATGGGTTTATTTTACAAAAAAAATCCATGAGAATCCATTTCTAAGAGGGCCACTGGACTATTTTCATATGATCTAAGCAAGAAACATGTATATTCCCAGAACAAAATCCATTTTTAAATCCTTTATATCATACAAAGAGCTTATAAAATTATTAAAAATATAATAATAAATCACTGAAAATTATCTAATAGATATAAACCATTCATTTTAATATAATTCAATATAAATCAATTCAAAAGTAATTACCATGGGAATTGATAATATATCCTCTTTAAATTTTTAGGGTGCATATAAAAACTATAGATAATTTTTATTTTCAAATAAAATTTGAATTCCAATATAATATCCATAAAAAATTGTATGACATGTGAAAAAAATTAATTAAATTAATGTTTTCAAAAAGAATATATTGATAAAATAATATTTAGATGAGAAAAAAAATGATATTTTCAATATAACATTATAGTCCATTAAAAGGAAATGTGTAGATTGACGAAATTTAATAGAATAAAAGTAAAATTTACTAGAAGAATCTATAGGAATGAATAATACAAATAAAATAATATTTTTCAATATAGGGAAATAAATTCAAAAATAGAGTTAATTGACAGACATTCTGCTAACCATAAGTCCAAATATTCTTCAATATAATTCAACAATATTTATGTTATAATATTATTTTTAAAATAAATTACAACGTAAAATTTTTATATTTATTTATATAATTTATCATCATTTGTATAATTAATTTTTTTTCATTAAATTATAAATATAATACATAGATAAATGATAGTTCAATTAATTCTATGATGATTTAAAAATAATAGTATTGATTATTATTTCTTTTTTACATGTGTTATATCTTCAGTAAAAGGGTAATCAAAATAATACATATCTATTAAGTATACATACTAATGTAACAATAAATGGTGGTAGTGATAATTGAAGAATGATGGTCTTCCCTTTAGGTGGAAAAACATTACATGAATGGAGATGTTGAATGAGGATATAGGTAATATATAAATATATTATTTAATTTTATATTAATTTTATAATGAAATAATATGATTTATATTGTGTTTATATAATAATGATTTATATTTGTAAAGATATATAATTATATGTTAATTAATAATAAAAGATAAGTGTTTGAGTTTCTCAAACATATATGGAAACAACTCATAACTAGTGACCTTACAAAGCATGGATGGGTAACACCCCAGCCCCGGTTACATGAATAGTATTCAAGTGAGGATATTTACATCACATCAAATAAAACCCCTTATATTTTATAAGTTTCCTACTATCGATGAGGGACTCAACAAGCCATTGATAAAGTCTTCCCTTTTTGTAAGAGAGAAAGAGACATGAATGATTCTACAGAATATTTCGATTGAACAATATATTTCTGGGATAAACTGAATGTATATAGGCAAAAACATTTATTTAATATATCCCACATTATGTATTGTATAAAAATAAATGTCTTCCTACATGAAGAATTAATTATTAATATTAAAATAAAAATACAAAATAAATATAAAGCTCCCAAATACATAAACATAACATGCTTCACTCTAGAAAAAATATATTCAGCACCATTGAAAATAATGACATAGAATTAGATGCAGCATAACTCACAATTTATAGTAATTCAATTTTCATCCAATAATAAGTAATTCAAACTAAACCACATGACGTGTTCAATATAATACATGAGTATAAAGTAAATTATGAATATTAACCTTATACTTTGAGAACCAAGAGTCGTATATAAGTAGGATAATGAACAATTGATCTAATAAACAAAATCATGTACCTATAAAACCAAAGTAGACATCACTAGAAGTAATAAAAATTGAGATATAGGGAAGGTAATTAAGCCGGATTGGAAAATGGGAATAAATGGGGGCTTACAAGAGTTTTCAAGACAAGAAAGAAGGGGGAGAATGATGAGTAGGGGGAGGGGGCCTGTGGGGTTGGCTCATTGGAGAAGGGTCCATAGGTGATGATGGATTAGGTTAATTGTGTGGGGATCTGGGTAAACAAGAGAAATGATGAGGGAGAGGTTGATGATGATATTTTTGGGGTATAGGGGTGACTATAATGCTCGATCGAGTTTGAGAATGAGGGGATAAGGAGGTCAGGGGAATCTGGGGAAATCATAGCACTGATGGGGACACAGATGGGCCCAAGGGAAACTGGAGCACCAATGAGGGGAGAAACACAGCGGTGACAAGGTCTCGAGGTCATGGGGTGGATGCGGGGATAAGGGTGGGGCTCATAGAGAAGTGTATTTGTCTTAATAATAGGATAACATTTAGTAGAATTATTTGATCCTTAGTTTTATTCTATTTTTTAAATAATACTCCCCCAAATAAAATACACTTTTCTTCCCATGAAACAATATTGAATGGGAATATTATTTAGACTTTTTATAATACTTTAAATTTTAAGAAACCTAGTATTTATTATACATTAATTTAACTTCATTAGTATAATAATTAGTACCCTCAACTACTAGATAGTTCTATGTAAGTCCAATATCAGATTTCTTGGCCTTGAATTTCTTCCTATTATACCTATGAACAACTAATTTTTTTTTCCAAAATTATCATTTTTACCCAATGAATCATTACCATACTTCTCAACATTGTATTTTAATATTACTCTAGATGAGGTCACATGGTCATAAATTACTAAAGGATATGATATCCCTAAATAATCATAAATTATACCTTAGATAATACATCACAAGTATCTTCCTAATACACCATGATCAAATTTTTAGATACTTTATCAAATCCACCCCTAGTACTCATAACAACAAGGGTTGAATGTGAATACATTTCCAAACCCATCATGATTACTATGTGGGTTTCTTTTGTAACCTTTAGTGCCAAATGATTCTCACATCAATAGTATTTGTGAAGAAGCTTTTCTAAGTTCACCAGAGGGAACACCACTTACGTAAGATCTAACCTGCCAGTGACTATAGATCTCATCCTCTAATATTTGTAATTATTATTTTCTATTATAAGAATACAATGGTTTTGAATCGATTTACAATCCTAAATCCCATTCCATCAACCACGCCATTAGAGAATCAGCATACATTGGTGAAATAAGTCAACCGAAAAATAATTTTTTCGAAATAATTATATCAATATATATTTTCTAAAAATTTTTGTTCTCATCTAGTTAACACTCACCAATACCAAAAAGAATAATATTTATACTTTTATGACTCCTCTTTGATGAATTATCATACTGTTTATATTCTATTCAAAAGTCACACAAGTATTCAAAACATAGCTATTATTTTCACCTATACTAACCATTGATATAAATCTAAAATATTCAAGGTGGGATTCAAAACATAAACTCCACATAGATGTAATGGGTGACTGGATTACATGTTGATTAAGTTCATAAATTCATGAATAGATAATGACCTACAAAATTTCAACTCCTTTTGTAGATAGATGGTGTTTGAAATTTGAGTGGGAAATAGTGAAGATGTACCCATAAAACTAAAGAGGATGATTCGATATTTATAAGGAAATAAAAATAACATGTGAGGAGATATATGTGAACATAATATAAGTAATGAGGATTCCCATACTATGCATAAATAATTTCATATTTATCAATGACATAGAAGAAAATGATACATGAATCAGGAATTTATACCAAAATACATTTTATATACCAAAAGTTTCATATATTAAGGTATCAAAAACATTCATATAATTAGAATAAATCCATAATATCATTTTTTGGTAATTTTTATGTAATTTTTTTTGTTAAATTAGATATTTGAAAAAGACCCATCTTGATTTGTAAAAGTAGTTTTCCAAGCATTTGGTATGAAAATGGCCTAGAAATTTGGAAAAAAATTAATAATAGTAAGTACATAGACATATTAGTAAATATGTGGACCGGTTAGTAATTACATATATCTCTATATAAGTATTTCATTTTTACAAATTGGTTTCCTACAAAATGAACCTAGATTATTTAGGGAAAAATATTCACTCAAAATATCAATATAGGATATTATTAGACTCAGAAACGAGTTATCAAAATTGGGTAACTCTAAAAGAGTAAGTTAAGTGTAGTAAGAACATAGGACTAAGAATAGTAAAGTTAGAATAAAGATTAAGTGTGGAGGTTTAAGTGTATAATAACAATAGAATATAACTAAGCACTAAAGGATGAGATTTGAGGACAAAAAACATAAGAGTTAGTACAATGGGATTTCTACATAGAACAAACCACATATGAGAAAGAATATAAGAATATATGTGTTAGAATAAAAACAAAAGACTAAGTGAAAAGAAGTACTTTCATAAGATTATGTGGAGAAGAATATAACTATTCATACTAGGAGTATGAAAGGCATCTCACATAGGCAAATATCCATGGAGAATTCCATGTAGGAGAAATACACAAGAAATAATGTCTGTATAAGAAATAAATTTCATAGATAACAAATATTAATTAAATAATTACCCATAGATAAAATATTGTAGAGCCAATATGGTTTCCTTATAACGTTTCCATTCCTTTATGTTTTTAAAATAACAAACACTCTATCTCATGGAATATTTCATTTCCTCTAAAATTTATCTTAGTAAGGGAAATTTTCCTTCCATAAGGAAATTTTCTTCTTAACATTGTTTTCATTGTTCATGTTATAATATAAATCATTTTATTTCTAGGTATTTTAGTTTCATATCTAAAACCTCAGAATCATATAAATATTTAGATACAGAGTATTATGTTTTAAAGATCCAAATTTCGGTTACAAATTCCTTGAATTCAGACACCGAATTCTCTAAAATTCAGACTCCGAATTTTCTGAAATTCAGACTATGAATTCATTGAAATTGTGACTCCGAATTATTCGAATTAAGGTTACGACTTTTATGAAATTTCGACTCCAAATTCCTTGAAATTTAGACTCTGAATTCTCTGAAATTCAAATTGTAAATTCTCTGAAATTCAGACTCCGAATTCTCTGAAATTCAGACTCCGAATTATTTGAACATTAGAATCCTAATTCTATGGAAATTAGACTCTGAATTATCTAAAATTCAGTCTCCAAGTTCACTGAAATTAAGACTCTAAATTCCTCAGAATTCAGACTCTGAATTCCTCAAAAATCATTTTCTGAATTCCTCATAATTCAGACTCCAAATTCCTGATAATGCGGACTCTGAATTCTATAGTATTCAAGTTATATTTTTTTTGGAAACCAGAATACGAATATCCATGTATTTTAGACACCACATGATTTTTATGTTTGACTTTGAACATTTATTTTCCTTAGACTCTGAAAAATAGATTTGGTTATGAAAAAATAATTTTCTTACCCTTTTTTTAGTTATAAAATGATGTCATACATTTTATATCTAACTAATCATTGTTTGAGTGAAATGTGTACAGGTCCCTCCAAGATTCAAGGAAAATGTGATAGTTGGAGGAGGGAGCTGGCCGATGGTGGCGTGCCTATAAATAGGGGCTCATTTGAATTAGATCCAAACTTTTAAATGAAGTTGGTATCTCTAGATACCACACACGGTTGAAGTGATTTCTATAGAGAGATACTCTCATGCTTAGTGCATACAAAAAATCTTGTTCATATTTCATCATGCGACTCTTATTGTTTTTGAGTTCAATCAAGAGCTTCAACTGATAAAAAGATTGAGGTGTCGACAACCATAAAGTTTGAGGACATCCTTGTTAAGGAAAAAAGAGGTGCTGACTACCTTGACGTTCTAGGGATTGTGGGGATAGAATGATAGATTTTGATACTCATACAGAGGCCTTACCCTAGTGTGAGTAAGAAAAAATTTCTTGAAAGTATAAATCAAGGGACCATTATCCAAGGTTGTTAGATACCCTGCTATTTGGGATAAAATATTTCATACTTGTTACTTGTTTTGTTTCAAGTTTATTTTATGCTACATTTTGATTAATAAGGAAAGAATAACTATCATATACTTCCTCGTACTATTTTATACTCTGTTAGGTATGATTATATACTCTTTAAGGAAGAATCCTTTCCTTGTGTACTTTTCTTAAGATTTATTTACGGAACCATATTTCTGGAACCTATCATGTTTTCATAACTAAGAGGTCTTGTGAATTTACCTTGTTTAACTCTATTAATCATAGTTTTCCTTCAAGTTATAAACAATAGTTTTATACCAACATAGGGGTTCTAAAAGAATTTTAAATAATACAATTCACCCCTCTTATATTTTAGCATCTACATTCATATTTCGATCCTACAATTAGTATGACAGAAGGTCTCTGATATAATAATATTCACATATAAGTTTTCTTTCTCAGGATTTCATTGTTCATAATATTTTCCTTGATCAGGAATATTTTTATTACTTAAGAATTTTTTCCTTGCTCAAGAATTTTTTCCTTGTTGATAAACTTTTATTATTAATATGTTTTTGTGGAATGGTATTTTTTCATATTGATGCAGGAATGAATGTTGGTTCGATTGAAAATTTAAATCCGACTAGACCACCCATTTTTTATGGGAATAATTATGAATATTAGACAGATCATATGAAGTCTTTTTTTATTAATACTTCAGTGGAAATTTTTTTTATGATTATTGTTGATTACAAGATTCTTGATAAGGAAGTCAAAACTTTTACTAACCAACAAAAGTCAGAATATAAACTAAACTATAAGGTATGCAATACCTTGTTGTGTTCCATGTCCCAGAATATATATAGTCAGATTTCTTCTTATAAAGCTGTGATTTGTACTTGGATGAAATTGGAGGTTACTCATTTTAGATCATCCAAAGTTATAGAAACATGAAGAGTCATGCTTAGAGAATAATATCACGGATTTCAATTTCCTTATGGAGAACTTGTATGCAAGGTGAAATAATAGTTTATGACTATTGTCAATAGCTTACAATCTATGGGCGAAAAAAGGTCTTGATGATGAATCTCTTATGGACAAGATTATATATATTATGCCTAATGTGTGGGAATCTTAGAGAACAACTATTGATGAGAATAGGAAGGTATCTAAAATTACCCTTGATGATATTTTTGGACCTCTTCTTCAACATAAAATAAGAATGAAAAGAGATGCTGATATGAATAAAAAATAACTGTAGGGGAATTGTAGCCTTTACCACTACTAAAGAAAAGACTCCTAAATGGGTTACAAGAACCAAGTATAAGAAAGTAACTATTTAATCTGATTATAGTGAAAGTGAAATTTATGAGAATGAACTTTAAAATCATACCCTAATGATGAACATGATAGTTGGGAATAAATACTTTTAGTATAGATTTAATAATAAATATATAAAATTCAAGAATCATTTAGAAGTCACTTGTTATGAATGTAAAAGAGTAGAACACGTAAGGCCAGATTGTTCTATTCTTAAGAAAAAGGATAAGAAGGAAAATAATTTTGAGAGGAATAGAAAGAGGTAATATATGGTTAAATCTAAGAATTTTTTCAATGCCAATGAATATTAGAGTTTCAATAGTGGTGACTCTTCAGACGAATCCTCAGAGTGTGAATCTTCTGGTCAGAAGAATCTTGGTTTACTAGCCAAACTACCTATTGAAAATCATTGTCTAAGGGATAAGGTACAGAATGCTGATTCTATTACAATTTTATCTCAAAATAAAAATTATAGTGATGATAAATATTATAAATCTTCAGATGATGAGTCTTCCTCATCAAAAGATAATAATTTACCTACTTATGAAGAAGTTTCTAGGTTTTATGAACTTCTGGAGAATGAGAAGTCTAACCTCAAGAAAAATCATGATAAGGAAAATTCTAGAAATACAATTCTTACTAAGGATATATCATATCTTACTAAAGGTCATGATAAGAAAATCCTTGATTTTGAAAGTATTTAAAAAAACCTTGTGGAAGTTAATTCTGATAAGGATAAACATTCTAAGGTTCTTGAAAATGAAATTTCTAAGAAAAATATTTTAATGACTAACTCAGGTTCTAAAACTAATGTTTTTGAGGAACAAAACATGATTATTAAACTATAGTCTGAAATATTTTCCTTGAAGAAGTGTTTGTAAAAATTTACCTCAGGTATGGAAAATTTTGACAAAATGTATTCTCAAATTAGAACTTTAAAGAATCACTCTGGTTTTGGTTATACCATTTCAACACCGGTTTCGAGTAATGACTATTTTGTTCCTCAAATTTCTCCATTATACACGAAATGTCGGTGTTGTGGACATCGGGGAAAATTCTGTTCCTTAAAAAAATCCAGTCTTTATCTTTTCATAAATTTTATTTTTCTATGAAAATGTGGATTATGAACATTTTGCTTTCTGAAATTTCCAGATCTCGGAATGTTTGTATTCCAAAAGTCTAACCCTCTTATTTTTAAGAAAATAAAGAATGTACCAACATCAATACATGGTACATGGATAGTGGATGGTCCCTACATATGACTGGTAATTATATTTTTTCTGAAAATAATATCAAGAAAAAAGGATGAAAAGTTACTTTTAGATATATTTATTAGGGAGAAATTATTTGGTATAGGTAACTTAGTTATTCAAGGAAAAACATTTATTTCAAATGTTTTATTTTTTCAGGGTCTTATTCACAACCTCATTAGCATAATTCAATTATGTGATGAAGGTTACCTTTTGAGTTTTAGGAATTATAAGTGCTTAGTACGCAATTCTAAGGAAGAGTTTATTCTTTCAGCCCATAAGCAAGACAATGCATACACAGTAAACATAGATGACCTTAGGAGCCATGATCTACCTTTCCTTAGTATAATGCAAGATCATTTTTGGTTGTGGAATGGAAGGTTAGGAAATTATAACCTTAGTAACCTATGAAAACCCTCTATGAAAATACTTGTTATGGATCTACCAGAGCTTACATATCATTCTTCAAAAGTTTGTGAACCTTGTTAATATGTAATGCAATATAAATCATGTTTTAAATCAATCGGTGAGGTATCAACTACTGATGAATTACAGTTGGTGCATATGGATCATTTTGGACCAATGAAAACTGGAGCCATTCAAGGTAAATATTATGTATTTTTTTTGTTGATGATTGCACTAGATTTACGCAGGTCTATTTTGTATTAGAGAAATCTGATTCTTTTTATTATTTCAAAATTTTTTTATTTCAAGTTAAAATTGAGAAAAACCTTCCATTGATAACTATTCATAGTGATCATGGAGGAGAATTTCGAAATTATGATTTTGATCTTTTTTGTAGTATAAAAGGAATTAATCATAAAAACATAGCACCATGAACTCCTCAACAGAATGGTGTTGTTTAAAAAATAAGTAGAATTATTCAAGTGATAACTAGAACCATGTTGAGTGAATATTCTATATCCAATAATTTTTTGGATAGAACCTGTAAGTACTGTTTATTATTCTCTAAATCGAGTTTAAATTAGACCTTTTCTTAATAGAACCCTTTATGAGCTATGGAATGGTTGAAAACCTAGACTTTCCAACTTCAAGGTATGTGGTTTCAAAGTATTCATTTTTAATCCTAAAGATAATTTACACAAATTTGCACCCAAATATGATGATGGAATTTTCATAGGTTATTATACAACCTCTAAGGAATATAGTGTTTTCAATAAAAACTATTATACTGTTGAAGAAATATAAAATTTCAAATTTATTAAACTAGTCCATTTATTTTTAAACAACTCTAATATACATCCTCAGATGTGTTTTTAAAAACTGATTATCAACCCTTGATAAACGATCCTTCTGATAATGAAAATGTTCAAGAAAATATTTCGGAAGTATTTACCCTAGAATATTTTCAACCATATGTTGATGAATAGGTTTTAAAAAACCAAAATCAGTTGTTTCTAAAGAATCATCCCAATGATAGTATCATTGGTGATGTAAATCAACCTATAAGGACTAGAAGTTCATTAAGGAATGAAGTAGAACATCTATCATTCCTTTACTAATTAGAACCAAAAATCACTAATGAATCTTTATGTAATGATTATTGGATAAAATTCATACAAGATGAGCTAAAGAGTTCGAAAGGAATAAATTTTGGACCATGGGTGAAAGACCTAAGGTGATGAAATTATATTGGTTCAACTCAGCAATCTATAACTAATTCCTTTGTAGATTTAATGAAATATGAGTTTCAAATGAGTATGATGGGTAAGTTAACATTTTCCTAGGTTTTCAAATTTCCCAAATACCATTTTGAAATTCTATATCTCAAAATAATTATATTATTGATCTTCTTAAAATGTATTGTTCTAATAACACAAAGAGTGTATGTACTCCCATCGGTACCTCAAATTCACATGATCTTGATGAAGCTGGGAAACCAGTTGATCAAACATCATTTAGAGGTATGATAATGAGATTATTATACTTGAAAACTAGTTGACCATACATAATGTTTTTTTATGTTTATTTGAAAGATATCAATCCAATCTTAAAGAACATCATTTAAAGGCATTGAAAATAATTTTTCTCTACTTAAAGGAACCATGGATTATGGATTCGTTTATACGTCAAGAAATAATTTTGACATAACATGATTTCTGGATTCTAAATTTGGTGGATGTATAATGGATAGGAAAAGTACATCCAGAACTTGTCATTTCTTAGGAGATTCATTAGTTTCTTTTTCATGCAAAAATGCAACACTCGGTAGCACTTTACACAGCTGAATCTGAATATGTACATACTGGATGTTGTTGTTCTCAAGTGTTATGGATGCAACACACACTCACATACTATGGAATTAGTTTTACCAAAACACATATTTTGTGTGATAATACTAGTAACATTTCCTTAAGAAAAAACCCTTCACATAACCCTCGTTCAAATAACATTGATATTAGGTATCACTTTCATAGGTATCACACAGAAAAAAGATATATCATTCTTCAATTTATCATAATGTAAGATCAACTTGATGATATTTTCACATAATCCTTACCCTCCGATAGATTTTAATATATTAAACCAAAGTTAGGACTAATAACCATAAGTTTATCTTCCATATTAACTTCTTGTAGAAACCTATCTCAATACAGTCACATACTGTTTTTTCATAGGAGGGGGGGTACATTTTTTAGTCAAATTCTTAGTTGTCAAATTTTTTCATAGCCTAATATATTTTTGTTGTCAAAATTTTTCATAGTCAAAATTTTTTGTATTCAAAATTTTTCGTAGTCAAACTTTTTTGTAGTCTAAATTTTTTCGTATTCTAGAATTTTTCGTATTCTAAAATTTTTCATAATCAAGTTCTTAGAATCAAAATTTCTTCAAGAATAATTTTCCACATTACGAATAATCTTCTTAGATATCAGAAAGGAATGTTTCCTTTCATAAATTTTTGTTATCATCTTTTACTTATTTTTATTTTATTTTTATTTTTATATTTTTCAATTTCACTTTCCCATAAATCCAAATAATTTTCTTAAAAACATCAAAAGATCAGAATCTATAAAAATAATTCTTTGGCCCTCATCTCAACAATCAAATCTTATTGAGAATTTTTCAACCATTGTATAATTTAAGGAACATGAATCTTTGCTTCAATTTCCTATATAAAGGACCTCCTATGGTTGTCCCACATCGAATCCCATGCCCTTGAATGCTAAATCTCTTCCCTTCTTACTTAAGACCGTTCCAAATTTGTCATATCTTCTATTTTTCTGAATGACTAATGAAGCCTCTCCTCAGAAAGAAATGTCAAATGAAAATGAAATCTCTAAATTGAATATTTATCGTGAAAGGTTAGTAGGCCCATAGTTTTTTAACAAGTATGATTCAATCATATCAAAGAACATCAAGTTAAATGGCTGGGAGAGTATAGTTGTATCTAAACCCAAGCAGGGGATCCAGTGATTCCAAAGTTTCATGTAGAGTTCTTTAAATCTATATCTTTTTTTATTCAAGGGGGAAAGAGAAATTTTCTTTCAAGAGTTATGGTAAGACATATTATCTTTCTTATTCTAGGTTAGCCAATCTTATTAGAATAGCTTATGAAAGAGAAGATGAATTTTGTTCACATAAGTTACTTGATGTTGAAGGATATTTTGATAACGAGAAGGCCATTGAGTGACTTGGTTTTGTTGGAGTTAAGACTCTAAATATTCATCATCATTCATAAAATTTCTGGATTCTTGATTTTTGGGTTCAAGGATTTTTCATTCCTAGGAATGGAGATAAATATACTCTGAGGAAAAGTGATATATATGTTTTGGATTTCATAGTGACACTTTGAAAGCTGAATCTGGTTAATTATATTTTGGTTACTATTTAAAATATCAAGAATGGTAATCTGATGTCTCATATTATCATGTATCGAGCAATTCAATCAAAGATCATTGTTTCTTGTTTATAATCAATGAAAATTTACTGCTTGTCGATGTAAAGAAATTTCAGGGTGATGTTTCTAAGCGATGAAAATAATAGGAGAATGAAAATTGGATTTTTTGGTGAATTCGGAAAATTATATGATTTATCAAAAGAAGAAGTCCAAGATTTAGAAAAGAAACCAGTAGTGGATGAAACTTCCATGAAGGGGGGGAGGAAGATAAAGGTGAAGGAAATTAAAGAGAAAGGAAAAATATATTGGTTAAAGATATTTAGTCATCACCTCCAATGTCAAAGAAGAAAAAATCTTATCTTGATGAAGTAGTTGCAAACTGGAGAGAGAATCTGAAAAACAACAAAGGGGAGCCTAATTTTAGTTTGGACCCTACTGAGGAAAAATGCTTTTATTATAAAGGCTATTAGAAATCTTGAAAATAAAGAGAAAGAGAAGAAGAAAAATAAGAATATGTATGAAGCCGATATAGTACAATCTCTTCTCAAGGATACAGAGAATGCTTCTGGTACCAGAATACTTTTTAATAGAATCACTCCCTGAGACTCTATGAAATAAGTTGGTGATTCCAGAGTGATATAAAGATTAATAAATAGTGCAAGAAGAAGAAGTTGAAGAAGAAGAAGGAAGTGATGATATGAAGGATATGATAGAGAATGTCGAAGATTATCATAAGAAGGATAGTCCTTCTGAGAAGTTATCAATCCAATCTTCTGAAGCAGAGTCTTCAAAACTTTCTACCCCATGAAAAGATGAGAAGGATGGGGAAGAAGTAAATAAATTGTCTGATGAAGAAATTAGAAATCATGATTTCATACAGCTAGAGGGTGTTGAGGTAGGAGCTGAGAAGGAATAATTTGATGAAGATGGGATTTTTTAGCTATCAGATATTGAACATGAATCACCTAAATAAGAAGAAATCATTTTGAGAACAGATAATGGAAAGAAGGTGATGGTTGATACTCCTACCAAGTATTTGGCTACTAAAAAGGATGTTTGTACTTATTCAAAGAGGAAAGATGGTATGCTTAAAAAGGAATACTCATCAACAATTCATTCGGATTTAGAATCATCATCTATTGGACATGAATTTGTTATTCAGCCTTTGATGAAGCTGGTTGGTTCTATTACTCTATTTCCTAGTATAAACTCATGATTCCAGATTCTTCAGCATATGTTAAATAAGAAATTGGATTCAGATTCCATGGTGATGGATACATGTGGCAGTCTCGAGGAAGATTTCAAATCTTTTTTCATTGGTTATAAGGCTCATTAAAGATCATGAAAAATGATTACAAGCTAGTGAAATAATTTAATTGAAGAAATGAAAATATTTAATGACTTTCATGACAATTTCAAGGATTCCTTTGACACCGAATATAGAAAGCCTAATGATCTTACTAAGAATTTTGTGGAGAATTTAAGTCTCGAATAGAATTCTCGGATGCTTAAAGTTAAGGCTGTTAATGGAAAGATTAATTTTGTGGCCATAAATTAGAAGAGATAAAGGTATATCACAATTGAGATAGAAGAGAATGTTGTTATGAAAGAAGAAGTGTTGAATGCTCATGAAGATTATTTTATGGTTTAGGAAGAAAAAATTAAAGCCTTTGAAAGTAAAACTGAAGATCTAGATCAGTTGCTCAGGCGTGTAGAGGAAGATCACAAAGAGTTAAATAAGTCGAAAATCATTATGATGAAGCTGATGCCAAAGGGGAGAGAAGGATAATCTTTCCAAATCTGATCTTTTGATGTATTTCTTTGATGTAAAAATTATTTCAAACTAAATGAAACTTTCATTACTCTTTATAATTTTGGTTGTTTAGTATTAATCTTTTATGCACCACATTTTTTTTTCCATTCCCTTTATTCCTTTTCGAAAATCACAATGGTGGAGAAAGGAATGTTAAAAATAATACCAAGTATAAAAGAAATTTCCCTAAGTAAGGGGGGTTCATCTAAGGGGGTGTTTTTAACATGAAGATTTTCGTATTCAAGATAATGAAAAAATCTCATTCAAGAAATCATGAAAACAATCCTTAGGGATTTCAAAGCCAAAGGGGGAGCTAGTCATATTCACCGTGATCCATATGTAAAGGGATATATGTTTTTATTTAAAAGTCCATTAAATTTTTAAGACCTTATATTATATTTCGTAAGGATTTTTGTGATTTCCAAATAGGTGGAGATTATTGAGTCAATAAGGTTTCCTTATGAATTTTCCATTCAATTATGTTTTGAAATACACAAACACTCTATCTCAAGGAAAATTTCATTTCCTCTAAAAATTATCTTAATAAGGAAAATTTTCCATCCCCAAGGAAATTTTCTCCTTACCTTTTCATTCATTGTTCATGTTATAATATAACTCATTTTATTTTTACATATAAAATTTGATTCCATTTCTAAAGCCTCAGAATCCAATAAAAACATAGATAGAGAGTATTCAGTTTTTAGGATAAATAATCAGCTTCTGAAATCTCTGAATTCAGACTCTGAATTCTCATAAATTCAGTCTCTAAATTCTCTGAAATTCGGACTTTGAATTCTCTGAAATTAAACTCCAAATTCTCTAAAATTAAGACTTTTAATTCTCTGAAATTTAGTCTCCTAATTCTCCAAAATTCAGACTCCGAATACTCTGAAATTTAAACTCTGAATCTTGTGAAATTTGAACTCCTAATTCTCTTAAATTCAGACTCCAATTCCTCTAAAATTCGGATTCTAAAGTCTCTGAAATTAAGACTTCAAATTCTCAGAAATTTATACTCTTAATTCCTCTATATTCTGACTCCAGATTCCTCATAATTCAGGTTCTGAATTACATAGAATTCAGACACTGAATTCCTCTGAATTCAGACTCCAAATTCATTATAATTCATGTTCCTAATTCATTGGAAAATAGAATCCGAATATCCATACATTTTAGACACAAAAGGTTTTTTTATGTTCGACTATGAATGCTAATTTTCCTTAGACTTCCAAAAAATATATTTGGTTAGGAAGCCATATTTTTCTTACCCTTTTTGTATTTATAAAATGATATCATAAATTCTATTTCAAAATAACTGTTGTTTGAGTGACAAGCGTACAACTCCCTTTGAGAATCAAGGACAAATATAACCATAGGAAGAGTTCCTATATATAAGATCTCTTTTAAACAAGATAATTACTTTTGAATGAATTTGATAAATCTAAAGACCATAAGATATTGAAGTTATTTCTACAGAGAGAAAATCTCATGCTTAGTGTGTAGTGAACATCATGTTCAGATTCGTTCGCACGGCTCAGATTTTTGCTGAGTAAAATCGAATGATTTCCGGGATATAAAGACATAGGTGTCGACAAACATAAAGTTAGAGGACTTACTTGATAAGGTAGATAAAGGTGCTGACTACCTTGAAGTTCGAGGGCCGGCAGGGATAATAAGATAGATTCAGATATTCATATTATGGTGTTACCCTAGTGTGGGTAAGACATACATTCTTGAATGTACATAATCAAGGGACCTTTATCCAATGTTGTTGGATACCCTACTATATGGGATAAATGATATCATACTTATTACATATTTTGTCCCAAGTTTATTTTTTTCTTCATTTTGATTAAGAAGGAAAATATAACTATATTATACTTCCTTTTACTGTTGTATACTCTATTCAGTAAGATTCTACATGCTCTATGGCAGAATCTTTTCCTTAGGAACTTTTCTTAAGTTTCATTTCCAGAACCATATTTCTAGAACCTATAATGATTTTAGAACTAAGAGGTCTCTGGAATTTACCTTGTTATACTCTTTTAAACATAGTTTTCCATAAGGATATAAACTATAGTTTTATACCAACTTTATAGGTTCCGGAAGAATTTTTAAAGTATACAATTCACCCCCTTTTGAATTTGGGCATCTACATTCATATTTTGATTCTAAAAATATTACATAGTGTATAGGATTTCAATTCTTTAATGCAATAAGAGCTTATTGTCACAACCATTTTCATGTGAAAAAATAAAAGATGATTCAAATCATTATAATATTATTTTTCAGAGTAATAATATCATTTTAAGAGAGAGTACTATTATCTCAAGTCTGAATGGTAATAAACTAGGATAGGCAATGGGTCCACTCTAACCATTGTAATAAAAGTGCACTATTGTTATTATGGTACATTGAAACATTATTTTTGTATGTCCTTGGATTAACTCAGCTATAGGGAACCACGTAAAATTTTTGTATGTCTTTCATTCTATATTTACTATATTTTTAAAATCTAGTGAGAAGAAGATAGATGATTTCATTTTTTAACAATGAAAAAAGATCAAAATGGGTGGTTTTTTAAACCTTCATACCCATATTCACCTCACCACTCAGGGTATTTATCCTATAGAGGGTAGAAATTGGTATCATAGACAATGGTTAAAGTAATTAAATCTCTATGTATGGGAGACATGAAAATATTCAATCACAAAGGTATTAAGATCTTCAAAGGAAGCAATTTTATACTATAGAAGGATCAGATACAACAATAATTTTGATCATTAACATGGATGTATATAAAGTAGCAATAAATTGAATTTCAGTCTGTATAGAATATATGGGGTTATCATATTTAGTACATATTTTAATGGATACTGATTCAAAGGGAAAACAATTTCTACTATAGAAGGATCAGATAAAACACTACTTTTTATCATTTAGCATGGATATATATAACGTTGTAACCAATTGATTTTCAGTATGTATATAATATAGGGTGTTATAAAAGTTAGTCATAATATAATTAGAAACTGATTTAAGAAGAAACAATTCTTTAGGGGAGATTTATCATACACAATATACATAAAGGTAATTTCATGTAAATTCCCACATGCCATTTAGGAAACACAAATAAACATGTATGAGAGAGATTCAAATGACTGAGAATCCAAAATATTTTTTCTATGGAACTAGTATGGCTTTATGAAACACAAGAATAAATATGTTGATTCATTCCATGTCGTTGTGAGTTTTATTTTCGAGGACAAGCATGATATTAGATATTCCTTAGATGAAACAAGTTATCAAGAACATCATTATAATATTTCCACCCAATTTCAATCAAAATATTTTTATACTGGAGTAAAATGTAAATATATAGGTTTTTAGAAAGAATATTCATTTTATACACAATATATTTCTAATTTTAAACCATTTTTCCTATTTCTTAAAAGAATTTAAATTAATCAGGAAATTATTTATATGAGATATGAGTTAAATTAAAAACAATTTATTAAATCATATGTGAAATGATACAGTAAATGCATATAAAACTAAGTATTACACATCATGAATTATTACTCACAGTAGATAAAATACATCCATTAAAAAATCATAAATAATCAGGGGGAAATGTATTGAGAAAAGAAAATCTTCAAGACTAGGAATTCCCTTAGATCATCATCAACAATGTGTATAACTAATATCCAAAAAACACCGATAATGAAAAATTTAACAACTAATGGAGAAAGAATTATAAAAAGTATACAATGTGAAATAAGAAATTAGCCTTTTGAAGTGAGAGTGTAATGAATTAAATAATTTATTAAATATATATATATATATATATATAAACTAATTCTGGTCATTGAAAAAATATTCATTACAAATATAGTCATTGAAAATATGTTTATTAGTGTAACAACTTAAAATTTTATCAATGAAATTTCCCTTGTTATTTCGTAAAACACATACATCACATAGAGAATCCAAAAAAATATTCTCAAAAAATGATTAATGATAAATTAGTTGGTAAATAAACCAAAAATAATGCCTACAATAATAGTAGGAAAAGAAGTAGAAAACAAGATAATAAGAATGATAAAATCTGGATCTTTTTGATCTACTAAAATGGTTTTAGACATGAAAAAAAACTATATAAATAAAAAATAATGATAATAATATGATATTAATTTTGAAGATGAAATTATATATATATCCTTAATAGATAATATAAGTGAATGAAACAAAAGGTATTTATAGAAATTAAAGATCTTATAACTTAATAATAGTAATCAAATCGTTTGAATAATAATCTGACTCTAAATAATGGAAATATAGCTATTGTAACAATAAAGTCGCCTATAAAAGTATAAAATTCTATTTATGTATCTTATAAATGAAAAAAAATTATTTAATTATATCACGGTATAAGTCAATAGTATTTTAAAAATGATAAATTGGGAGTTGGTATTTTTATAAAATGTAAATGTTTTTTTCCAACTTTATAGTTAATATAATTATTTAAAGGAAAGTTTATTTTCATAAATTAGATTCATAAATTAATATTATGTGTTATTATAATTATATGATAACTTTATTAGAACATAATTAATTAACGAATGGGTCAAAAAAAATAAATTAAAATATTAAAATAGATTTTTTTTCAAATAACTAATGATTTTATTTAAAAATTAAATTTATCATATGTAGAAAATTATTGTCATAAAATGGATTCTATTTTTGATATCTAAATTTTGAAAAACGTTTATGCGTAATTTTTTTATTTTTGTAAATTAGTTGAATTTTTAGTGAATAGTAAAATTCGTTAATTTACTTTATTTAACATTATAAGCTAAATATATGAACTTTATAGTCATAAATGATGAAAGAACCCATTATAAAAAACCATAATTCACTATTTACTTTTTTTAAGTCTTACAAATCAACACTATTGGTATTATTGAGACAAAATAATAAACAAATTAATATAATAATAAAAAAACATCAATCTCCTCCACCTATAAATACCACCACTCAACACCCTTTATCCTAACAATATCTAGGTTGTGTACCAAGTAAATATTCTCATTAATTCCCATACCAATCATATTTAAATTGTCTATGAGTATTTGTTCTCATTAAAAGACTAATTTCATGATTTTTAAGGGGATCTCTATGAAGGTAATATTTAAGAGGTATCTTTCTCAAACCATATCTTTCAATAAAATTTCTATTTTCTACCTTTCCCTCATCTCCTTCACCAATAAAAGAATAATTAATAATGTATTATTTATATAATAAAATTTTATTTTTCCAATTTAATATCTTTTTTACACCTCCATTCTCATCTCCTCTTATTCATATAAACAAAAACGTTGACTAAATTATGATGGTTTACCATCTCTATAGATAATGTTTTTTCATTTTCTATTATAGCCTTCAAGGATGGACATAAAATCATTATTATGACTAAAAACCATTTGAATAAGTATATTAAAACATATTTAATGATATATAACTAATATATAGACATAATATTATATAAAATGAAACTAGTTCGTGACGATACAGAAATCAAGAATATAAAAAAAACAATTATCATTAATGTTTTATCAAATTAATCATCCTCATAAAAAATGTTATATTGGGAAAATAAAAAAAGTGAATTAATACCATATAATATTACTTCTATAGAATTACTCCCATTTTTGATAACTTCCATAATTATACATAAGTAAACTGACCATGGAACCATAAAAATAAACGCTCCTAGAATGAAAAAATTGTACTTTATAACACATAATAAATGGCCATAAATGAAATTAATAAAAATATAATAATTAAAATAAATGTAAAAGAGTTTTTTAATTAATTAATTTATTAATATATTTTTGTTATCCAATACATTATGTTCATTTTCAAAACACATTCGTAAATAAGGTAAGGGTTGTCTTCAAACCTCCATTTTTTTCTTTTGGGGTTAGGCATTATCTCTCATTAACCCAATTCATTTCTTATTTACTATAATATAATACTCCTAAATTCTATTTATATGTTCCAAAAAGTATATATAGATCAATTAAACATTTTTTATGTTAAATTTTGTTTAAATATTCCGTTCTTAATTCCACTAAATAAGATATCATGATTAAAGGGAACTTCTCGATTTCTTACCCATTTTCTAGTACAAAACATAATGTATTTTATGAGAATAATATTTTTATAAAATCAATCATTTTATCATGAAAAACTATTTTCGATTATTTTTGGTTTTATAAAATAATATTTTCTCCTCCTTAAATACTCTTTAATATTTTCCCTTAAACCACGATAAGGTGGCTCGCTTTAAAAGTATTCTACACACTCTTTTTCTTGTATTAATTTTAGTTTGAAATAATTATTCACGATATTTTTTTATTTTTATTTTATGATTGTCTATAAATTATATATTCCCTTATTTAGTGGATACCATTGTTATATTCCCGTTAACCATTCCTTATTACAATGGTTTTGATACACATTTCCATCAATGGGTAACCCTTATATATATTCCTTTTTTTAGATTCTTTTTGTGGAACATGTATACATGAAAATGTTATGATGTGTATTCTTATATAGTGATCCAATGCATTTTCTAATTTTTGGTCTCATAATATGTTATCTGTGGGATTAGGGAGAAAACCTAATCCAGTAAAAGATATTTTCCACCATGTGATATAGTCTTGGAAATTATCCATAACTCAGGTTTATGGAATGTTATATATTACTAAAAAATTAAAATATTTCCACGATCATATAATTACATTTTCTATATGTTATTCTTCTGTATTTTTATTCATGATTAATGCCTTCTATGTTATCATGTTATGTATTCTCACACGGATGTTATGATAATATTCCCATGTTTATTCCATTATTGAGATATTTATCTCATCCCTTTTGCCTATGTATTCCCCAAGATATCCATTGTAATTATAGGATTTCAAATGGAGTTTTCATATAATTATAAAGATTAATAAAAAAAATTTATAGTTCATTTTTTTCAATTTTATGTAACTAGTCTTCCAAATACACCAGACTTTTCAATACATAGTTTGTATTTCATGGATAATATTTCCTAAAATCATGTAATATTATGTATAAAAGGCTACAGTCACAGTAGTTGGTATCATAGAGTAGTCTAGTTATTTTTGAGTATTATGGAAAAAATATATAGTAAGAACCCTTGGGATAATTCTATCACTATGTATGTCCTAGATTAAAACTTATAGAACAATAGTTTCGGATATACATTTCATTTATAAGTTATCCCATTCAATTTTGTGGTCGTAATTTTATATTCTCACAAGATAAGAATTAAATGACCATGATTGTTTTTTCTTTTTCTTAGTTAATGATAGAAAATAGGATAAATTTTACTAATAATAAATGTGATGTGATGATTTCTCTAATGGAATTCCAAACATGACGGGAAAATTATCCCATAAAATCATGATAATACCAGATCAATGGCCTCATGTTATGAATAATAACTTGAATTTTGTGTAACTCCCTCTATCTCCTAAAAAAGAAAAAGTTTTGGTCAATTACATCATGTGAAAATGGCCTCTTATCTTTATTGGATATTATGATCCCCTCATCATTGAATAATGAACTAAATTCATTGAAAATATATTCTTTAACCGTAAATGCTAAAAAGAAGAGAATGTGGTAATAATGGTATGTCTTTTTTATGGGAAGGAAGATCGGTGGTGTACACTGATCGAAAACACAAAGTCTAAAGTGAAAATTGATTCCAGGGAATGGGAATAATTAAAGAAAATATTTTTCAATACTTATTTTCCCAAAACTCTCCATATTAATATGGAGAGAGAGATTATCTGACATAATTAAAAGGAAGATGAATATCTTAAGAAATAAGAAGAAAACATTGTAGGGAATTCATGATACACCTTTGTCTTTTTATAGAACACTGAAAGAAATTTGGATCAATACTTTAGTGTATTAAAGATGATTCTTCTCAAATATATGGTGATTTGAGACTTTGATAGCAGTAAAGAAATTGTCTGATGTTCTGTAAAGGTTGTCATCGATATTGGTGACTCTTAGTTGTATCATGGGGTAAGAGATAAAAAACAAATTTCCAGTTAATATTGGAGGATTAATATATGAATCCCATGATGATAATAAAATCCTACATCCCACATGTCAAATGTGTGGGATGAAGAATCTCAGGATCTATATAAAGGGAATTAAGAGATGCATCAAACATGGAAGAGAGGGGATCCAAAATAATTATTGGTGAAAGTATTAGAATAAGTCCTCCAATTTAGGAGAATAAAGGATGGACAAGATAAAAACATAGTAAGAGGTCTGAGTTTCTACTATAAGGAATAAGGTAATTTGTGAGGTAATTCCCTAATCCAAGGGGTTATGGATAAAATAAACAACAACAACCACCATGGTAATAATGACGGACATATACAATCACTATTGTGGAGGTTGAGCAAAACAATGATGTGGTGGTAGGTACACTAGTTATTTATTCAATAATAGATATTATATTATATGATTCTAGTTCTATTAATTCATTCATATCTTTCATGTTTAGTATAACTATTATAACACAATCTCAAAATATGAATGTTGAGTTATCTGTGAGAATAGAGAATGGTGAAATTATTGCATCTAAATTCTATAACTCCTACATAGTTAATATTTGTTGACTAAAAATCTCATAAAATATCATAAAACATAATTTGGTGGTGTTCGATTCTATATTGAGTATGTATTTTATATATTTATACAAATCCAACATCAACTTTCAATAAAGGGATATCACCCTTCATATCCTAAGGATTCCTAAAATTCATTAAAAGTGTAAGGATGAGGATGAATCTAATTCCAAATAATCATATCAATTATGGATACTATTTATTATGTGAAAGGATATCTATATCTAATTTTTGAGACAAATAAAAGGATCTTCCTCAAAAACATGTCCATTGTGAGGGATTAAATTGAAGTGTTACATGAAGAATTTTATGGTCTCCCTCTTGATAGATAGGTTGAGTTCTCAATTTATCATATATCTGGATATCTTCCTATATCAAATATTCAATATATGATGGACACCCATGAGCTAGATGAACTATAGAACCAGTTAAAAGAGAATCTAGAAAAGGGATTTATATTCTAGATTGTTTCACTGTGGGGTGCACCAATCCTCCATAAATTTTCATGGAATTAAAGAATGAATTCTTTACATATTACCATGAAAAAAATTCCGTAGTATTTATTGATGATATTATAATATACTAAAATATCAAGGAGGAACATTATGAGAATTTGAATACTGTGATAAATGCATTTTGATGGGAGTAAATATATGAAAATTATAATAAATGTGAGTTATGGATGGGAGAAGTATCAATATTTGGGAACGTTTCACCAGTAAAGGAATGTTTTTGGACCCTTCTAAAACACATGTAATTAAGGAGTGGCCCAATCGAGCATCTATAACAGAGATATATAGTTTCCCTGGTCTAACTAAGAATTAACAAAAAAAATTGAGGAAATTATTACTATTTTAAACCCCATTAACAAAGCTTACAAATAAGTGAGTAAATTTTCAATTGAGTAGTGAATGCAAAGACTACTTCAAATAATTGAAAAAGATTCTTATTACAGCACAAGTACATACTCTAATGATAATTGGGAAACTCTTTTTGGTATACAGTGATCTTTCAAATAAGGGATTCAGCTATATACAAATAGAAAATGATAAATTAATATCTTATACCACAAGGTAGATAAAATTTCATGAAAAAGACTATCCCACTCATGAATAGGTTTTGATGGCTGTGATTATCGCATTGAAAATTTGGGAACATTATCTCTACAGAGAGAAGTGTAAGATATATACATATTATAAGAGCATAAAATATATATTCACATAGAATGAGCTTAATATATTATTGAAAATATTGTTAGAGATCATCATGCATTATGAATACTTAATACACCATCATCCTATTAATGAAAATGCAGTGACAGATTCTCTAAGTAGAAATAATCTGGTAACTTCATCAATGATGGGAACAGAGAAGGATCTAATATTCTTATACATTCAAATGATGATAATTGTAATCATAAAAGAAGGTACATCATCATTCCTTTCTGAAATTACTTCATAATCACCCCTTTTAGAAAAGGTAACAGATTCTCAAAGATATGATGTGGAAATTTATAAGAAGGTGGAAGCTATTAGAAATGTTCAATCCTCAAAGTTCAAAATTTAAGTGGAAGGATTTGTAATATTTGGGTCAAGACTATATGTACTATCAAATCATGATATAAAGAGGGATATTTTGAATGATGCATATAGATAAGCCTTCTCCATCCACCTAGGAATCACAAAGATGTATTGAGATATCCAAGAGCACTATTGGTGGCAAAATATGAATAAGAAGATCATTGAATATACATAAAAGTGTCTGGTTTGTGAGTAAATGAAATATGAAAAGAAAAATTGTAAGGTAATGAATCAATAATTTACCATACCCACATGGAAATGGAAAAACATAACTATGTACTTTTCCACTCTTCTTGAAAATACATCCAGAGGAAATAATTTTATAAGGGTTTTTATGGATTATATTACAAATACATATCACTTTATTGGTATTATAGATTACATATATCTTGATTCACTTTCATAGATATACATCAGAGAAGTAGTGTGGTTCTATGGAATACTACTATGTATTTTATCAACTGAGGTCTGATATTTACATCCATGTTCTAGAAAATCCTCCAATGTTCTATAGAAACTCAGTTAAACTACTGTACGGAATAAAATCCTCAATGTGGAGTCCAGTCTGAGTTGACTATTCCAACAGTGGAAGATATTTTAATAGCGTGTTAAATGTAATTTAAAGGATGGGATCAACATATTCCAATAGATTATTTATATTAAAAAAATAGTTTCAAATCGAACCTCCAAATCACTCCATAAGAATCCCTTTATGGTAAAATATTTATAACACATGTATGTTGGGATAATTTTTTTTAACATAAGTTTATAGGGCTCAAAATGGTCATGAAAATGGAAGAAATGGTAAAGACCATCCAACAACACATTTGAGCTACACAAATTCGATAGAAGAGATATGAAGATAATATTAAATGGGAATTATAGTTTGAGGTTTGTGAATCATTTTTCATCCTCATGTCTCCAATGAATAGGGTCATGATATTTGGGAAGAAAGAAAAGCCAATTACCTAGTACATTGGCCCCTTTGAGATTCTTTATCGGGTCGAAGTTATGGCCTATGAACTAGCACATTCACCAACCATGTACCTAGTTTATGATGTATTAAGTGTATCCCCCTTCAGGAAGTACATACAATATCCCTCACATATATTGAACATAGATGTGGTATAGTTGGAAAATTATATCATTTATGATGAAAATCCAAAGCAAATTTTAGACTGTATAGATAAGTTTCTATGTAACAATACTAATAACATGGTCAAGGTATTAAAGAGAAACAATAATTTTGAATCGGAAACATGGTAACTTGAGGAAGAATCAAACGATAAGTACCATTACCTATTTTCATGATAGTATTTAAAACAAAATTTGTAGGGAGAAATTTCATAAGAGGGGAATAACGTAATAACCTTAAATTTTATCTATGGAATTTCCTTTCTTATTTCATAAAACACATACATCACAAAGAGAAACCAATAAAAAAGTTATTCTGAAAAATGAATAATGATACATTAGTCAGAAAATAAAAAAATAATAATGCCTAATATTACAGCAGTACAATAAATATTAAATTATATAATAAAAATGGGAAAATGTGGATTTTTCTGATCTGTAATAATGATTTAAATTATAGAAAAAGAAAAAGAAATAACAAATAATTTTAATAATATAATATTCCTTTTGAGGATGATATTATATATATATATATATATATTTAATAGAATATATAATTGATTGAAATAATGGCTATTTATAGAAATTAAGGAACCTATATCATTACAATAGTAATTTAACTGTTGGAATAGTAGTATGACCATTAAGAATATTAATCTACCAGTTGAAATTATAACCTCACCTAAGAATGTATAGAATAAAATTTAGTTATATTATAATTTAATATACGATATAATTATATCATTATATATGTAAATAAATGTTTCAAAAATGTTAAATTAGATGTAATTTTTTTACAAGTAAATGACTATTTATAAATTTATAATTATTATAATAATTTAAAATAAAATTAATTTTCATAAAATAGATTCATAAATTAATATTTTTTTGTATTATAATTAGAAGATAATTTTATGAGACATCAATGAATTTTTCAAATTATCCAAAAATCGATAATAATAATAAAATTGGTATTTTGAGAATAAATGATGGTTTTATTTAAAAATTAAATTTCTCATATTTGTAAAATTATTTTCATAAAATGATTTCTATTTTTTAAATGCAGAAAAAAATGGTTTGGGTAATTTTTTTGTATTTTTCAAAAATAGTTAATTTTTTTGTTAATAGTGAAATTCTGTAATTTATGCTATTAATCATTATATGATAAATACATTTGAGTTATGGCTGATGTAAGAACTCATTATCGTGAAGAATAATACACTACTAAATGTATTTATTCATTGGAATCAATACTATATATATTGTTATACAAAATAATAAACTATTGACTATAATAATAAAAAACACCCCTCTCCCGCTATAAATACTACCCCTCACCACTAATTATCCTCACAACTTCTAAGACTTGTATCTTGTCCATATTAATCCAAATTATCTTAACAAGACTCTTACACATGTATAAGAGCTTCTGGTCTCAACAAAACACCAATTCCACATTCTTTAAGGGGTCCTTCAAGGAGGTGATATACAAGAGGTAACTTTCTAAAACCATATCATTTAATTTCATTTATTTTTCTATCACATAATCAACTACTTTATCCATAAAAGAATATAATATTCAGTATAATTTATATATTTTAATGTTTTATTTATAATTTAACATTTTCTTTCCTCCTCTTTTCTCACCTCCTCTTATTCAAGAAAACAAAAATGTTGTCCCAATTTTGGCAGCTTACCTTCCCCATGGATAATGAGTTTTTGTTTTCTATTATCTCCTTAATGGCTACTTGTAACAACATTATTATGGTTAAACTAGATTTTTATATCTATATTATAACTTTTCTCATGTTTTTGAACTAATATATACAAAAAATATTAAATAAAATGAAACTAGTTCATGAAGATCAAAAAACATCCAAAATAAACTAAACATTTATCATTAACATTATACCAAATAGATCATCCTAAAACCATATAAAATGTTTCATAAGAAAGTTTATTCTTCTTGAAGTGAATTAATACCATATTGTTTTACATTTTAGAATTATTACCATTTGAAAAGACCTTCCATAATTATACAGATGTAAACTGACATTGGAACCATGGAAAAGAATGCACCCAAAATGAAGAAATTGAATTATATAACTCATAAAAATTACCATAAATGAATTTAATAAATTTATAAAAAATTAAGTAAATTTATATTAGATTATTAATTAATTAATTAATGTATCTAATTTGATTATTCAGGAAATTAAGTGAAAGTGCAGAATAAATTCGTACAGAAGGTACAGGATATCTTCAAACCTCCATTTTTCCATTGGGGTTACGTTTTTATCTCTCTTTACCCCAACAAATTTCTTCATTATTATTTTTTAATTATGCTAAATACTTTTAAATTTATCTAGAAATGGGTATATATCTCTATTCATCTTTCTTTTATGGGGAAATACATGTTTTAAAATATTTCTATTCAATTCTTATTGATAACCATGGACGATTAAATGGAACTTCTATATTTCTTTCCCATTTTCACATACACTCCATAATCTATATTAAGTAAGTAATATTTGTATAAAAGCAGTCATTTTATCACAAAGAACTATTTTAGTTTATTTATGTAAATTTAAAAATAATAATTCAATTTTACTCACTAAAGACTGTTTAATATTTTCCCTTACACCACAGTAAAGTATCAAATTTTTTATGTTTTCTATACACTATTATTCATGTATTCACTTAATTTGGAAATAATTATCCACGATCTATTCATATTTTAGTTTTATGACTATCCAAATATTAATTAATCCATTCTTTAAGGGATAACATTTTTATACGCCCCATGGTTCTTCCTTATGACTTGATTATGATTCCCATTTATTTCCATGGGTAACCCTTATGCTTATTTATTATGTCTGTTTATTTATGTTGAAAACATATTCATCAAAATGTTATGAAAAGTGTACATAAATTTATCTCCAATTCATTTGGTAATATTTAGTCTCACGAGACGTCATGTACGAGATTTGGGAGTACACTTAATCCATTATGGGATTTTTCCCCCCATGTGATATAATCTTGGAAGTTAGCATTAACAAATGTTCATGTCATGTTATATATTGGTTACACATTAAAATATTTCCATGATCATATGATTCCATGTTATACATTATATTCTCCTATATGTTTATTCATGATCCATGCCTTTTATGTTATCTTTTTTTTATCCTAACTCATATGTTGTACTTTTATTACCATGTTTATTCCCTTAATGGGCTATTTTACTCATCACGTTTGTCTATGTATTTCCCAGGCTATCCTATGAAATTATAGGATCTCAATTTGATTTAGGAGATATTTATAAATATATGAAAAAAGATGTTTTAATCTTGTTCAGGTTTCCAATTTTATGTACCTAGTCTTCCAAAGACACATGAATTTTCGATCATTCATTTGTATTTCTGGGATAATTATGATTTAAATCATATAATATTATTTAAAAAAGTCTATATTTTCAATATTTCCAAAAATTTTAATAATTTATATAACTTATAGGTATATTTATTTCATGTATTCTTGACTATAAAATTTAAATAATAGAACTCACAATGAAATAAAAATATGATATCAAAATATTATATATATATATATATGAATTACATATAAATATTAATATTGTTATCAAAAAATGAAATGATGTATATATATATAATATTTAATGTCAATTGATCAGTAAAATTATTTTTTAAAATATAAATAATAAATTTGAGTAGTATTTTTTATAATGTATTGACTATAAAAGTAATTTTTCATTTGATAAATTTGTTATGTACGTATATATTATACTAATATATTAAATTTAGAAATTTTAAAATTTTATTTAAATTATTAATTAATATGTAATAATATTAAGAAAATTTAATGTTTAATAACGTCATTTTTAATTGAAGTAAGGTTATTTATATTTTGTATTTTAATTTAAAACTAAATTTATATATCTTAAAATATTAATAATATAATATTAAATTAATTTTTTTGTAATTTCAATATCATCATAACATTAATTTTTTATATTTTACTAAAAATTTATATTTATAATAAAAAATATCTTCTTTTTAAAATAACATGACCTTTATGAAATTATTACTATATAAGATTGAATTTTAATAAAAGAAAACCTCTTCCAAAACCAAATAAATATTTTATATGTGCCTTAATAAATTAAAAAATGGTATTTTTAATTTATAAACCCATATTTGACATCTTAGAACATAAGTTATATTTTTATAGATAAAATATTTTTAATACATTATACATTTAGTATTTTCAAATTAAATTTTATCCATTTTAAGAATTAAAACATAAATATTTATTATAATTTATAATAATTTTTTCCAAATTATATAAAAAGTACCATTTTATTTTTTTAAAAACAATGAAAAATTACCTCGGTAAAAACTACTTACTGTGGTGAAAACCAAAATGGTAAATATGAGTAACTTAAGAGTTAGATTGCAAAAAATGTTTATTTTTTTTGACTGATTCATTAAAGATTTTATAGATCTTTTTTATTCTAATAACCTTTATTTTTTAAACTTTTATCCATTTTACTTGATATTCAATTACAATTACTGAATTTTTTTGGATATTTACTAAAATGTCAACTCATTTCACTTATCAAAGGCATCCTCCAATCCTCACTTCCCCTAACACAAAACCCCTTATTTTAGAGAAAAATATACCAAAAAATATCCTCCAAATTCATAGACACATTAATTTGTTTCTTTTCATATCAATATATCTAACCTCAAAGGTTTAATCTCCTTTGAAAAGAAGATAATCCAACAATTGAGGTATTAGTTCATTACCTCTCTTTATGTTTTATATTTATTTTTATGGTTACTTTATTATTCAAATTTATTTTCATGATATTGTAATTGTAAAATCTGAAACATTATTATACTGATATGTTATTAAAATTATTGAATATAATTAACCTCCCTCCTCTTTTCCATTATGTAAAACAATAATGTGAATCAAGTGTAGTACGAACTACTGCATCCACAACATAATGTGTTTCATTTTTCTTAGCCACTGTAAAAGGATGTTCATAATAAGTAATTTAATTTATATTTATTATATTTATGTCATATTTAAGATTCTAAAATTATAAACCATACTTATCCTTTTCCTAGTTCAATGGAAATCAAAATCATCATCCATGCGTATGTGTGGACCACTTCTTGTATGGAATGAACGATTTCCATTTTCTATTTCACCATCTCCTAACATAGCTGGTATTGAGAATAGTTTTAATGGGGAAATATTTTTTTATATAAAAAATATATTGGAAAAATAAATTGAATGACTTATTTATAATATGAATGATAAAAATTCGTTATAAAATTAACCATCTTAAATAAGAAAAAAAATATAAGAAACAATATATTCATATTATATAATATTTTAATCTACATTAATTGTTACTGTAATTCTTCAAATAGATGATATATCATTCTATTAAACACACTAATAATCACTATATATTGAACAACCACATAAACATAAAATATTAGCACACTAATAAACACTGATAACTAGTAAAATGATATGTCACACTAATAAACACTAAAAATTTCATATTTCTTCTATTATAAAGACATAAAAACATAAAAACCACTTAATCATCCCTTAATCATGGAATGTTTATGTTTACGTAGGTTTAACCACCTAGTTCAAAAATGATAATAATTTATACAATGGATAAATATGAAAACATGATTAATGGTATAATAAGATATAAAAATTTAAATATATTTTTTTGTTTCTAGAAAGGATACATCAATATTAATCTCATTAAAAATGAAAACATGTTTCATTATTTAAAGAAATAACTAAATTGTTCTTTTTATCGATTTCATATTAAATGATTAATAATGAAACACTCATTAAAGGATATTGAATAATCGTAACTTATTATAATTAATCCATTATAGTATCTTTATAGAACTTATAATTATGAGATTCAGGAGAAAAATGAATACTTATGCCGCTACCAGGAATCTATTAAAAATGGCCAAAAATATAAACACTTGGTGTAGGAGAATAGGTAAAAACCAACTAATATACATGTATATAATGAATATAAATATAAATAATAAATATTTTTTTGATATTAATATGGTTTTAAAATTAGTTATTAAGGTATTTATGTTTGTTTTACAGGATCTTTGAGTGCATTTGTCTAAGAGGGGAACCATGTTTAGGTTTTCTTTTCCTTATTCTCATCTCTATGATACATGTTTGATATTGTTCACCATATGTAACACCCCAGGTAAATAAAGAATATGACATTTTCATATTTATCCATATTTGTGAATAAAGTGTTAATATGACTTTAAAGGGGACGCTATGCTCGATAGCGTACCCAACACGCAACAATGAGTTTCTTTGGAATCTTACGTTGCACTCTAATAATAAAATAATATTATTTTAAATAGTAGATAACATGTAGCTGTTGTATTGGAGGGAATGGATAGAAATAACTAAAATATGATTATATATGTTCTTAAATGTTTTTACATTTATCCAATAAAGGATAGAGGCTTAAAATACGGAAAGAATTAAATTTTAGGCATATATGCCCTAGTTTTCACTAAAGGTTCACTTATCGCCTTTTGATGGTGAACCATCATTAAATATAGTTTTTTTCACTCTTAAACATTCTTTTGGACCAAATAAAACTCTTATTAAGAATCGACAAATCAAAATTTACTTTGTGTAAATTTTTGGTATCGTTCCGATAAAGTTCATTTTTAATGAATAGTGTAAAATGTTGTATTTTAATTCAAAACCTATTTGTAATCTAATTTATTTATATGATTAGATTATCTTTTTAATTGGTTTTAAAGTGAAATTAGAATATATTTTTACCATTAAATCCAATAGTGGTCTTTGGAATTAATTTCACTTTGAAATCAGACTTAAACTAGTGTCAATCTTTTGATACTTATTGTTTCATAAAAACACGCTATTTGCTCTGACAGCGGGAATTAATTGTTAAATTAATTAATGTGACTTATATGATTTGAATTTCTTAAAATAGACTTCATTTTTGAATTTGGAATATCAAATATAGCTTAGGGGGAATTTTTGGGATTTTTCTGAAAAACATCAATTTTTGATGAATAGTGACACCACTTAGTGGTACTTATAAAAACTGATTTTTCCGTATAAATGAAATTTTTCCATCTTTGTGTTTTTAATTTCAAAAATCCGACATACATGGTTTTCATTAAAAAGTAAAATGTGGTTTAATGGGATAAAAATAATTTTTTGGTGAATAGTAACTTATTATGTTTTTAATCACGATTAGAGGTAATTAGTTTAGTATAAGGTAAAAATAATGTTTTAATAATATGAAATTAACTTGACACATGTCCTAACCTCATTGGATGTGTCATGGCCGACCAATACAACCCATGGGTCAACTTGGGGACCCCATGGGGCCACTTTGGTTGAAAATGACATAAATATCTTTTTATTTAATGTTAAAGTATAAATAACACAAACATGACATGTTTTACGAAAACAATTTTTTACGTGGGGTTATACAAATCAGATTTTTGACTATAAATTTTAATTAGAACTCTAAACAGATTTCCTACATCATAGTATTTTTTTTATAATTTTTAGACCCTAAATAAATAAAATTATTTATGACATCATGATGATGCAGCAATGATCTCATTATTTAACTATTTAAATAAAATGGAAGGATAATGTAAAATCTAAGACCTACACATGTCCAAAACCTAATGGATGGGTGGATTTAGAAACCTTATCAACTTATCCTCGAATTATATCAATTTGGGGCCCTTTAAATCCTAAACTCATTTTCAAATAAAGTAATATTTCTTTACTTTCCAAAAGTGCCCCTCCTCTCCTCTTATAAATGGCCCCCACCTCTACCTCCTTACCCAAACTTCAGAAGCCTTTGGCTCGGCCAAGCCCTGTCCATTTTTTCTCTCCACTTACCTCCCTTAATCCTTGAAGCCTCACGTTTGGCAGAAGACTTCCCAAGGAATCCTTTGAGCTCAAACCAAAGGGAGTTACCCGATTTTAAGTTAAAGTCTTCACTTGAGTCCGTTGTTTTATTTTTCTTCTCTAACCCCATAATCTATTTTTTATTCTTTTCTTTTGTAACAACTACAATATCCTCAATATACTAGGATGTTTTTATAAGAATTATTCGAGCTACACTTACACACATCTACATCTAATGGTTAAAGAACATACTGTTTCCGTGGATGGTGAATTTCTGCCTCACGAAACGATGATTGTTCAACAGTAATATAACACCTTCAAAGGTGTCCATTAAGATTTCACTCTATTTATATATGATATATAATATGTTTATGTTTTACTTAAGCTTATGTATTTTTAATTTGTGGCTTACCCTTATGGCTTCCATTATGGGTATACGCGATATCTTCATTTTAGGAAGTGTGGACTACCGCCCCCTCAAAGTGATGTGATTCGTTAATGCCATACGTGGGACGTATAAAGGATGGATTTAATGTTATTATATATGATTTTATATTGGAATTATTATATACCTATATATCATTATTATTTCTTTCCATTAAAGTATGAAATAGAAATGGAAGTAGCATTCATGCGTACGTACGGCTTACCGTCTCCATGAACGGTACATTTCATTTCTTATCTGAAAATATTATGTACTATTATAAGTACATATATATAATGGATATATATGATGTATGATACATCTAAATTATTAATATAATTCTGGAATTAAAATATACATACATCTCATATAGTTTTAATTCCATTAATACAACATAGAAATGAAAGTAGTGTTCATGCGTACGTACGGCTTACCGTCTCCATGAACGGTGCATTTCATTTCATTCCTCTAAATGATTATGTGATATTATAAATACATGTATATGCTGGATATATATAATATATATGATATACAAATCAGGAATTTCATTTTGGATATAAAGAACCTTTGACCACATGAACAACATGTAATTGTAAGAAGTCCACTTTCGACTTAAGAACCAAATATCTACAAAACAATCATTATTAACTTAATGGTTACATAATGTTTATAACATGGATATAAGTGATATAAAATGAATAATAATCTTGAAAAAGGTTCTTAATCAAGTATAAATTAACTCAAGTTTATTATTCAGGACGTTAAAGAACGAACAAGACAAGTTGGACCCGAGGTAAGGGATCTAACTCCTCTATTTCTTTTTAAGTATACTCTTTTATGTCATTCCATCTAAAGATCATATTTCTTGTTATTGTGATGTTATTTTATATTAAAATTACTTTAATTTCTATGTTCATGTGATGAGAGACCATATTCTCTCTCATCAATCCATTTTGGATGTTTTGAGTGGCGCCGTTAGGCTGCCGAATTTTCGTATGAGATCTAACCTCTCTCTTTATTTTTAAGTACTCCCCTTTATGTGACTTCTTTTAAGCTCATATTTGTTATGATGGGGGATGTTATTTAATATTCCTTTTTCTTTAAATTTTGTTGTAATGTTATGAGATACCCTATTTGATCTCATCCATCCATTTTTGGAAGTTTTAAGTGGCGCCGTTAGGCTGCCGAGTTTTCGTAAAGTGATTTTTCATCTCACATTTATTCCCGTGATATTTATGCTACATTTTCCACAATTTCCTTTGAGTGGTGTATGTACTGACCATTATTTTAATCATTGTGTAATATTATTTCAATTTTGAGTATTTAAATAAATGATGTATTGTCCTTCTTTCACGGGGCGTATGTTTCGAAAGATACCCAAGTCGGTAAGGGAACCTTTCGCCCTCCTTTTTTTTAAAAGACTTCTTTTGTTGGGTATTTTAATTTACATATTTATATGTTGAGATATGTTCTCATATATCCTTATTGATGTAAATTTTATGTCCAAGTAATGAGATACACTTTTTATCTCTCATCAACTCTTTTTGATGTGATGCTGTTAGGCTTTCAAGGGAACTTCTTAACCCAATTTCTATTTCTTTGGGTTAGACATGTAGTTATTGAATATTTCATCCTTTGAATATGTGTGAATGACCTTTGATTATTTTACACTTAAAATCCACTTATATTTGGTGTATTCTTTTGTCACACATAATTATGTAATTGATTTATCCTTAAAACAAGGATATCGTCTTTGTAAGGGACTTCATCTCAATCTCCTTTCATTGAGGCATATTTCGTTTTATACACTGCTTTCTTTTATAACGGTGTATAAACCCCTTTGAATTTTAATTTTATACAAAAGGAATCTTTTTCTATGAATCTTTTTACAAATCGACAAATAGGAATGTTTCTTTTAACGTATGCAGTGACAAAGACCTTTTCCGCCGCCGCGAGTATTATTTGGTGTTTGGCTTTCTCAACAAGACGTAATGTTTTTAAAATAAAATAAATACCATATACTCTTTTATGTATTTTGGTATTGAATTTGGTTTTGATAAAAGATTCTATTATGTCAATATATTTATGATATATTGTGATTGAAATATGGAAATGTTATCATTCCTTTATATTGGTTTTATGTTTTATGATTTTATATTGGTACTTGGACATTTTAACGGGTGGTTACGTTATAAACCATATGACGGGTGGTGCCGTGAATACCAGGACGGGTGGTTACGTTATAACCTCCAATGCATTGGGTATGGAAGTCGGCCATATGGCTATTCCATTAAGTATGTATGGAAATTGGTTGTATGGCTATTCCATTAAGTGATATGTGTGGGAGTCGACCGTATGGTTATTCCACTTAAGTATGTTTATGTACCAGGTTACCTTTATATATGTTATGTGTTCTTTATATGGGTTTTATGGTAATCCTTTGGTTACAAAAAGGTAAGTAATGATATTTTATTCATTGAAGAGTTTTTACTACTTCATAAAAGTTAAAAGCATTACTTTGATAAAGTATACATGGTTTACTTGTTGTTTTGATAAACTAACAGTTTTTATTCTTTGTGTATCCCTTTCTGAGTTTTTATGTTCATCCCAAGTTTTTGAAATGTTTTTCACATGACATAGCGTGGAATAGGGTCAAGGATGGGATCAAGGTAAAGTGAAGCTACCAAAAACATGAAACTAGACATGATTATTTTTAAGAGTTTTTATTTTATTGAAATTTAGTAGAAGAGACTACATTGTAATCTTTTGAGATGTAATAGTTATGTCCTAATACTCTAAAACTCTAAACCTGAAAAGATCCTCAGTGTGAATTATTCATTTAATTCAATTTTAAGTAAGGTTTAAGGCTGGGGCCTTATAGTTGGTATCAAAGGTCGGTTTAGATAACTTTAGAGGTTAGGGTATTCTCTAAGCATAAGTGACATTGCCATAATGGTTAAGATTTCAGAAAGAGTCCTAGTTTAAGATAAAGTGAATGAGTAAGTATATCTTAGTGTTTACCTTCCACATTAGTACATGATGGTTTTGTTGATATACTCACACTGACCATTTTGGTTTTAGTAAATGGCTGGATCTAGCAGGCACCAAAGTGACAATGGGTTTGAAGGAAACTGTGGTGGTTCTCTGATTAAGATACTAGATAAAATGGGGGATTCAATGAGGAATCTAATGGTTGTTCTAAACAAACTATCAAGGAGTCATGATCAACCACTTGAACCTTGGTATGTTCTGTGATGCATCATGTATGAGATGACCAATCGATGTGGAATTTCAGGTAATAATTATAAAGGTAACCATTATAGTTTATATGATCCTTACTTTTGAGGTAATTATGGGTTATTATATGATATGATGGAAAATGAAAGGAATGAGATAAAATTGAGGTTAAAATATGTTATGTTTATTTTTTAATATTTTATCTCTTTTTGGGGAATGTTTTAAGAATTATATAGTTTTGGAAAAAGGACAACACGCAGACCGTGTGACAACCCGTCACATCGGACAAAGCTGCGGGAATCGAACCCACAACCAAAGTGCGACTGGTATTTATCGCGTACCACTAGACTACGTGAAGTCCCTGGTTAGTTTGACTGATTCTTTTTAGTTATTTGATTTTATGAATTAAGAGTAAGTTGATTTTGGGTTATTTATGAAAATGATTAACCTATCATGTAGGATATGTGATTAGGATAATTACTTTTCAATGGGAGACTTTAGGAGCAACTGATGTTGTTTGGAGATAAATGTTACGATTTAACTTGGAAGACTATGTGACTAAATCCTTCAAATATTTGGGTTTAGATCATAGTTTAGTTTACTTTGAAGAATTTTATGGACAATTTTTTTTATCAAATGGTCCTCGTTGAACTTTGGGTTTTGATGGACAAATTTTGGAGATTAAGAATATATTTTCTTTTTATAAAGGGTTATCCTTTTCTGGAATATCTGATCTTGTAGTAACCTTTTTGGTTTTAGTTTTGGTCAAGGTTTTAAGACATGGGAAACGTATAGTTATTTTTTTGTGTGGATTAGGTGCTCCTCTAGAAGTTTTTTATAGTACTCTTGATGCGAACAAGTCTTCCTAAATACTCGTCTTTTGGAGAAAATATGAGTTTGTGTAAGGAATCTAATAAAAGTTGAAAGTCAACATGATAAGTGATTTTGTTTCCTTATGAATAAATTCCTCAATAAAGAGTAACTTAAAACAAAAATTTGCCTATTAACTTTTACTACTGGGGAATCGAATACCGTTTAACCCATCACAAGTTTGTGATTTTCTCGTGGTTAACTTTCTCCTAAACATGTTTTCTATCACTCTCCATCAGAACATGACCCTTTGTTTTTTCCTCTATTTCAATATTTTCATACTTGGAATCCTAGTATGGGTTAACTCGGGTGACCTTTATACTTATCTTCCTTTATTTTAAAGTGATTGTTTTACCGACTCTTGTTCCGATGTGGGACTTTCAAGGATGTTTCCAAGCGCAATTTTAAAATTGCGAGGATGCAATTCCCAAAAGGGGGGAAGGATGTAACACCCCAGGTAAATAAAGAATATGACATTTTCATATTTATCCATATTTGTGAATAAAGTATTAATATGACTTTAAAGGGGACGTTATGCTCGATGGCGTACCCAACACGCAACAACGAGTTTCTTGGGAATCTTACGTTCCACTCTAATAATAAAATAATATTATTTTAAATGGTAGTTAACATGTAGCTATTGTATTGGCGGGAATGGATAGAAATAACTAAAATATGATTATATATGTTCTTAAATGTTTTTACATTTATGCAATAAAGGATAGAGGCTTAAAATACGGAAAGAATTCAATTTTAGGCGTATATGCCCTAATTTTCACTAAAGGTTCAATTATCGCCTTTTGATGGTGAACCGCCATTAAATATAGTTTTGTTCACTCTTAATCATTATTTTGGACCAAATAAAACTCTTATTACGAATCAGGACATCAAAATTTACTTTGTGTAAATTTTTGGTATCTTTCCGATAAAGTTCATTTTTTTAATGAATAGTGTAAAATGTTGAATTTTAATTCAAAACCTCTTTTTAATCTAATTTATTTATATGATTAGATTATCTTTTGAATTGGTTTTAAAGTGAAATTTGAATATATTTTTACCATTAAATCCAATAGTGGTTGTTAGAATTAATTTCACTTTGAAATCAGACTTAAACTAGTGTTAATCTTTTGATACTTATTGTTTCATAAAAACACGCTATTTGCTCTGACAGCGGGAATTAATTATTAAATTAATTAATGTGACTTATATGATTTGAATTTTTAAAATATAATTCATTTTTGAATTCAGAATATCAAATATATCTTAGGGTAAATTTTTGGCATTTTTCTGAAAAACATCAATTTTTGATGAATAGTGACACCACTAAGTAGTACTTATAAAAACTGATTTTTCCGTTTAAATGAAATTTTGCCACATTTGTGTTTTGAATTTCAAAAATCCGACATAAATGGTTTTCATTAAGAAGTAAAATGTGGTTCAATGGGATAAAAATAATTTTTTGGTGAATAGTAACTTATTACGTTTTTAATCGCGATTAGAGGTAATTAGTGTAGTTTAAGGTAAAAATAATGTTTTAATAATATGAAATGAACTTGAAACATGTCCTAAACTCATTGGATGTGTCATGGCCGAACAAGACAACCCATGGGTCAACTTGGGGACCACATGGAGCCACTTTGGTTGGAAAATGACATAAATATCTTTTTATTTAATGTTAAAGTAAAAATAACACAAACATGACATGTTTTACGAAGACAATTTTTTACATGGGGTTATAAAAGTCAGATTTTTTACTATAAAAATTCATTAGAAACATAAAAATGTTTCCTACATCATAGTATTTTTTTATAATTTTTAGACACTAAATATATTAAATTATTTATGACATCATGATGATGCAGTGATGACCTCATTATTTAACGATTTAAATAAATGGAAAGATAATGTAAAATCTAAGACCTAAACATGTCCAAAAACGATTGGATGGGTGGATTTCGAAACCTTATCACCTTATCCTCGAAATATATCAATTTGGGACCCTTTAAATCCGAAACACATTTTCCAATAAAGTAATATTTCTTTACTTTCCAAAAGTGCCCCTCCTCTCCTCTTATAAAAGGCCCCCACCTCTACCTCCTTACCCAAACTTTCAAAGCCTTTGGCTCGGCCAACCCCTGCACATTTTGTCTCTCCACTTACCTCCCTTACTCTTTGAGGACTCACTTTGGGCAGAAGACTTCCCAAGGAAGCCTTTGAGCTCAAACCAAAGGGAGTTACCCGATTTTAAGGTAAAGTCTTCACTTGAGTCTGTTGTTTTATTTTGCTTCTCCAACCCCCTAAACTCTTTTTTTTATTTTCTTTTGTAACAACTCCAGTATCCTCAATATACTAGGATGTTGTTATAAGAAGGATTCTAGCTACACTTATACACACCTACATCTAATGGTTAAAGAACATACTATTTCCGTGGATGGTGAATTTCTGCCTCACGAAACGATGATCGTTCAACACTCATATAACACCTTCAAAGGTGGACATTAATATGTAACTATATTTATATATGATATATAATATGTTTATGTTTTACTTAAGCTTCTGTATTTTTCATTTGTGGCTTACCATTATGGATTCAATTATGGGTATACGCGATATCTTCATTTTAGTAAGTGCGGACTACCGCCCCCTCAAAGTGATGTGATTCGTTAATGCCATACGTGGGACGTATAAAGGATGGATTTAATGTTATTATATATGATTTTATACTGGAATTATTATATAACTATATATCATTATTATTTCTTTCCATTAAAGTATGAAATAGAAATGGAAGTAGCGTTCATGCGTACGTACGGCTTACTGTCTCCATGAACGGTACATTTCATTTCTTATCTCAAAATATTATGTAATATTATAAGTACATATATATAATGGATATATATGATGTATGATACATATAAATGATTAATATAATTCTGGAATTAAAATATACATACCTCTCATATAGTTTTAATTCCATTAATACGACATAGAAAGGAAAGTAGCATTCATGCGTACGTACGGCTTACCGTCTCAATGAACGGTGCATTTCATTTCTTTCTTCTAAATGATTATGTGATTTTATAAATACATGTATATGCTGGATATATATAATATATATGATATCCAAATCAGGAATTTCATTTTGGATATAAAAAACCGTTGACCACACGAACAACATGTAATTGTAAGAAGTCCACTTTCGACTTAAGAAACAAATATCGACAAAACAATCATTATTAACTTAATGATTACATAATATTTATAACATGGAAATAAGTGATATAAAAGGAATAATAAGCTTGAAAAAGTTTCTTAATCAAGTATAAATTAACACAAGTTCATTATTCAGGATGTTTAAGAACGAACAAGACAAGTTGGACCCAAGGTAAGGGATCTTACTCCTCTGTTTCTTTTTAAGTATACTCTATTATGTCATTCCCTCTAAAGCTCATATTTCTTGTTATTTTAATGTTATTTTATATCAAAATTACTGTAATTTTTATGTTCATGTGATGAGAGACCCTATTCTCTCTCATCAATCCATTTTGGGAGTTTTGAGTGGCGCTGTTAGGCTGCCGAATTTTCATAAGAGATCTAACCTCTCTCTTTCTTTTTAAGTACTCCCCTTTATGTCACTTCTTTTAAGCTCCTATATGTTATGATGGGGTTTGTTCTTTCATATTCCTCTTTCTGTACATTTTGTTGTAATGTGATTAGATACCTTATTTTATCTCATCAATCCATTTTTGGATGTTTTAAGTGGCGGCGTTAGGCTGCCGATTTTTCGTAAAGTGATTTTTCATCTCACTTTTATTCCCGTGTGATTTATGCTACATTTGCTACAATTTCCTTTGATTGGTGTATGTAATGACCATTATTTTACTCATTGTGTAATATTGTTTCATTTATGAGTATTTACATCAATTATGTATTGTCCTTCTTTCACAGGGCGTATGTTTTGAAAGATACCCAAGTCGGTAAGGGAACCTTTCACCCTCTTTTTTTAAAAGACTTATTTTGTTGGGTATTTTAATTTACATATTGATATGTTGGGATATGTTCTCATATATCCTTATTGATGTAAATTTTATGTCCATGTGATGAGATACACTTTTTATCTCTCATCAACTCATTTTGATGTGACGTTGTTAGGTTGTCAAGGGAACTTCTTAACCTAATTTCGATTTCTTTGGGTTCGACATGTAGTTATTGAATATGTCATCCTTTGAATATGTGTGAATTACCTTTGATTATTTTACACTTAATATCCACTAATATTTGGTGTATTCGTTTGTCACACATAATTATGTAATTGATTTATCCTTAAACCAAGGATACCATCTTTGTAAGGGACTTCGTCTCAATCTCCTTTCATTGAGGCATATTTCATTTTATACACTACTTTCTTTTGAAACGGTGTAAAAACCCCTTTGAATTTTACTTTTATACAAAAGGAATCTTTTTCTACGAAGCGTTTTACAAAACGACAAAAAGGAATGTTTCGTTTAACGTACGCGGTGACAACGACCTTTTCCGCCGCCGCGAGTATTATTTGGTCTTTGGCTTCCTCAACAAGCCGTAATGTTTTTAAAATAAAATAAATACCATATACTCTTTTATGTATTTTGGTATTGAAAATGGTTTTGATAAAAGATTCTATTATGTCAATATATTTATGATATATTGTGATTGAAATGTGGAAATGTTATCATTCCTTTATATTGGTTTTATGTTTTATGATTTTATATTGGTACATTGAAATTTTAACGGGTGGTTACGTTATAAACCATATGACGGGTGGTGACGTGAATACCAGGACAGGTGGTTACATTATAACCTCCAATGCATTGGGTATGGAAGTCGGCCGTATGACTATTCCATTAAGTATGTATGGAAATTGGCCGTATGGATATTCCATTAAGTGATATGTGTGGGAGTCGACCGTATGGTTATTCCACTTAAGTATGTTTATGTCCCAAGTTACCTTTATATATGTTATGTGTTCTTTATATGGGTTTTATGGTAATACTTTGGTTACAAAAAGGTATGTAATGATATTTTATTCAGTGGAGAGTATTTAATGCTTCATAAAGGTGGAAAGTATTACTTTGATAAAGTATACATGGTTTACTTTCTGTTTTGATAAACTAACAGTTTTTATTCTTTTTGTATCCCTTACTGAGTTTTTATGCTCATCCCATGTTTTTGAAATGTTTTTCACTGGACTTAGCGTGGAATAGGGTCAAGGATGGGATCAAGGGAAAGTCATGCTACCTAAAACATGAAACTAGACATGTTTCTTTTTAAGAGTTTTTATTTTATGGAAATTTAGTAGAAGAGACTACTTTGTAATCTTTTGAGATGTAATAGTTATGTCCTAATTATCTAAAACTCTAAACCTGAAAAGATCCTCAATGTGAATTATTCATTTAATTCAATTTTAAGTAAGGTTTAAGGATGGGTCCTTATACCATAATTTATTTTATAAGGTGTATTAACTAACAGATTTATTTCGCATATGAAAATATATTCCATTTCATGATATATTAATTTCCATTTCAAGGTCTTCATCTCAAGCACCTTTGATTCATACATTACTAATTATTTAAGAGTTATATATATATATATTGTCTCTATTACCTTAATATAATCTTCAATAAGTCTTCATTACTATAATTCAAATATGTTATACGATTTTCCTTTTTTTATCTAGGTTAATTCCTTCTCATCATAAAAAACATCTTTGATAATCAAATTCTGAAATAAGATTGGAATGATAGTATGAATAATAACCATTCGTACCAATAAATCTTCTATTTCATGTCCTCAATATCCTCTGACAAATATTAACCTTTATTATTTAGGAATGATAATATGGATTATTTTCTATTATTATTAGAAGGGTTTTAAAACAAATTTATTTCAAAATATTTTAAAGAAAACATTTTTATAAGATTTAAAAATAATTTTCTTAATATTATACCCAAATTTTTTTATAATCTATATTAATTTAAATGATATTTTATTTGAAAATTTTTATAAAAATATTTTAAAACTTCCACTTTTCCTTTCAATTTTTTGAATTTAAATATTCTTCTTTTTCTATATCAATGATTAAAAAAATGAAAACTTTTTTATTTTTACTTTTTATTTTTTCCGGGATTTATCTCTTAAAAAGTGATGCTTTGATCAACCTATATATTTTATTATTATATTATCTATCTTATAAAATTAAATGTTCAATATCTTCTGATTTGCAATGTTTATTATACATGGTATTTTCAAAAATTTTAAGAAACTCATTATTTTCCACGGGTTCCTTATGATATGATTATGGATGATTTTAAGAAGAAAACATAACTATGTATGATGATGTGTGGGGTCATATTTCACACTATAAAGCATTTTTTTATGTTTATATTTCATAAAATTTCCTAGAATGGAAATAACGAGTTTGGTCACGCAGGAATGATCAAATAGAGTTTTCACACAATATCAAGCGTCAATAGAGTTAGTTTATTCATATTTGCGTGAGAATTAATTTGTATTTTTTGACAATTTTTCCCTTATAATTATAGTTGTTCCATATTTCCATGTTAATTATCAAATTATGATAAATTTTCAAAATGAATTTCATTTACTTGAAATTCAATATTTTCCTAATTATTCTCTACTTTTAATTTATTTTACACATTTATGTCTTGCTCACATGGTATATGATTATTGAGATGTGGTTTGAGAGAGTTTGTATGTTGTTTTCTTCTTTAATGATATTTTTATGATATTAAATTATGATAAAATGTTTTTTGTATATCCTATAAGGTCATTTTATCATTTATTATGATATTAATGTCTTATTAATGTTCTCATTCATGTTATGATATGTCTTTCCCTTACTGAGTGTCTAATATAACAACATTATTATGTTCCCATTACACATATTATGAATATCATTATATCATATTAGAAATATGGAAATTGGTATATAGGATAACGATTATGAATAAATGTTTTCAGGTGTCATAGTAAAGATTTTTTTATGGAAAATTTTCAAGACAACAAAACCATTAAGTCCCTAGGTTGTTTGGTTCTTTGTGGTATATATTATTTAAACCATGATTTTAAGAAATTAATTATAGAATTTTTTACTTATTTCTCTTTAGTTGGTATCAAATATGGGTTTTTTTATTTATGTAGATTAGTTTAGTTACCTTTGGTATTAGGGTTAGAGAATGTTAGGAAAATTCTTAAATAGATTCTCAATATAGGATAATATCTTGAAATATTGGTTAAGTATTGAGTAGATGGATTTACATTGAAATAAATCATTGTAAGGATATTTGAGGTGGATGTATGGTCTGGAACCATTGTACCTTGGGAAAATAACCCTAAAAGGTTTGTTTTTTATTAAATTAAATTTAACCAGGTGCAGGAAAAAAGGCCCAATTGTACATTTTGTTTGAAATTACCAATGGATATTCTTTGGTTGATAATATTGTATAAATAAATCACAATGAATGATTTATTTCTTACTTAAATTTATGGATTATTTTTACAACTATAATATAACCAAACTTCATGTAACCTAGGTTAGAAAAAGATTTATATAGATTGAACTAAATGCATAATAGGAAGACATGAAAATGTAATAGATGAATACATTTAACGGTTTAATTAATTTTATGATTATGATAGTTCTATTATATTGTAATATTTTATTCGTTCATGTCATAAATTTGAGTTCTATTAAAAGATAGAAAAAGAAGGAACCATGGCTGATGGGGATAACATTATGATTATCTCAATTAACTACCAATATGGGTGGGATCTCAAGTGAGAAACCATTTGATTTTACAAAACCATATATCACAAAATATAAATAAAAATTTGGCCCTGATTAATTTTCTAAACACACCAAATAAGAGAAATATGGAGTCTCATGAAATATCACATGACAAATAGGATAAAGAAAACAATGTTCAATTTTGTTGATATGAAAATTGTTGAAATAAGAACCAAGGAAATTGTATCAAGGGAACTGAATATTCATTAATTATGGAATATGGGATCATAAAGCATCAAACATTCAAGGAATAATGAAGAGTTTGGTTAACATGATTGATTAAAATAGAGTTCATTATAAGGTACCATTAATAATTCAATATCTTATGTGTGATTAACATGGAAATTATCCATATAAATTCAATAATACAAGGACTAAAAAATATAATGTGAGTCCACAAAATCCATGACCAAGAGGAAAATAAAATTACTATGAAAGCACAACTCTTGATGTGGATCCTTATACTTTAGGAACACATACACACCAATCCAAATTTTTAGATAGATCATAGTAATCTAATTCTATGAACTCTGGTATATCAAAGAGGTTTTCATAGACCATTGATTCACTACCTTTATTGTTAAATTATTTATGAAATAATCTATTGGAGTTGTTATTTTATTCAAAGTTATAGTATACAAGAATGCGAATTGTGAAGAACATATTATCATTATTTTAGATAAATTTAATGTGATTTTAGTAATTTCTTGGTTCCCCACACAAGGTGCGAAAAAATATATAGAGTAAAGAAAATATATTTCATAAATACCTATGATATTATATCAATAAAAGGGTAATAATAATCACCCTCTAAAAAATTATTTAAAGAGTATCTTGAAACCAGATAATGGCACACTTTTTTCCCAAATATTTAGAGATAAAATGAGTATTAGGTATAAGACTGTTCTATGGAAAGATATATATTTCCAAAGTTTATAGGGTTGATTTTTCTATTGAAATTATATCTTGATTGTCGTATATAAGTAAGATTACCTTACGTTTTTATGGTACGTTATAATTAAAATTGTTATTATAAAATTTATTTAAGGGGGTATATAACGCCCCTATTTTTTATGAAGCATATTATTTTTATAAACCATGTGTTGATAATTAAAAAATACTTTTTTCTATTTGATTTAAATAATTTAAATTAATTAGTAAAGACATCATAATTGATATGAATTAAACTAAAAAAATTATTCATTGATAAGTCGAACGTTACAAAAAAAGTTCATAAACCTATGCATTGCACACCAATGATTATTACATACCATGGATAAAATACAAATATTAAAATCAAATATATAGATATTGGGAAATAGATAGAATTGAATAAAATTCCAGGACTACGAAATCCCCTAGATCATCTTTATGTGTTAGGGTCTCTAATATAAAAAAACATATCATGAGTAAGATCACCATGAAAGGAGAAACCATTATGGGAAATATTTAATTTGAAATTATAATTTGGCCTTATAAAGTTAGAGTGCAATGAACAAATGACTTAGTAATTCTACTTATATAGTAATAAAATTATTTCGATGAAAATATGGTTGAATAAGATATCAAATCACCAAATATTTTAACTATAAATACAACCATTATTTATATATCTTATAGGTGTAGTGAAGTCATTTATTATTAGGTAGAAAATTTAGAAAAAAATAACTAATAATGAAATGAAAATATGATATGAAGAAATTATAAATATATATACTAATTATTATACATGAATAATAATAATATTATTAACATATGATTTTACATATATATAAAATTATAAAATGATTTTAATTTCAATGGAGTAGTAAAATTTAATTTTTGGAATAAAAATTAATAACTTTAATGGTATTTGTTGAACTGTATTTAATATAAAAGTAATATTACGTTTTTCAGACTAATTTTTTAAGTATTATATATTTTATCCTAATATATTAAATTTAAAACTATTAAAATATTAATTAAATTATTAATTTATATAATATAATATTAAGAACGCTTAATGTTTAAAAACATAATTTCTTAGTAAAAGTCATTTTTCTATATATATTGTATTTTTATTTATAAATTAAATTTTTAAAAAATAGCAATTAGATAAAAATATATTAATTTTTAGATTTTTATTTTGAAAACTATCTTATCATGGTGTTTTAAAATTTTTCTAATTTTTTTTTTTCCTGAATAATGTACAATAACCTTTTAGAAATAACTTGAATTTTTTGAATGTATTTATATATAAGTATGAATTTTAATTTTAGGAAATATTTATATAAGATCAAATATTTATTTATAATTTAATTTATATTTTTAAATATTTCAGTATTAATTTATAAACACATATTTTACATTTTATAAATTAAGTTATATTTTTTTTAAATAAAAATATTTTCAATGCATTATAAATATATAATTTTAAAATTCTTTTTTATCACTTTTATAAAATGAATCAAACACAATATATTTCAAATATATAATAATTATTTATAAATTATATAGTATGTAACATTTCATTTTTAGTCATAACAAGGAAATTCCCAAGGTAAAAACTAATTACCGTGTTGAAAAACTAAACGCTAAAAATGAGTAACCTAAGATGTAAAGGGACTGAGATGTTTAAAACATATTTTAATTGAGTTTTTGAGTTTTTTTATCATTATTATATATTCTTATAAATTTTATTTCTCAATTTTAGATCCATTTTACTTGATATAGACTTCCAATTATCAAAACATTTTGGGTATTTACTAAAATGACAACCCTTTTCACATATAAAAGGGGCTCTTCTATCCTCTGTTATCCTCACACTAAAACCCCTTGATTTTGGAAAAAACTCTATAATAAATATCATTCACACTCTAAAAGACCATAATAATGTACATTTCTTGTCAAAACACCATTCATAAAGGGTTTAATTAACTTTTTAAAGGACATAATCAAATAAGATATGTATGAGTAACAAACCTATCTATCTATTTTATATTTTGTTATGTGAATTTCTTCTTCCAAAAATATATTTAAACCATATTATAATGATAAATTATGTATAATTATTATACTATCAGATTATTATAGTTATTTTACATGCATTAACCACCCAACATGTTACAAAAATGTGAATCATGTGTTGTTTGAGATACCACCTCCAAAGTGCAACACATTTCGTTTTCCTTCACTATCTTGCAAGTTTGTTCCTAATAATGAATTTAATATATAATTTTAATATTTATGATATATTTTATATATTGAAATTATAAAAAATATTTCATATTTTCCTCATTCTATGGAAAATAAAAACATTATTTATGAATGGGTGGGGACTACTGCCTCCAACAAATGATCGATTTTTTTTATTTCATCACCAACTTATATATATCGTCATGTGATTGGTTTTGAGGGATAAATATGAATTTTACATTGCAAATAATGGTTTTTCGTATCAATTTAATGTCCTATTAGTAATATGAATGATAAAAAATCATTTTAAAATAAAATATATTAAACAATATAACTATGAAGTCAAAACTATTTATTCATATTATTTAATAATTTCATATACATTAAATTTTCATAAAATCCTAAAATTATTATATATTAAAATAAAAAAACAAAAAAAAAATCATTATTCTTTTGGTATAATGATATCACAACAAAACCACCACATAATCATCCATTAATCACGGAATGTTCATGTTTGGGTTAGTTTAACCACCTACATAAAACATGTTATGAATTTATAATATGGATGACTATGAAAACATAATTAATGGTATAAAATGATATAAATATTTATATAATTATTTGGTTTTGGTTCTAAAAATGGTGAATCAATATTTAATTGAATTATTAAGAAAGCACCATTCATTGGTTAGGAATGTCATTAATTTGTTATTACTGTCGATGTCATCATCAAGTATAAAAAATGAAAAAATAATAAAAATAAATTGATACTTAATTAATAATTTTAATTAATCCCTTATATTAACTTTATTTAACTTTGAATGGTTAAATATTGGATAAATATGAATACTGATATTGATCCTATAAAACTGGTATAAATACCCAAAACTCTAAACACTCTATAATGTCATGGATTTTCTATGTATTGTTTTCAAATATTATATGTAAATAATTAGTTACTACTAGATGTGAAAACATGAAATTATGAGGATGGTGTTCCCAGAATATATGTTTGAAATATATTAAAGATATTAAATAGTGTGTATGAGTGGTTTTCTTGAAAATTTGGAATAACTTCTTAATGGGTGCACAGATCAGAAATACAAGGGAACTATTATGTTCATTGAATTGAATTTACCATAGGAGTGTCCAAACATTGGATGGTGTGGTTCGACTATAAAATTCAGTTTTTGGATATTTCAAAGAATAAAATAAATTAAAGATTTATTTTATTTTAACATTCTGCAGCGACGCAACGACGCATTTTCTATTTTAAATTAGCATCTTGGAATTCGACGTAAGGTTATAATTTATTACTCTAGTGAAATCCCACAGAGCTCTATAGAGGGACCATAGAGAAATATCTCGAAGAATGACTATGAATGGTGGATCGAGATCATTCGTGATAGATTACTATCAACAATGAATCCTCTACAATGAATGATCCAACCTCAAGGTAGGTTGTTGTGAATTAAATTCCATCTTTCCTATTCCTAGAATCAAAAATGAATCCAGATCAACCCATGAATAGGCTGACTCGGGGTTTGATCATTCTTGAGGGAAGGGTTGATTATGGGATTGATTTGGGAATGATTATGATTATTATTTTTATTAGATTATTGATAGTTCTTTTGGGATCTTATTGAGGCCGAAATGAACAATGGCTGAGGTTCATTCCTCCTGTTTTTCTATGTAAATTTTACACATTTTCGCAAGAATTCCTTATTATTCATAGGATATGAAAAGATGACTGTTGTTACATTGATTTGTGGCACAATGATCTCATATTGTATATCCGTCATCGAGATGAACTAGTAGAGGTGTGACGACAAGGGTGACTAATGGATCAAATCATTTCAAGAGATATATTTCTATGATTGTTCTTGTTCGGGTGATAGGAATTTGGTTTTGGAGATTATTGATGGCCCAAAACTCAACAATTCAGTGTTGTGACCATGACACAACTTTGGATCTTCATTTTAAAGATAAATGGACCATTGGATCGAGCATTGATGGATCAGATGAGGCATGGAGAGTAAGAACTGTGATTCTGGAAAATCATAATGAACAGGAAGTGTATTCCATGATACAGGTCATGTGGGCCCCACTGAGCGGAAACTAGGGTTTTGGGGACTGTAATGTGTCACACGATGTGTGAAATTTTGCACAGAGTGTGTGGGACCTTCCCCAGGACTCAGTGTGTATCTGGGTGGATACATAAACACGGGGTGGATTACACGACATGTGCTCCACCATCTGGCCGGACCTAGACTGACCTCATGAGCTACCCCATGTACCAGTACACATGCAGGTGGAAACAAGTTTTCACCGTGTGCTGGCACACGACTTGGGAACATGGGTTGACTCTGAACTGACATACTTGGCTGTTTGTCCATGTGCATATTTTTCTTTTGTTTGATTAAATATGATTTTACATTTATTTAATACTTCATGATTTTGGTTTGATTATATAAAATTTTACATTCTTTAACCCTTTATTATTTTGTTTGATCACATATGATTGTACCTTTGTTTTTTAACCCTTTATGAATTTGTTTAATTTTATGTGATTTTCTTATAATAAAATTTCATTATTTTGATGATATAATGAACTACATTGTTTAGATTTTTGTATTTATTTTCACATTAGATAGATAAGAAATTTATCTAAACATTATTAGTTTATGAGGAAGTCTAAAAAATGTTTTTTAGTATACTAAAAAGTCTATGAATTTACTATTGTAGTTATAGAACTTCTATAGTAAATAGTTTAAAAAATGATTTTGTATTTTTTTAACTGAAACTTTATAAGATATTTGATTCACTATAAAATTTATTTTATAGAAATCTTATATTTTTATATTTATTTTAGTAGTTTAAATCGAATTATAAAGCAGTTGTTTGGATGGTGAATAAATTGTCTGAATTTATGCTTTGATTATTTAGAACTGCACTTTTTTCAGAATGTTGTTGCTTTAATTTTTTGATGATATTAGGAGTAGTAAATGTCGATTTTATTCGATTCTTTGTTTATTAAAAAGATAATAATTATTTCTGAAAAAAATTATTTGTTTACAAAACATTGATTCTTCATTATAAAACCCTTAAAAATCATTGAACATTGTAAAATTATGTTGTCCAGTTTTTTCAAAAAGCATGGTTCATCATCCCTACCTTACTATTAATACCCTACGATACATTGTTGTTCATTCCCTATGCTACATTATTTTTCACTCCTCAATGTATTTTTCATTAATCTGATGTTACTATTCATTACCTATTCTATGTTATAGCTCATTCCATAAAGTATGGTTCATCAACCCTATGTTACTATTGATACCCTACACTACGTTATTGTTCATTCCCTATGCTATGTTACTGTTCATTCCACAAATTATAGTACATAAATCCTAAATTAATATTCACACCCTATACTATGTTATTGTTTATACTGTACTCTACATTACTGTTCATTCCCTATGTGACGTTACTATTCATTCCCTACTTTACTGCCTATATTTTGAGCATTTTTTCTAAAAAATGATCTTCTATATATATATATGGATTATATTAAAAGGTTATATACATAAAAAATCACATTAAATCAAAGGATTATGTTCAATGAGTTTAATGGTTTTGGTGAATTATTTAAATATAAAAATTAATAAAATTATTTCAATGTCTCTTTCTAATGAAGGTGGTGGTTTCAAGTATTTCTAAACTCAAATATTTTAATTTACGTTCAGATTGTACTGCTAGTTTTTAAGAACATCATTGACTATATTTAAAGGTGTTTCAATGGATATAAATTTTAGTTTAGAATCATATAACGCTATTTAAATTTTATAGATATTACTGGAATATTTATTCAAATTATTTTCAATTATTTTATTAGATATATATTATATAGTAATTTAGAGGAAATGATGCTATGAATTTTATGGAGATATATATGTTATCTCTTGAATAAATTTATTTTGAATATCCAAAAAAAGTAGAGATGATATAATTTCTAAATATTTAATCTAAATATATATATTTGGTAGGAAAATATATACAGACAGTGGTGAACATATTTGATAATTTGTCTTACAAAGAGAAAGTTCTCTAAACATTGAACCTACATTGAATTTTTGTAACATTCAACGAAACTCTTTTTCATCACCAGAATGATCTCTCAAGGGATGAATTTCTTCTCCTTCATCTTCGATTTCATTGATGAGATGAGACTACCTAATCATCAATAACTAGTTCATGTTCTTTCATTGTTTACTTTCATTCATCTGGTTATAAGTCTGTAACAATTTTTCACATCCCTCACACACACTCTATTTTTTTATGATTTTACACTCAAAAGAATTATTTATTATTCTATTTCTTCATATTGTGACTCCCAGATTCTAAATTTTGGATCTAAGGGTTGTGACTCCCTGTATCTAAATTATGGACTATTTTGGTTATGACTCATAATGTATGAAGTCAGGTTGTAAGGGTTGTGACTCCCTGTAAAAAAGTCAATGTCATGGTTATCCCTCTAGTAGAAAAGAATTTTTTAATTGGGTTATGATTCTCCGATTAAAATATTTCTTAGTTCACACTTATCTCTTACATAGTAGAGATGTATAAGAGTAGAGTAGGCCCACATTGCACCGAACTACTATAAAAAAACATCCTCAAAAAGGAAAATATAATGGAGATAAAAAAGGTGGTATAAATTAAAATGCTTTGGATGTAAAATGTTATTAGTTTTGAAAAAATTCTATATAAAACCTGATTTCACTAAATGAATTAATAATGAAAATTATACAAAGAAGGACAGAAAGGTGTTGTCCACCAGTTGGAGTAGTATAGAAGAATCTAACTCCATTTAACAATCTACAAATGAAAAGGAAAGCTCTAACTTGTGATTCGTGGTATCATTAGATAATTTTAGTAATTCTTGTTTGTATTATGAATATTATGATTCAAATTTTGATATTGATAACCCTAATGTTTTTTAATTAAATAAAGAAATTGAATGATTAAGGAAACATATTGTCCAAGATTGTAATTTATATACTAAGATTAATGAAAATAATTAGAGAATTATTTCTAAAAATAATGTAATTTTACAACAAAATGAAATATTGAGAAATAATGAATCTATCTATCATTCAAATGACTATGAAAATTTGAAATTTTCTCAGGATTTGAATGCAATTTTGAAAAATGAAAATAAATATCTAAAAAAAGTTTATCATATTTTATTCAAGGATGTGAAAAATATCATAAGATGACGTCTTTAACTAAAATGTAAAACATAAAGATGGTTTTGGTTCTGATAAAATATTTCTTAAAATGTTTTAAACACATTTTAATAATAGTAAAAATGTTTGTACTTCAACTGTTACATGTTTTACATGTGGCACAAATGGTCACTATGAAAATGATTGTTCTGTTAGATTTAAACAATCATTGGGATTTATAAAAAAAATAATATTTATAAATATTTATTATCTAGTGCACATTTTAATACATGTTTAAATTTAGTAGGGGTACCTAAATAATTTATTATTAATCCTATTGGACCCAAAGTATCTTGGGTACCAAATTTGTCAAGTAAATGATTTTTGTAGAAACGTGCCTTAGATGTCTCAAGAATATCATATGGTACATGGACAGTGGATTCTCTAGGAATATGAATGGATACTCATAAATGTTTACCACTTAAAACACATGTGAGGAATTTCTACATTTGGAGAAAATTAAAAAGGAAAAGTAAAAGGATTTGGTAAAGTTGGTATTTAAAATTCAACATTTATTTATAATGTTTTATATGTTTAAAGGAAAAACATAATTTAATTAGTATATCACAATAATGTGATTATGTAAGGGAAGTTAAATTTAAAAATTATATATTTTTAGTTTTTGAAGATGAATCTTTATTATTTTATGCACACTGGAAATATAATATTTATGGTATTCATTTCTCTAAACTAACTGTTCAATAAGTGAAGTGTATTAATGCTATATATAATGGTAGAATTATTTTTCATTGACATTTATGTCATGTTTATTTCAGAATGTGTCATAAGACCTCATAACCTGAGAATGTGATACAGCTTCCTTCTTTGAAGAATGAACATCCTTATGTTTGTGATACTTGCATAAAAGGGAATCAAAAAAAATTTCTTTTCGACCCATCAATCTAATAAGTTATAATAGGGATTTACAGTTAGTGAAACATGATTTATTTATACCCAATCAAATTTCTAGCCTTGGTGGAAATAAATTCACTTTAGTTATTAATGATGTTTATAGTAGATTTATAGTGGTATACTTTCATGCTCACAAAAATGATAATTTATCTAGATTTACTACTTTTTGTAAATTTGATCAAAATGAAAAAGGTTTTATTATTATTTCTACTCGTAGTGATAAAGGAGTTGAATTTCATAATTTTAATTTTGATTTATTTTTTAATAGAATGGTTATTTTCATAATTTTTCTGCTCCATGAACACCTCATAAATATAGTGTTCTAGAACAGAATAATAGAACAGTTATTGAAATGGATTGAACTATGTTAAGTGAATATAATTTTGCTAGATATTTTTAGGATGAAACAATTTTTTCTACTTGTTATATTTTAAATATAATTTTTATTAGAGATTTTTTATAGAAAAAATATTATAAAATATTTAAAATAGAAAAACATAAAGTTGGTTACTTTAGAGTTTTGGGATGAAATGTTTTTATTTTAAATTCATAGGATAATTTATGTAAATTTCATGCTAAGAATGGTGGTGTTATCTTTATTAGATTTTCTAATAATAGTAATTCTTAGAGAGGTTATAATAAAATATCAATAATTATTTAAGAATGTATTAATGTTATGTTTTATAAAAATAATTAGAAAATAATTTGAAATTATATTTTTATTGAGGATGAGTTTAGATAGTTTACTTTTGGTGAAAAAAATATTCAAGATAAGGATGAATCAATTGAAGGGAAACATGCTCCTTCTAAACCTAATAAAAAAACATGGATGATTTACTAAATATCATCTTGATGAAAATATAATTTGTAGTTTTGCTTCTGATGTTAAAACCAGAAAATATATTTTAAATTAGTATGACAATTCTACTACTATTTCTGAGTTTGTTCTTATTAATGCTAATGAATATATTAAAGAGACAAACTGGATTATTTCTATGTAAGAAGAATTAAATTTATTTGATAGAAATAATGTTTGTAAATTAGTATAATTTTATGAGGATGAGAAGGTAATTGGAACTAAGTTGATCTTTAGAAACAAGATAGATAAATCTAGATAGATTTTCAAAAACAAATCCATACATTTCTATCAATAATACTATCAATATTAAGGTGTATAATTTGAATATTCTTTAGAACCTATTTCTAGGATAGAGGCAATTAAATTTTTTTTAGATTATTTATTTTTTTAAGATTTTAAATTATATCATATGGATGTGAAAAGTGTGTTCTAAATTATCTATAGCATTGTATGGTCTTAAACAAGATACTTATTCTTGGTCTGAAAGGATTTCATTATTTTTGTAAAATATTGATTTTAAGAAAGTAAATATTGATCCTACTCTTTTTATTAAAATAATTTAAAATTCTATATTAATTGTTCAAGTTTATTTTGTTGATGTAGTGTTTATTTCATCAAATTAAATTATATGTAATGAATTTTATTCTTTCGTGTCTTCTAAATTTTACATGAGTTTAATGGTGAATTAATATTCATTATTAGTCTTTAAATTATTTAATGAAATGATGGAATTTTTATTAATCAATCCATGTATGGTAAAGAATTGGTTAAAATATTTGGTCTTGACACTTATAAATCTATGAAAACCACTATGGGTACAAATTATAAATTTGTTATTAATTCATCTAGTAAATCAGTAGATTTTAAATTTTGTAGAGGCATGATAGGCATCTTTGTTTATTTTACTATTTACTAACCTGACATCATTTTTAGGGTTTTTTAGGTTCTATATTTCAATCAGATCCTAAAAAAAGTCATCATAAAGCTATAAAAGAAAAAATTATATATGGTAAAGGAATTGTTGATACTGGTTTTTTTTATCTAAAATATCACTATTTTGATTTAACATATTGTTATAACTTTGAGTTCAGAGGGTGTATAATTGAATGAAAAAGAACATCAAGTATATTTCATTTTCTAGAAAAAATAAAAATTTATTGGTCATCAAAGAAACAACTATATGTTTCACTATCTATTGTCGAAGCTGAGTATATCTCTTATGCTAATAGTTTTTCTCCATGTTTATGGATTAAGAAAACCTTATGTGATTTTGGTGGTTATCATGGTAAACTACCTATTTATTGTGATAATACTTCTGTAATTTCTATTTATAAAAACCCATTACATCATTCTAGAATATAACACATTGTTCTTAGATTTTATTTTATTAGGGATAATGTGAACAAGGGTGATATTGTTTTAGAATTTATTCTTTTCTAAAATGATCTAGAAGATATATTTTCAAAGACTTTTGACTTTTCTCGATTTGAAAAAGTTATATTTTATCTTGGTATGTCAGAATTTTCAATTTTTATTACTTCGTTTGTTTATGGGGAGTATGTTTTCAATTTGTTTTTTAATTTTAAAAAATGTGGATAAATATTTATTTCAAATATTTTTAAAAATTGTTTTAATAGTTTTAAAATTTTTTTTCTTTTAATCAAACCAAAAAGGGGTAGATTGTTTACTCATGCGCATGTTTTTTTATTAAATGTGATTTTACATTTTTTAACCCATTATTATTTTGTTTTATTAGATATGATTTTACAATATTTATCCCATTATGATTTTTTTGTTACATCTAATTTTATTTTAAAAGTATTTTTGTATATTGATGATATCACAAACTATAATGTTTAGATTTGTGTATTTCTTATCAACTTGTATAGATAAAATAATTATCAAAATTTCATTACTTTATGAAGAATATTGAAAATTCTTTTTTAGTACTCTAAATATTCAATAAATTTGTTGTTTCATTTTTAGAACATCTATAGTCTATAGTTTTAAAAAAACTTATTTATATTACTGTAACTTATACAAATATCTGATTCACTCCAAACATCATTTTATTTAAATCATACATGTCTATCTATATTTTGTTAGTTTACATTTAATTCTAAAATTGTTGTTTGGATGGTGAATAATTTTTTTAAGATTTCATTTATTTTTCGGAACATCGGTTTCTTCATAATGTTGTTTCTTTTGTTTTTTATCATATTTAGAGTAGTAAATGTTATATTTATTTGATTCATGATTTGTTATAAATGTAATATAGCTTTCTACAAATAATTATTTTTGACAAAAGTCGGGTTCTACTTTTTAGAGCCCTAAATAATTCATTGAAATTTGATTAAGTATGATGTCCTGTTTTTCCAAGAAGTATGGTTCACCAACCCAATGTTACTATTTATACCCTACGCTACATTACTGTTCATTCTGAAAAGTATGGATCATCAGCCTTATGTTACTATTCATCAACCTTATGTTACTATTCATTCTCCAATGTATGGTTAATCAACCATAGTTACTATTCATACCCTACGCTACAGTACTATTCATTCTTCAAAGTGTGGTTCATCAACCCGACATTTTTATTCATTTCTTATGCTACTTTATTTTTCATTCCACAAAGTATGGTTTATCAACCCTTTTTTACTATTCATACCCTAAGCTATGTTACTGTTCATTACGCAAAGTATGGTTCATCAACCCTTAGTTACAAATTATACCCTACACTATGTAACTATTCATAACCTACAATATGTTACTCTTCATTCCCTTCATGATGTTACTATTCATTCCCTACTATGCTGCTGTCATTTTTTTGTTTTTTTTAGAAAATTGATCTTATATATATATATTGATTATATTCAACGGTTTTCTACTAGAAAAATTCACATTAAATCTAAAAATTATGATCAATTTGTTTTTAATGTTTTGGTGAGTTATTTAGTTAGAAAAATTAATAAAAACTTTTATGCATCTTTTTCCAATGATGATAGTGGTTTCATTTTTAATTAAATTGATATTTTCGAATTTACATCTAGACTATGCTGCTAGTTTTTCGAAAATATTTTTACTGAATTTAAATAGGTTTCAATGGATTTAAATTGATATTTTAAATCATTTAGTACTATTATGATTCTGGATATATTATTGGAAGACTTATTCAAATTATTTGGATTTATTTTATCAGACATTTATTCTAAAGGAATAAAGAGGCAATAGTGGTTGGAATTTTATAGAGATGTTTACGATAACTCTTGACTCAATTTATTTTGAATATCCGAAGGGAGTGGAGATGCTACAACTGCTGAATATTTTTTATATATATGTGGTTAGAAAATATATATTGACATTGGATAACAAATTTTATTCTTTTTCTAAAATAGAAAGTGATTTGAACTTTGAACATGTTGTACATTATTGCAACATCCTATAAAACCCTATTTCATCACATGCTTGATCTCTCAAGGGATTAATTTCTTATTCTTCATCTTCTGCTTCCTTGATGAGATCATACACTCTAATTGTCAACAAACAGTACATATGATTTCATTGTTAATTTTAATTCATCTAGTTCTAAGTCTGTAATAGTTTTTCTCATCTCTCATAGACACTCTATTTTTATGTTTATACATTAATAGAAAAAATAATTATTTTTTATTTGGTTTCATCATTTTTTGGCTCCTATATTCTAATTTCATGATATAATGTCTTTTAATCCTTGTATTTAAATTCAGTACAATTCTAGTTGTGACTCCCAGTGTCTAAAGTAAGATTGTAAGGCTTATGACACCCCATAAAAAAGCTAGTGTTGTGGTTATCCCTCTACAAGAAAAGGAGTTTTTTAATTGGGTTATGATTCCACCATAAAAATAATTTTTAATTAAACCAGATCTCTAACTTAGTATAGAGTTATAATTGTATAGTAGGCCCACTTTTAACTGAAGTACTACAAAAAATATCCTTGTGTTATTTATCTTTTTGGCTACTAATTAACCTAAATAGTTAACTTTGATAATTACTTTATTTAAGGAATTAATTTGTTTAATTCTATTTAATATGTTCTATTCACCCCTCTCATCTATACCATATTCCATTAATATTTCCAACCTAACTACTCTATGTAAGCCTTTCTACACGTCGTGTATACGTTTTCTACATGATATGTTTTTATAACACAAGTCATTGCACACAGGAAGTACCCACGGTTAATAGAAATGGTATGTGATACTACTACACACTGTGTATCCCATTCTACATGGATCATATCCCTTGTCCACCATATCATAGAAAAGTTTCATTAGCGCTCATTCGCTTAATCATTTCCCTGAAGGTTGGTGTATAGTGTTTTCTACACACTAGAGTATGATCCCTTCAGCATGACTTTCTAGATAATGTATTTGGAATCTATTGAGTGGATGAGTGAGGAATCATGTATTCATTCTTCACTCCCTAGGTAGAGTTATGGCTATATAAGTGACTAATTTTACGAGTCATTGATCTTCTATTTATTGAGTTATTCTAGATGGAGTTGTAGGTATCACTACACGGCCATAGATGTGATCCTCATCTGATTTATCATATCTCTCTTTAGACATATCTGTGTATGTATCTCATGACAATTTCTGATTATCATTACTTCTCAGAAGGACATTATCATTTCTATTAGACTCAAGAGAGTGTTCTCCCAGATGAGTGCTCCGTGGAATATTTATTCTAGATCCCTAGGGGTGGTTTGTGATAATTTTGACTTAACTCTAGACTTCATGTCTTGTTTGTGTATATTTAGATATCCTTGTAATATTTTTTAGACATAAACTTGTGTATATCTAACCGTATCATCTATTTTTTTATTACTTTATGGTATTGAGGTGTCATACTGAGTATTGTTATACTCACCCTTTCACAGCCTTTTCCCGCACTTGTCGTGTCTTGTGAAGACAAGCGACATTTTGATGGAGTCCAGGGCGGAGCAGGACATGATGGAGATTTGTGAATTCATACAAGATGAGATGTTTCTAAATTTTTGACCATCAGACCCAGTGCCTTTGTGTTTACATGTTGGAATTTTTTGTCTACAGACTCTTTTTGTGGTCTTGTATTCTGGCCATATTTACTTTACTTGCTTTACTTATATCGTACTATATTGGTTGGGATAGTGTTATGCATTAAATTATTTTCTTAGTGGTAAATAAATTTTAGATTTTGGGGCATAAAGATGTGTTCATGTGTATATGTACTAAAAAAATGATTTCCATGATAGTGATATGCCTACTCAGTGCTAGTCACCAGCCCCTGCCATGTTAGAGGCAGTCTTTGGGAGTCATAGCATGGGTCCCATTAGTATGGGTCATGACAGAGTGGTATCAGAGGTGGTTTGTTCTAACTTAGGACCGATATTATGTGGATTTGTTATAGGAAAATAGTGTTATGTGTTTCTCATTCATTTTTCCAGCTAGGGACTCCAGTGTTGGTGTAGAGACAGATGTATCCATACACCAGGAAGCTGATAACCTGTTTTTGACTTGGTAAATGAGAACACAGGTTGCAGGGGGGGAAATGGTACATGCATCATATAATAATGATTTATTGTTTCAATATCCTTCTTGAGACAGTTATACAAATATACTCATTGACTATGGTATACATTTTTTCCTAAAAGACCCCACTATAACTCATACCAGCTTGGATCCAACTACTCAATCATGGGGATGACCCCCTCAATGACAAGGATTTAGTAGAGAGACCAGTTTCCCAGATGTTACCTTTAGGTGGTGCACTTGATATATCTTCACTTTTGGAGCTACCTTGTCACGAACCACCCCGGGTCGACCCTGAGCCGGTCACCTGAGCAGGCCCGCGACATAGCCCGAAGGGTGTTCCCGATCCCCATGGTCTGGAAACTATTTCCGGACATCAAAATTTAACATTTGGGAACGATTTGGCCCATAAAAATAAAAAAATAAAAAAAAATAAACAGATAACCGAACTGACGATAAAGATAAAAACTCACAGTGGAATGACAAATAAGTCGAACACACCTTCTTGTGACCACCAAGGTCACCACCCAACTCCAAACCACGCTGATCCAACATTGCGTAGCTGAACCAGAAACCTATACGAGGAGCTGAACCTGCAACTAGAAAGATATAATAGGCGTGAGCACCGAGATGCTCAGTAGGGATGCCAAGAAAAAAACCACTGAAACCAACAATTCTCTTTTCCAAAGTAGTCCACAAACACAAGTTTGAAATGCAGATGTAAAAGTAGGGTTTTCACATTCTAAAATATGCAACATTTTTTTCTGATTTAAAATTCCAACTCAAGCTACACACCATTTCCAAAATCATTTTCCATTTAATAAATGAAAACCAAAATCTGAAAAATACCAAAGCTGGACTGGAGTAAACAAGTAAAAGTGAAACTGAAAATAAAACAGGGCAATGAAAAGCAATAATGAAATGTAAGTAATCCAGTAACCATGGGTGATCCTAAAAATCCCTAGAATAACCCTGTACGTACTTGGTTTCGGAACCACTTGTTGGCGTATGGTGAAGCTCTTATGTCTATAACCAACTGGCCGCCCTAACTGACCAATCTAGTGGCAAAGCCCACCTGGCCTAACAACAAATCCAGAGGGTACCAACCCGTCTAATCGGGGTTGGTCATCAACCGTCACTCAATCATCTAAAAGACTCCCAGGAACCCATGGTGTTTATAATAACACTGTGTAAGTAGGAAGGCCCTCGCACGCGTGACTCATCTCACCGCACTTACCTACCCCAAACACGGACGCTTCCTATATGTTCTCCCACGAAGGGTTACCATAGATATGAGCACCCCATATACTTATATATATTCATACATGTCAAATATAGAAAGTGCCAACCGGGCCGTCACATCAATCGATTATCAGAACCACTTTATAAAACACTTGGAGTTGTAAACTAGGCCTCTCGTTTTACATAATCATATGCCTTTATGAAAACATTTCACAAGCTCTTCTAAAACGACTCTAGACACCACTTTTGTATTTAAAAAGCCAAGCGAGCATATACTCATGGATTTATATTCAAACCAATTTAAATAACCGCATGCAGAGGCCCACATCATTTTGAAAAAAAGATCTGCTTATAAAACAAAGGATTCGAGAAAAATACCAATTTAAAAAGATGCGAAATCATTTCTAAAAAAACATTAAGTTCCATGAAATCAACCAGCGCAGGAAAAACAAGTTTCATAAAAATTTTCTACCAGAAAACACCACTCAAAACGTCCAACAGTACCATTTGAAGATAAAGGCAGTTAGTTCCAACCAAGATGGAAAGGTATAAAAATGTGCATAAATAAAGAAGCATCCAAAAATACATTTTTTTTTCAAACCATTCAACAGGAAAACACGATCATAAGTTAACGATAAGAAAAATAATGGTGTGAAACATAATCTAAAATTTAATTAAGAAAAGGAAAGCATTAATTGGTTTAAAATTGGGAGAAATGGCATGGAAGCACCTAAACATAATCAAGGAACTATTTCAAAGCTGTTATTAACCCCTTTTAACCATCAAAGAAACATTGAAATAAATATACTATCAGGATTATAAGGGTGCAAATAAAATTTATAAACTAAATGAAACAATGCATGTTCCTATGGAAAACATCAGAAAGAGAGAATGGATGGAAACACCTACCTCGAACAAAGGTCACGTCAATCTTTCGAACTCAAGCAGATACTCCCTCACATGCATGCACTTCCACATGTATATATATATATATATATCCATAAACCGATGCACGTGTTCCATACGCCATGAGGGAACATGCACACAGAAGATATATATATCTATACATATTCATACCTATGAAAATGTGTAAGCACCATCGAAACCAACCGAAACTCCCTACGATAGATCCCCGAGACTCAGAACACCCCAAATCCCTAAAATAAAATTAATCCAAACAAAGCAATCAAGATACCAATCAAAAACCGACCCTACAAAAATCACAACGTTCACATGTAAAACCGAAATAACACTTTAACATTTTTGTAAACAATTTATCAATGCCGAAGCATCACAAAAATCTCAACGAGAAAACCATAGCGATGCGAATTATATTTAAAAAAAATGTCAAAACAATATTTTTCACATAAACAAGAAAAACATCACAGACGCAAGAAGATGTAAACCAAAAACTGAATCAAGACCAGATAAAGACCTCAAGGGTCTGGAGACTAAATTTCATATTTTTAACGTGGCGTAAATATATATGAAAACACATAAATATATTCTTACCCAGAAATCGGCAAGTAGACGGAAATGATCTGACTCGATTCGCCTTCGGCGGCAGTGGACGGGATGCGATCCGGCAAGACCCGGGAAACCCTTCACAAACCCAGCGAGGGGATTCTTGGGCACACCATAGAAACGCGGAGGAACCAAAAAATGTCGTGTTCGCCAGAAATACACCATAAAGGGGGGCTAGACATGCCAGAATCACGCCGGGAAGGGGGTCGGCTTCGGACAGCGGGTGCTAGGCGGGTGTAGGGCAGCGGGGGTGGCGTCGAGGTAGGGATGGCGATGGGTTCATGGAAGTGGGACGGCACCGAAACAGGGGAGATCCGGCTAGGGAGGGGGTTTCGGGTGGCGGCGAGTGGCCGAGGAAGGAGGAGCAGGGGCGGAGCTGGCCGGGTGCGGCCGACGACGGTCGGGTGCTGGCCTGGAGGTGCGGCTGACGGTGGTCGGGTGCTGGCCGGGAGGAGGGTGAGTCGGAAGGGAGGCTGGCGGTGCGGTGGGGTGCTGGCGGGGAGCGGCGAGCGGAGGGGCACCAGTGGGGAGCAGCGAGAGACGTCAGGGCACGGCCAGTGTGGCGCTGGGAGGAAGCCGGCGAGGGGGGCTGCTGCGCCAAACGGGGGGGGGGGGGGGGGGGTGGGGGGTTCGCGGCGGACAGAAGGAGGGGGGGGGGGTTGGGCTTGTGGCTTGGTAGATTAGGGTTCTTCTTCTTTTTTTTCCTTAATATTTATAACAATAATAATAATAATAATAATAATAATAATAAACATATACACATAAATAAATATATATAAACACATATATATACCAACTTATATAAACATAAATACATCTATACATATATATTTATAAACATATATATAACATATATAAACATATAAACATATATAAACCTATATATAACATATATAAACATATAAATATATATAAACTTATACACACATAATCATATAACTTTAAAACAAATTTATTTACAAACATATGTGTATATATATACACCTATAAACATATATACGCATGCCTCAAATATATATACACACAACGTCAAAACATAAATGTATACAAATACAGATACACATATATATGCACATATATAAATATAAAAACATACATATACATATATATACACACATAAAGTTAAAACTGGATGATCGTGCGGTATTCGCACGCTGTACGGTATCCAAGAGGATTGTAAGCGGGCTGCACGTGCCCAAGCGAACTGCGCGCCTTAAGCGTACGGTGTTCGCGCACTAACCCAAACCATAAACTCATCCCGACATTAAATAAATTAAAACCGGGACTCACCCGACCTTAGGCAAAAACACCTGAAGCCAAGTGAAACAAAATAAATAAAATGACTAAAAAATAGGTGTGACAATTTTCCCCACCACAAACACTTTCTTCCCCTAGAAATCCACCAAGCCAATAGTTATCATAACTCGAGTCTGTGCCCAGGAAAAACCAAAAGAAACTGAGAGGCTCGGGGTGACCATTACCAACATAAGTCACTCCCGACCAACTCGAGTACAAACATTGTCTGAGGTTGAGGGGATAACACGGGAGGGTTCTCCCCACCACAGAAATTTACTAACACAGAGACCTTGAAACTTGAACACACCACCCCTGAGGGGGGGGGGGAAACACGGGAACTCCGAAACTGAACCCAGTTAATTTCTCCACATAGACCGAACACCACCCATAGACTTAAACAGGAAGCTTGCTACGAAACTACAAAACAGTTCGAGGATAAGGAATTGACTCAACTCCTCCCACACCGACCGAACAAACTCCTCACCGCAACCAGAGACTAGGGAATTCCTATCCCGAACTCACCAAGGACCTCGAAACAACGCCTATTATTTTCATAAAACCACATATCCCCCTAAAGCACACAATTGAGACCCAACTCAAGATTAGATTGACCCGTTCATTCGTAGGTCCATCACCCTTCATGGAGAACCGAATGATTTGAAAACACACTGAGAACAGATAAGACCACTTAGACTGTGGTGGAATAAGTTCATCGCGCGACTGCAAAAAATATGATCTTACAAAGATGACTAGAATAGAACAAGGAAACTTTGGGTATCTTCTTTTAAAAAGCTGAAAACATAATCCGAAGCGAAGTTCTACACAACATCGACAACTCCTGACTGTGCGTGAGCTTCACCCCAAGAACTGTGGTTGGGGCTCTGATGGATGAAGCATCTCCTGCCTCACAGTCAGGCATTTGCATCTTCTGGTCCCTAGCTCCTTCCTCCCAGATGACACTTCTTCCAGAACTCTCACCGGTTGCCCGAACAGCCACACGGTAGCAAGACTTCAGAGGGATGCATAAAGGAAGCATAGAAAGTCTGGACAGGCCATACTGGTGGCGCAAAAGAGAGCGTTCCGATGAACTATGAGTCGGTACCGATGAGGATGGTTTCTTGGAGATAGGTCCCTCCAGCCCGCACTCCTTTCCAGGTGAGGAACCTTCCCGGATGTCGAACACTGTTAATCACACCCAAAACTCCAACGACGATGAGACACCTCATCTTTACCAGTCGAAAACTGAACCCTCAAATAAACCTAAGACGGTACGCACCCTAACAACCCTGGGAGTTCCCAAAAACCTGAAAACCCACTCCAATTCCACAACCAAACAACTACCCCTCAAGGACATTTATTTCATTGATCGATATGTAAAATGAAAAATAAATGAAAACTGGGCATGACTCATTAGCAACCTTAGAGAACTTTCTAGGCAGCATACTCATGACAACATGTGAAACATTATCGAAACCAGCATCAAGATAAAACTCAATCAAGGCAGCAACACACACCAAGGTCAAAAGGCCCATAAGCCAAACATATACAAACACTGGAATAAATCAATTTACAAAACCATCATTTCTTTAAAATTTTAAAACCCTCCTATGGCACCTTATGAACCGTCACATGTGCGTTCATTCAATCTCGCTCACATCATCTACAAACAAGTTCCCCTACACACTCTCTGTACATACCCACGCACATGTGACCCTCCATAAAGAGTGCCAAGGTTCACACACTTATTTCCTTACAAAACCCAAACACATATCATATTGTTCCAAACCAAAACACTTTTTCTTTAAAAACCCACTTTACTAATTTCAAAACAATTTGGAAGAAAACCCCTTTTTTCGAAATCACGTTCATTTTCAACACACACACACACACACATAGACTGAGTTTAAAACAAAACACAACTAACTATAAACCATCAGAATGTGGGACTAGTGTCTGTACTTAACTCGGCGACATGGTGGTGAGCCAGGCCCCAGGTAAGACATAACACTAAGAGGGTCTTAAACCGGGCTCTTGGAATCCACGTGGGTCACCACCCCACATGAGGCCTCAACGTGAACCGATTCACCCCCATTTTTCATCCCTGAATCCAAAATAACCAAAGACAAAAGACTCAAATCCCGAACTAACCCTGGTTACTCAGGTCTCGTCTCGAGTGGTGGTGATCAGGAACCAACACGTAACTTACCTCTTGAGCCCCGACAGTCATAATATCCTTCTACCAGACATCCCAAATAACAAGAACCTCCTCTGATACCATTTTGTCACGTACCAGCCCGTGTTGACCCTAAGCCGGTCACTCGAGTCGGCCCGCGACATGGCCCGAAGGTCGTTCCCGATCCCCACGGGCTGGAAACTAGTGTCGGGCATCAAAATTTAATATTTGGGAATGATTTTGCCCATAAAAAAATAAACAGATAACCGAACTGACTATAAAGATAAAAACGTGCAGCGGAAAGACAAATAAGTCGAACACACCTGCTTGTGACCACTTAGGTCACCACCCAACTCCAAACCATGCTGCTCCAACACTGAGCAGCTGATCCAGAAACCTATACGAGGAGCTGAACCTGCAACTAGAATGATATAATAGGCGTGAGCACCGAGATTCTCAGTAGGGATGCCAAGAAAAAAAACCACTGAAACCAACAATTCTCTTTTCCAAAGTAGTCCACTAACACAAGTTTGAAATACAGATATAAAAGTAGTGTTTTCACATTCTAAAATATGAAACATTTTGTTCTCATTTAAAACCCCAACACAAGCTACACACCATTTCCAAAATCATTTTCCATTTAATAAATGAAAACCAAAATCTGAAAAATACCAAAGCTAGACTAGAGTAAACAAGTAAAAGTGAAACTGAAAATAAACTAGAGAAATGAAAAGGAAGCAAGCAATGTAAGTAATCCAGTAACCATGGGTGATCCTAAACATCCCTAGAAGACCCCTGTACGTACTCGGTTTCAGAACCACCTGCTGGCATATGGTGAAGCTCCTATGTCTATAACCAACTGGCCGCCCTAACTGACCAATCCTGTGGCAAAAACCACATGGCCTAACAACAAATCCAAGGGGTACCAACCCGTCTAATTGGGGTTGGTCAGAAACCGTCACTCGATCATCTAAAAGACGCCTAGGAACCCATGGTGGTTATAATAAAAATGTTTAAGTAGGAAGTCCCTCGCACGCGTGACTCATCTCACCGCACTTGCCTACCCCAAACACAGACGCTTCCTATACGTTCTCCCATGAAGGGTTACCCTAGATAGGAGTGCCCCATATACTTATATATATTCATACATGTCAAATATAGAAAGTGCCAACCGGGCCGTCACATCACTCAATTATCAGAACCAGTTTATCAAACACTTGGATTTGTAAACTGGGCCTCTAGTTTTATATAATCAAATGCCTTTATGAAAACATTGCACAAGATCTTCTAAAATGACTCTAGAAACCACTTTTTTATTTAAAAAGCCAAGCGGGCATATACTCATGGATTTCATTTCAAACCAATTTAAAGAACCGCACGCAGAGGCCCACATAATTTTGAAAACAATATCCACTTATAAAACAAAGGATTTGAGAAAAATACCAATTTAAAGAGATGCGAAATCATTTCTACAAAAACATTAAGTTCCATGAAATCAACCAGCGTAGGACAAACATGTTTTATAAAATGTTTCTACCAGCAAACACCACTCAAAACTTCCAACAATACCATTTGAAGATAAAGGCAGTTAGTTCCAACCAAGCTGGCAAGGTATAAAAATGTGCATAAATAAAGAAGCATCCAAAAATCCATTTTTTTCAAACCTTTCAACAGGGAAACACGGTATAAAGTTAACTATAAGAAAAATAATGGTTCAAAACATAATCTAAAATTTAATTAAGAAAACACAAGAATTAAATGGTTTAAAATTGGGACCAATGTCATGGAAGCACCTAAACATAATCAAGGAACTATTTCAAAGCTATTATTAACCCCTTTTAACAGTCAAAGAAACATTGAAATAAATAAACTATCAGGATTATAAGGGTAAAAATAAAATTTATAAGCTAAATGAAACAATGCAAGTGCCTATGGAAAACATCAGAAAGAGAGAATGGATAGAAACACATACCTCGAACTAAGGTCATGTCATGCTTTCTAACTCAAGCAGATACTCGCTCGCACACTTTCACTTCCACATGTATATATATATATATCCTTAAACCGATGCACGTGTTCCCCGTGCCATGAGGAAACATGCACCGAGAAGATATATATATATATATCTATATCTATACATATTCATACCTAGGAAAATGTGTGCACACCATCGAAACCAACCGCAACTCCCTATGATAGATCCTCGAGACTCAGAACACCCCAAATCCCTAAAATAAAATTAATCCAAACAAAGCAATCAAGATACCAATAAAAAACCAACCCTACAAAACTCCCAACGTTCACATGTAAAACCCAAATAACACTTTAATAATTTTTTAAAACAATTTATCAATGCCGAAGAATCACAAAAATCTCAACGAGACAACCATAGCGATGCAAATTATATTTAAATAAATGTCAAAACAATATTCATCACTTAAACAAGAAAGTCATCACAGACGCAAGAAGACGTAAACCAGAAACCGACTCTGGACCAGATAAAGATCTCATGGGTCTGCAGACTCAATTTCACATTTTTAACGTGGCGTAAATATATATGAAAACACATAAATATATTCTTACCCAGAAATTGGCGAGTAGACCGAAATGATCCGACTCGCTTCGCCTTCGGCGATAGTGGACGGGATGCGGTACGGCATGACCCAGGAAACCCTTCGCAAACCCAACGAGGGGATTCTAGGGCACACCGGAGCAACGTGGAGGCGCCGAAAAATACCGCTTTCACCGGAATCGCGCCGTAAAGGGTGATGGACTCACCAAAATCGCACCAGGAAGGGGGTCGGGTTCAGACAGTGGGTGCTAGGCAGGTGTAGGGCAGCGGGGAGGCATCGGGGTAGGGCTGGCGGCAGGTTCAAGGCAGCGGGACCGTGCCGGAACAGGGGAGATCTAGATTGGGAGGGGGTTTCGGGCGGCGGCGAGCGGCCGAGGAAGGAGGAGCAGGAACGGAGCTGGCCAGGTGTGGCCGACGGTGGTCAGATGCTGGTCGGGAGGTGCGGCCGATGGTGGTCGGGTGCTGGCCGGGAGGAGGGAAAGTCGGAAGGGAGGTCGGCGGTGTGGAGGGGTGCCGGCGGGGAGCGGCGAGCGGAGGGGCGCCGACGGGGAGTGGTGAGAGGCGTCGGGGCATGGCCGGCATGGCGCTAGGAGGAAGCCGGCGAGGGGGGATGTTGTGCTGAACGGGGGGGGGGGGGTTTCGCGGCGGACAGAAGGAGAGGGGGGGTCGGGCTCGTGGCTGGGTAGATTAGAGTTCTTATTCATTTTTCCTTACTAATTATAACTACAATAATAATAATAAAAATAATAATAATAAACATATACACAGAAATAAATATATATAAACACATATATATACCAACTTATATAAACATAAATACATATATACATATATATTTTTAAACATATATATAACATATATAAACATATAAACACATATAAACCTATATATAACATATATAAACATATAAATATATATAAACATATATATAAACATATACACACATAAGCATATAAAATTAAAACATATTTATTTAAAAACATATGTGTATATATATACACCTATAAACATATATACACATGCCTCATATATATATACACACAACGTTAAAACATAAACATATACAAACGCAGATACACATATATATGCACATATATAAACATACAAACATACATATACATATATATACTCACATAATGTTAAAACTGGATGATCATGCGGTATTCGCACGCTGTACGGTATCCAAGAGGACTGCAAGAGGGCTGCACGTGCCCAAGCGAACTGTGCGCCTTAAGCGTACGGTGTTCATGCACTAACCCAAACCATAAACTGATCCCGACATTAAAAAAATTTAAACTGAGACTCAACTGCCCTTAGGAAAAAACACCCGACGCCAAGTTAAACAACATAAATAAAATGACTAAAAAAATAGGTGTGACATACCTGTGGTACATGCAGAACTTGAAGATGATGAGCACAAGCTGAGCATGATACACGAGTTTTAGAGATAGAGACCCCTCATGTTTCGAGACGATCCTAACACGCAGGATGGTGAGGACCATCTTGAGTCTATAACCCATGTTTTCAATATAGTTGGGACATCGAGTAGTCGTTTGGTGATCCTGGTGGCAAGCCTTCTGTAGGGCTCAGCAGGGTGATGGGGGAGTTTTTCTATCTAGACTCACGAAAAGGAGACAATCTCATGGGCATAGTTAGAGTGCCTCTTTAGAGAGGAGTTTTTTCCTGGTATATTGAGATCTATGAATATACAAGATCTTATTCAGATCCAATAGGGAAGTATTATGATAGATGATTATTCATCAAGGTTCACCAACCTCTCCAGGTACTCGATGGATATGGACAAGGATTTTTACTTCTGGGCTCAGACCGTCAAGCGAGGTATGTGTTTAGATATCTAAGATAGTATTATTCCGCTGAGTATTACTACATATGTTAGGGTGAAAATGAAATAATTGGTGGTCATGGGCATCTTGGATGAGGATAGGTAGCTGATAATAGGCATGAGTGGCCAAGCAGGTGTAGAGACCTAAGCGGTAGGGACATGGCGTCAGTATCATTGATCCGGATGTGGGATACATATTATGAGAAGGTCCCAGGATAGATGATCTAAAATTCATAGTTCAAATGGTGAATCCAGTCATCCTAGAGAGAGGAAAAGATTATCAGGTGATGGGAGGGGACATCTCACATGATATTGTCCAACCCGTCATGCTGCTGACAGGGAGATAGTGGATGGACCACCGAGGCAAAGGAAAATTCCTGGTCAAGATGATCAATAATACAATGAATATGGTAGAGAATCTGGGAGAGTAGTGGAAGGTGGTTGGCATTTCGAATTTCTACCACCATCACCTGCAGGTTGTCCGCATCAGTCTCAAGGAGCTGGAGGACAGGGGAGAGGACATCTGTATGTGGTTGAGACTTATGACCAAAGGGATTCGGGAAATATTTGAGTTATGATCATTTTATTTTATACTCTAGCATCAATATTGATAGACACTATTTATCTTGTTTAATACCTTTAGATTTTAGTAGAGACATTGACTTGACCCTTACACTTGGCGACACCAATGGGAGGAGAGCTAATGGTCACACATCTATGCCAATAGTGTGACCTTACACTTGGAGGCTATATTATAGGTTGGAATATCTACGTGGTAGTGTCAAGGCCTTATGAATTCATTCTTGGTATGGACTAGTGATCTTCAGTCCAAGCCCATATTGACTATTTTAGGAAAAGGTGTGGTGTTTCTACAACAATGGGATGATGTTTTACTTTTTTGGAAAAATGGAAACCCAGGTAGCATCGGATGGGATCATGTATAGGACAGTGCCGCAGATCACCCAATCGTTGGTTATCCTTAACCTCAGAGATGTATATGTTATAACATTTCAGTTCCAAGCAGTAGTGGTGGAGTAAGAGGAAATATTTATAGAAGATACTCTATGGTTACCTCTCTATTAGTATATCTACTTATGGAATGACTTACACCCCGAGATGAAACTGATATCCCCACCAAATATCGTATTGTTCCTACAGAGGAATGCAAGCTGAGGTTGAAATTGGATTATTTTCAAAGGAAAGGCTTCATGAGACCGAGTGTTTCACCATGGGCATGGCCAATATTATTTTTCAAAAAGGAAGATGAGAGCGTGAGGTTTTGTGTAGATTACCGTCTATTGAAACAGGTGACGGTGAAGGAAAAGTAACCACATATGAGGGTCAGTGACTTATCTGATCAGTTTAGAGAGTATTAATGGTTCTCGAAGGTTGATAATATATCTTTCAATCACTGGATGTGTGTACAGAATGCCGGTATACCGAAGATTGATTTTAGAAGCCTCTACAGACATTATGAGTACTTGGTGATGCAATTTGATGTGGAAAATTCTCCATCAGTGTCCATGGGACTCATGAACTGGATATTTTAGCCTTACATAGACTGTTTGACATTGTCCTTCATCGATGATATCCTGGTGTACTCGGTGTCTGAAGAGGATCAAGTGAGTCACTTACAGATGGTTCCAGATGTACTTCAAGAGAACTATATTTTTAAGAAGTTCTAGAAGTTATAGTTCAAGATTCATGTGGCCCACTTTTTGTGACATGTTATCTCAGTAGGTGGAGTGACAGTTGACCCAGCCAAGGTGTGGGAGGTGTTAGCATGAGAGCCACCTATGAGCGTAAAGGAGGTGTGAAGATTCCTTGTCTAGAGAGGATTATACAGTAGATTCATACATAATTTTTTTATCAGATATCAACAGTAATTAAAATTTTAAATAAAAATGGGAAGCCTTTTGTGTGGATGGATAAGTGCCAACATGATTTTCAAAAGTTGAATCAGATTTTGATGAGAGCCATGATATTTAGATTGCCGGAGGGGGGGGGTGGTTGAGTACGTAGTGTTCTGCGATGCATCATGGATCGGACTTGGTTGTGTTTTAATGTAGACGTAACCGGTAATTGGATATGATTCATTCTAGTTGGGACAACCTAATCAGAACTATAAGACCCATGATTTTGACATGGCATCGGTAGTCTTTGTGTTGAAGATGTGGCGAAACAACCTAATGGGTTACTGGTTTATTGACAACTCTAATCAAAATAGTCTCAAGTATATCTTTCTTTTGAGGTATCTAGAGAGAGGCGATGGCGGTATAATAGTATTCCAATAATGGATTCCTCCTCTCAGAACACACCTCACACGCCTCCTGAGTTTCAAATGTTTTCATCTGTTTGCGAGCAGAGCCCTGCTCCCTCTCCACTGCGTTGCCCATCTCCGGTTGTCATTGACCCTGGGTTTTCCCTCCGGGAGGAATCCCTGTAGGTATCTCCTTCACCCTTCCCTATTCACAGGCTAGGGGTCCACCTTGCTCTTTCATGGATGCCCTTTGTGGCCTTTCTCCGCCACCTCACTCTCTTTCTATCTGGAAATTGGCCCGGTTTATCCTTCTATGTCTCAGGATGGACCCTGAGTTACCCTTGATGTCCCTGATGCAGAATTTGAGGAGGAGGTTGGATGCCTGAAGTGGACTCTTGTCTCTAGGTTTGGTAGTGCAATGCCTTCTCTGGCTGTCTTCGGGGGCCTCGTGGATTCGTGGGGTCATTCCTCGCCCACAAGGATCCTGCGAATCCACCAAAAATCCTTCTGTGCAGCTCTGGCCTCTGAATCCGATTTTGTTAAGGAATAGTGCAATTCTCTACGAAATGAAGGGCACTGGTGCTTCAACCTGGTGCACTGGTCGATTGAGATTCAGATAGGGAATGAGGTTCCCCGTGCAGTAGTGTGGCTCAGTTTATAGGGTATCCCGCTCCCTTTTCAAAATGGGGATTTTCTCAAGTCATTGGTGATTCTCTTGGGGGTTTCCTCCACATCCATGATCATATAGCAAGGTTTGGGGAGTCCTCGGTCACACGCATCTGTGTGGATATGGACTTCTCCCTTACTCCTTCAGAAATACTTTGCCTGCGGGTGCACGACATGTTGGTTTGGAAGCAAGACATCCTTTGTCTAGTGTTCCCAAGGTACTGCCCTGTCTGTCACCTTCAAAAAAATTCTGATGTCCAGTTCAGGAATCGGCGCCCTCTCACCTGCGATCCTAAACCTCAACATCCGTCGAGAGTTTCTAGTGGGTCTGAGAATCTTGTCTCTCCTCTCGGCCCCCGGTTAGTGGCCTTACAATATTTCACTCAAAGTGTTGTTTCTGATATTGTCTTGGCTCCTCCATGAGTTGTTTGTTGAGAATCATCGCTGGAGGGACCTCACCTTGATTATTATTCCTCGACTTACCTTCCTCCGGTCCCATATATGCAGTAGGTTCCTCTGGGTTTGGTGTCATTCTAGCCTCCTCTAAAACCGTTTTTCAGAACCATCTGGATCCGTGAGAACCCCATGGGAATTGTGTTTTTTCGAAGTGTCTCCTCTCATGTAGTCAGTTGCTCCCTCTCCTTGCCAACTGAGGGGAATTTACTTTCGCTCCTCCTTTAGTCCTCTAATGGTGCCATGTTGCTGACCTTGGGTCCTCCCACTTGTGAGGAGAATAGGGCCACGGGTGCCCCCCTTCCAGCTATTCAGGATGTTTATCCTCAATGCAAGCTTTGTAGATATTAGGAACTTATCCCCATCCAGTGGGTTTCTCATCTCCATAGGGCACCTTTCCTTTCCATCTCCTTCGAGTATGTGCACGAGATCTAAATTCAGAGGCTTTTCCGCTTCCCCATCTCCTCCTCTGCATGTGCTACGTTCACCTGGGGCCAATGCCAGGATCCCCCTATTTCAATATCATGCATCCTCATCTGGATCTCCCATGGCCTAGGATCCCGAGTTAAAACAGACTACATTGTTATGGAGTTGAATAAATCAAGGGCCTCTATTGTTGTGATCCTAGAGCACAAGTAGGACCATTCTAAAATTGGGGAGTTTTCTCGTAAAATCTGGATGCATGGATTCTTGCATGCGAATGAAACTAACACCCACATCTGGATTTTCTAGAAAAAGGACATCTCAATTGAATTGATTACTTCTAATGATCAATCCATCACGACCAAAGTGTCATTTGGAAATGACATCTTTTTCCATCGTTCATATATGGGAGTTGTGATTCCCACAAAAGGGGCTCATTATGTTAGGGGATCCTCACTTTTTACCTAGGTACCTCTACCTGGTTGTTGGTGGCGATTTTATTTTCATTGCTAATACAAATGAGAATAGGGAGAGAGGTCTCTTCCCTCCAAAGGGGAGCTTGGAGTTAGTGCAATTCATGGCTGGAAAGGGTCTCTCTGACATGGGTTACTCTGGGGACCACTTAAAGTGGTGCAACAACCAAAGAGGAGGAAGCCGATCATGGAGCTGACTCGATAAGTGCTTGGCCAATATTCATGCTATCTCCACCTACCCCAATGCTCAAGTAACACATCTTACCCATAGATTTTCTGATCACTCTCCCCTACTGATATCCTTGTCTTCAAGACACGAGATCAATAACTCCTTCAGATTCTCCCACTTCTAGACTCGCATGGAAGGTTATAGTCAAGTGGTTACAAGCTCGTGGGGGTCTCCTGAATTAGGCCACCTATGGATTAGGCTTCACAAAAATCTGAGACGCCTAAAAAACACAACTTTTTCTGGTTTAAACAGGTACCCCCAACTGAAATGGATACATATGGGATTTTGAAATAGGTTGAACAGCTTGATGCATACCTTGAAAATGGGTGGAATGTCTAGGTGTTTGAAGATATTTCTAGGATGAAAGACAGCTTGGTGAAAGATATCTTGACAGAAGAGCACCTTTCCCATTAGCAATCAAGGATCCAATGGCTTCAAGAGGGGGATAAAAACACTGCCTATTTCCATGATTTCATTAAGGAGAAGCATCGTCATCTCAAACCCAACCTAAGACTGGAGGTTGGATCGTACACTAATGACAGGGATGTGGTTGGTGGGTTGACCTTCTTCTATTTTAAGGATTTTCTTGCATGCATTAACCCTGGTATGCCTGAGAGATATCCAAGTGGTATGGCGCCTTTCCTCAATGTGACCCCACTCATTTCTCTAGCCAGGATAGTGTGTCCTTTTAAGAAATCCCGAATGAGAAGGAGATCCATGATGCCCTGATGAGTCTTAACCCCGAGAGTGCTCCAGGGCCAGATTACTTCACAGGGTCTTTCTATAGGGAGTCCTGGTTTGTTTTTCAGCATGATGTTTTTCTAGCCATCCAAGATTTATTTTGAGGTGGCATCGTGCCTCGTGTGGCCAGTGCAACTACACTAGTGCTTATTCCTAATATTAAAGAACCGTCTTCACTGAACAATTATAGGCCTATCAGCATGTGCAACTTCCCATATAAATTCCTCTCCTGTATCATCAACAAAAGGTTGTCTCTCTTTCTTCCCCAATGGATACCTTTGGAGCAGCATGGCTTTGTGAAAGGCTGGTCGATCCAAGGGGCTATATCTTTGGCCCAGGAGTTGATCTAGGACATTATAATCAAGTCCCATGGTTTGAATTTGGACATCAAATTGGACATGAGCAAGGCCTATGAATGGATTGAATATAGTTTCATAAATAATGTGTTCATAGTTGTGGGTTTTTCTACCAGGCCACTGACATTATCTTTATATGTTTCATCTCTTCGTGGATAGCTGTATCCTTTATGGGGAATACTCATGGTTTTTTCAAGGCCACCTGAGGGCTCAGGAAAGGGGACCCTCTGTCCCATACCATCTTTATTATTTCCTAGGATGTGCTTAGTCATTTACTTAATAGGATCAGGATCCAAATGTATATTCTTCCATAACGGAGTCGTACACTCCCCTTTAACATGACTCACCTCATGTGTGCTGATGAAACCTTGATTTTATTGAATGGAAGCATAAGATCAGTCTGAAGATTCAATAATGTGATGGAGGAATATTTCCATTGGAGCGGTCAACTCATCAACCACTCCAACAGTAACGTTTTAATATCTAATATGTCCGAGGCAAGGTGTAACATCCCCCAATGATAAAGGGTTAAATGGCTAAATGATATGACTCATGTCAACAAGGTGCACCTTTCTTTTCGGGAGCCTAACTGGTTAGAACTCCACAGTTAAGCGTGCTTGACCTGGAGTAGTGATCTGGATGGGTGACCTTCTGTGATGTTTCCCAGGGTGTGTGTGAGTGAGGAAAAAACACAGTGGAAATGACATGTGTTGGTATGTGGGGACTATCATTAGTTAGATGACCTGTTCAGGCATATGGGTGGACCCTAGGGTGGGACGCACGTGTCTGCAGGGCAACTGGTGGTACCTAATGGGCTAGGACCCGACGACCATGTTAAGGTTGGTGGCTGTGCTGTCACCGGGACCCAGTTGTCACACAAGGCATATGGTCACTTTAAAGAACAGTCTGGACATGTAAAGGGGAAACTTTTATTTTAATTACCTTGGTGCACCTATCACCCCTCATATACTTCACATCCATGACTTTGATCACATTGTGTAGAAAATCATAGGTAGAATACTCAATTGGGAGAAAATATTTCTATCCTTCAGAGGCAGGATCACTCTTATCAATTACGTGTTTCATTCTATTCCTATTCGCGCGATGTCATCCATAAGAGTTCTTAAGGGATTCATTACCTCCATTGATATGATCCTTTCTGGTTTTCTCTGAGATACCCTCTCATAAGGGAAATGTCACTGGGTCTCTTGGAGTAGAATGACCCAACCAATCCAGGATGTAGGTATCGATGTCCAAAACCTTTTTTCCACCACTCAGTGCAGGCATGAAAAACTGGCTTGGGAGGCTTTAAATGGTAGGTCCTTGTGGGGAAGGGTGATGTTCCCTCGATGTAGTGATGCTCATCCTCCTGGGTTTCGTTTTTTGCACTCCCCTCTGGTCCATGATTTCTGCTCTCCTTCCCTCCCTCCTGCCCATGTCAGGCAGGGTCATTGTTATAGGGGATATCCAGTTTTGGCACCATAATTGGGCTGCCTCACGGTTTGGTTTTCCTGGCTGCCCGACCCCTCAGATTTCTTTTAGGGTGGCAAGAATGATTCCAACCTTTATCAGGGCTGTATTGAAACAAGACCCGAAAAAAATCTATGAGCGCATTGAGTTTAATATAGAGCCTGACCAGTGCATTTTCACTTCTTCAGCTTCAGTAATATCTTCCACCAAAGAGTTTCAGAAAACCATGTACTCTCACGATAGTCCAGACCCATGGCATGCGATCATGTTGTGTAGGAATATTCCTTCCAAGTAAAATTTTCTCTCCTGGCATATTCTGAACTTTTCATTTATATCTAATGAAAATATAATAAATCTTGGCATCCCTATCATTTCTCGATGTACGTGCTGCCATGCTAAGGAGGAGAGTTCATTACACCTTTCCTTTGAAGGGGCATGGGAACATGCGGTGTGAAGATTCTATGGGGGTATTACTGGTTATAATGGGAAAACACACTCTGAGGATACCTTCATGGATCAATGGTTCCCGGGATCACTGGAGAAGATCTCGAAGAGAAAGGCTCAGGCTACAATTTTAATCACCCAGTTTTGATGCATGTGGAATGCACAGAATTGATCCAGACACGAAGGAGCTCTCCTGTCTAGGAGGTCTATCATTATCAGAACTCGAAGTCTTCTCATTGACATCCTTAGGTCAAACAACCATTTGTGGCATACTCCCACACATAGTCCTCTTCATCCGAGCATAATGGGTTTCACTATTTCTCTCAACGCTACTGCAGGTTGCGGGGTATGCTGGAGGACTCCATCCATGGGTATCAAGCTGAACACTAATGGTTCCTCCTGGAAGGTCACCATGTGGGGTGGAGGGGTGGGCCATGACTATAGGGGCTCAGTCATCCTGTTTTTACAACACAGTATGGGTGTGGCCATTATCTCTAGGATGATGCTTTGGCTATGCTATCTGGTCTCATGCTGTGTTGCCAACATAATATTCTCATCAATGAAGTAGTGATAGATTGTATAGTCCTCTTTAATGCTCTGCAAGGTACAGGTAATACCCCCTGGTCTATCTCATATGATATCAGAAAATTAAAAGGTCTCTTGACAAGAAATATCAAAGTGTCTCACACTTGGCGTAAGGGTAACAAAGTGGCTGATAATTTATCCTCCATTTCTTCCCACAATACGGTCTTTTGGGCCTCGATTGTGGGAGCACTCTCAAGGATGAGGGAGAGGATCTTTTGAGAGGGTATTCCATTGGATTACATTATTTCAGACTTCCATGATCTTATTTCCCTTTTTACCTATTGGTTTCGAATTTCATGATGTTTTTCTTTCCTTTTATAAATAAATAATATTGAGATGAGATGAGAGAGAGACGATGGATAGAGTTACTTTGGGATTTTGACATTGAGATTTTCTATACTGTTGTGAAGGGAAACAAAGTGGAATATGATCTTAGTAGGAGATATTGTCCACAGTTTCTGAACGAGGCATCGAATTAGTTGGCCTTATTATAGTTATCCATCATGGATGGAGTTGGAGAATCTTACCTCGAGTCAATGGTTGTTACCCCTACACTCTAATAGTGATTCAGGGAAGCATAGCTATCAGATACTAAATTTGACACTCTACATTCTCTAATATCCATAAGACATGAAACTGATGGATAATAGAAAGGTGGAAAGCATGCCATTATTTTTAGAGGACACATAGTTGTACCGATGTCATTGCAGGAGGAGGTTATGTGGGAATTTTAAATGTATCCTTTTTCAGCACATCCATTTTTGAAAAAATGTACCATGGCCTTAAATGTGAATTATAGTGGACTTGAATGAAGAAGAGAGCTACAATATTTTTCTCTCAATGTCTTACATGTCATAAAGTAAAGGATGAGCACTAGGTTCTAGTGGGTTTTGGTCAACCCCTTGAGGTTCTAGAGTGGAAGTGGGATGGAATATTGATGGAATTCATAATGTGTTTGACAAGTACATCTAGGAGACACACTGAGATCTAGTTGATCGTTGACCGACTCAGCATGTTGGCCCACATACTAGCAATCTAATAGTAGAGTTCCGTAGAGATCTTGGTATGCCTATACATGCAAGAGATAGTTCGGATTCATGGAGTTACATTGATTTTAGTTTCTAATTGTGATATTCCATTCACATCCTGATTGTAGAAGGTATTTTAGGATGTTTTGGGAATTAGTTTCACTTTAGCACAATGCTTCATCCTCAACAAATTGACATAGAGGATCATTCAGGTTTTGGAGGATATGTTCTAATCTTTCATGTTTGACTTCATTCAAAGCATGGAATATCACCTACCACTGGTGGAGTTTGTTTGCAATAATAGCTACAACTCCACAATGGATCTGACACCGTTCAAGGATTTGTATGGGCGACCCTACAGGTCACCACTTTTTTAGAATAAACCATGAGAGTGAGCACTTATGGGTCCAGAGTTAATGAAATCTACCACTATGATGGTTCAGATCATATAGGAGAAGATGAAGACTGCATAGAGCCAATAAAAGTCATATAATGACAGGATATGGAGTTCATTGGAGTTCAATGAAGGGGTCTATGTATTCCGTTAGGTATCACCTCAATGTGGTTTGTAGATATTTGGTTGGGGAAGCAGGTTCTATCTGAGGTTTATCGGCCCTTTTCAGATACAACAGAGTTGGGGATAGGGCATACCACCAAGATCTACCCCCAATGTTTCACTAGGTAAACATCATCTTCCACATTCTACAATTGAGGATGTATGTTCCTGACCCATCGCACATCAACGACTGTGGCGAGTTAGAGATTAAGGATATAGAAACTTTTGCAGAGTACCCATTGGAGATTTAGGATCGACATGAGAGAATCCTTCAAGGTTGAGTGCTTCACTTGATGCGTGACTGGTGGAAGCAAGAGAATCATCAAGAGATAACATGGAATCAGGAGGATTAGATTCATGAATAGTACCCATATGATTTTTAGTAAAAATTTGTTTTGTATTTTAAGGGGTGTAAATCCATACGGTGGGGAGAATGTAATATCCCATATTATTTTGTATTATTTTTAAATATTATATATAATTAATTAGATACCATTCATTGAGATATCATGCTATTCCGAGACCCCATGTGCCCAGAATAAATGATTGAAATATATTCAATATATTAAATTGTGTGCATGAGTTATTTTCCTAAAAAAATGGGAATAAATGTTTGAAATATATTCAATATATTAAATTGAGTGCTTGAGTGATTTTATTGAAAAATTATTATAACTTCTAAATAGGTTCTTTGATCAGAAATCCTAGGGCATCATTGCATTCAGATCAGCGACTTTACCTTAGCCATTACAAAACATCATCGGGCACAGGTCATCTCTGAAATTTAGTTTTTGGACATTTCAAAAACTAAAATAAAATAAATATTTCTATTATTTTAATGTTAAAATGAAACGCAACGATTCCTTTTTATTTAAATTAGATTCTTAGAAAGAGACCAAAGTTTAGAATTCATAACCCTCGAAAAAATCCTAGGAGATCTAGAGAGGATCCATGGAGAAATCTATCTATGCAGAATGATGAACGGTGGATTGATATTGTTCTTGTGGGATCTACATAGACAATGGATCCTCGAAAAAGAAAGATCCAACCTCGTGGTTAGGTGTTGTGAATTCAATTTACTATTTCCTTTTCATAGAATCAATGGTGAACATGGATAAACCCAGAAATAGGTTGACCCACAGTTCAATTTTTCTTGTGGGTTGATCTAATTGCAGGATTGATTTGAGGATGATTTTGATTAATTTTTTTATTATGTTTTGGATCATTCTTATATCATCATCAATGTTACATTTTTTATTCATGAAAAAAATCACAGAATAGAGAGCATACAGGTCTAGGGGGGGTCAAAAATAATGATGGCCACGGGAATCCCCCCGGATCAAGTCCACTCCCTCAGGCTTAAAAAAAGACACATGAGAAATACATTGGACTGAGATACCTGGGGTTGCCATAGAATCTATGTGGTCCACCACCTTGTTCACCTCCCTCCACGTGTGAGTGAGTCGAGCTTCTCTAGCAAGGAGCGCCCTGCATTTTCTGATGGTATACATAATAGACCAGGGTCCCTCTTCCACACAAAGCCTCATATATTATCTTTGAGTCTGTCTTCACTTGGGATATTTTAATCTCTCGTTTCTTGCATAGGGTGATACCCATTAGGACAACATTCGCCTCTACATGTAAAGAATTACCTTCACTGTAATACACTGTGAATGACACATACACACTACCCTTGAAATCTCGAACCACACCGCTGCCGAACATATCACCCAAAAAACAGGACCCGTCCGTAATCAATTTGAGGCCGACACAAGGCGGGTCCCATCGCACCAAGGAACCCTACTACCCGATGCTCTGTTGAGCAGATCCCTGGGGCGCATACAGTCCGCACAAGGAAGGGGAGGCTGACCAGTAGCCCTCTGTGCCGCATAGGTCAAGCAGGACGCATCTCATCCTGGTGATGATGCTTCTACCAGAAGTAGGTTTCCCCTCATACCTAGCCAGGTTCCAGGCGGACCACAGGCTCCAGCAACCCATGCTAAAGATGCAGGTGCAAGCAGAACACACCCTTGTAGACCCGTCTGGCCCCTGAAACCATTTCTCCAAGAATGAATATGGTCCTGTCATGTTATCCTGGCCCAGAATCGTGCCTGCCTCTGCAGTACTGTACCCAGTAAAGGACTCGATGAAGCCCCACTCCTACCGTTCCCACTCCCCTTCGAAAAATATGTGGTTGATGCTCTCATCACTTCTTATCACACTCTAATGATAACCATATTCCATGCTAATCCCAAAATTTTTGACATTGTCATCATTTGGAAGGGCCTGGTGTTGGATTCACCATGTTAGGAAATTGAGCTTAGTCAGGATCTTCTTGCACTAGACCTGTCCAAACCATCCCCCTTGATGTCCCTGAGTGAGGTCATGCCTGTAAAAATATTTCCCAATAAATCTCCTCGAGGTGGAGGGGGTGAAGATTCATCAATCAGGTACTGATCACATGACTATAAAGTCATAATGATCCTGCTGGTTCTCAAATAGGATTTCTCCGATGAACTAGGGAAACTAGCTTGCCTCCGCGAATGAAATCTGAGGGGATGGACAGCCTAGGAATCCCAGGACAACACCCGACCAGTTTTGGTTCCAGAAGAGTACATTCCCTCCCCAATAATCCACCTCGAGGTATGAATTATGTTCAGAATACTATAACACACCGATGTCCAGAGTCGAGACCCTCTCCCCGACGGGATATCAGCATTGGCCCCATAACGGGGATCCATCATCATTCCCCACAAGGTTTGTTCTTCAATCACCTCCCACGCCAGCTTCACGTGCATATATTAGATTGTGTTCTCCAGACCTTTGATGTTAATCCCTTCCTCCTCAATTGGTCGTTCCATATTTCGCTAAGAGACCCAATGCCTCTTACCTTCCGAGGATGCATCCCATATGAACCGGACCAAGATTTTATCAATGGTTCTGATGACACCCTTTGAAACATTAGGGGCTGATAGAGCATGCACCGAGATGGCAGAGAGTACAACATTGACAAGAGTAATTAGACCTCCACTGGATAAGAAGTGATTATTCCAATTGAGTATGTGCACCACGATCTTACTCACAACATGATCAAAATCGCTGATGCACATACGGCTTAAAGACACTGGGGTGCCATGGTTTTCTATTGGGAATGAGACATGACTCATACCCAAGCTGCTTCCCATATCCGTCACCCTACCTAGATTGCATATTTTTTCCACGTAGAATCTACTATTTGCTCGGTTAATTTGTTGGCCACTCCAGTGGCAGTACTCCATAACAATATTGACCATGCCCTGTACGTATCTTCTTCTCGAATTAATGAATATAAGAGTGTCATACGCGAACATTAAATGGGATGTGGGAGGGAGGTTCAGCCTACTATGGTAAAAGAGAACATCCCATCTAGGTATTACCCTATTGATCGAACAGCTGAAGATATCCTGCATGAGAATGAAGATGCTCGGGGATAGCATGTCACCTTGTCTGAGGCCTCTAACTATCTTGAAGAATCCTTATGTTCTTACCATAAACGCCACCTCCATCCAAACCGAGTTGAAACACCTGAACATGATGTCATAAGACAAGACGGAGAAACCCATCTTCTTGTATGTGAAATTACACTTACTCACCAGCCGATATTGAAGAAGGGATGATGGGTCCTTAGTTTTTGGAAGCAGGACAAGTGTCATGGCCAAATCAATTCGAGGGATGCTTCCCCCTCTAACTAAATCCTTAATATTGAGTATTATTTCCCCCTTCACCACATCCCAGGATGTTTTATAGAAATATCTATGAATTCCATCAGGGGCTGAAACACTCTCATGATTATGGTTTTCCAAAGCTGCACTCATCTCCTTCTCTTCTGGGACACCCTCCATCAGCTCATTGTCTTGAGGAGAAACAAGATTAGGAATCCTCTCCCAGAAGTCCCCACCCCCTTAAGAAACCCTTGAGGCATGTGTGGGTTAGGGCCCACGAGAAGGTCCTTGAAATACATGAAATATATTTTCCCAACAGCATCCCTATCATCAGTGATGGATCTATTATCAAGGGTAATGTTCGGTTTGACGATGTGCCGCCTCTCCTTGATGCATGCATGGATAAAAGCGGTATTATTATCAACATAATTGAGCCATTTTATCCTCAAAAGATCCTTGTCATTACTTTTCTTCTATAATATCAAGGCCTCCGGATCATTCTTCTTCACCGATAGCTGTCCAAAGTCCCCATCGCCCAAACCTCTTCAAGGCTTAACTCGAGCTGTTCAACTTCCTTATTGATCTCTTCCAACTTCTGATCTAGGGGGGATACCCCTAGCCCATTAAAGAAGATCCTGCTTGAGCCTCCTCAACTTTCCCAACAAATCACCCCAGAAATGCCCCTGGATCAGTTCCTCCCAGCTTCCTATCACCGTTTGCTGATAACCTGGAGCGCTAGAACAGCACCTCATGTATCAGAAGCCCAACTGCACTGCCCCTCCCATTTTTAGGGACAACAAGAGAGGTTGATGGTCATAGATTCTATGAGTCATGTAGTAATCCCTCACTTCTGGGAACATACACACCGTATGTAAATTATCTATACAGCGGTCAAGCTTTCTCCAGCAGCGGCCATTGCCCCTCTGGTTGTTGCACCATGTGAACTATTCCCCTATAAAACCCAAATTCAGAAACCCTTTCCCTGCCATAAAGTGACCAATGGCCCTAGTATCCCTCCTGGGAAAGTCACCTTTTCCCTTATTCTCTTCATGGTCTGCGACAAAATTAATGTCGCCTCCCACTATCCAGGGTTCATACCATGGGTCAAAAGCGTTTAGATCACTCCATAATGTATCCCTCTGCTAATCATCACAGCTGCCATATACAAATGAAACAAAAAGTGAGGATCTTTCATAGTTCACCCTCGTCATGATATGATGATCCCCGGATTGAATCAAATCCACTGAAACATCTATATTCCAGAAGATAAAAATATACCTATTAGTCGGCTCCCCGTGCATTGATGAGTGAAGCTTCACCTTACGGGAAAATTCTTTGATCTTAGTGGAGTTTTTCTTCTATTCAAGTATTGAAACCAATTTGATCTTGTGTTTCCTAACTTCTGAGCCTATGTAGTCAGTTTTGACCCTCAATCTAACCCCTCAAGCATTTGAGATGAGGATGGGATTCATGGATACAGTGGAAGCCCAGAACTGACCCCGGGCAACATGGTCACTATCGAAGGGGGGGGGGGAATGCAATCCCATTATTGATGTCTCCTAAAAAAGTATATTGTACACAATCTAGATACTTCCCCTTATGTGCATAGGGGGATGGGGTGAGCCTGGAAGGATTCATTGATGCCTTACCCTGAGCCTTCGGATGGGGAAAACCGACCACTAAATCCACTAGTAGAAGAACATATCTGCTCGAAGAAGAAGAGCCGACATCTCTGGACAGCATTCTGACCTCTGAGGCACCCCTAACGTCCTGGGGAATTTTAGTATTTCCCCCACTGTCGATGCCTGACTTCCCATCCCATGACGCAATATCCCTCCCCGATAGACCATCCCCCTGGCCTAGGGCTAACTTGGACTGAAAGAGGACACTCGGGCCATTGAATAGATCAAGGCCTCGCTGAACAATGGATGAGGTTTATTCCTTGGGTTGTTCTATGTTAATTTCATTCCCCTTTATGGTGTGTTATTCAATATTCATGGGATTAGAACATATCATCGTTTCACCATCAATTTGTGATGCAATTATCCAAGACTGTAGATCTAACATCAGGACGACCTAGGAGTGGTGCGACAGTGATGGAGACAGACATATCAAAGTATTTTGAGAGATATTGTTCATTGAGAGTTCTTTATATGGGTGATCAGAATTGAATTTTAGAGCTAATTGAAGACCTAAAACTCTCCAATTATGTTCTATGGAGATCAGGTGACCTTGGATATTTAGTTTTGGGATGAATGAAGCAATGGATAGAGAATTAGGGGATAAGCCAAGGCGGACGAAGGAAGAACCGTGATTCTAGAAAATCATGATGAACACAGTGTCTGTTCCATGATACAGACTGTATGGGCCCTCCTGAGCAGTGGATAGATATTCATGGAGACGTAAAGTGTGACACATTGTGTGAAATATGTAGCACAGTGTGTGGGACCTTCTCTAGGACTCATCATGTATCTCATGGACACACGAACATAGGGTGGAGTACATGGCATGTACTCTACCACATTAGACAAACCCAGACCGACTACATGGGATAACCCATGTATTGGTACATGGGTAGGTGGACAAGAGAGGATGTTGGGTACCAACACATGGATGAGTAACACATGTATACTCTTGATGGACGGACACAGTATGTAATCCTTTCTATATTTTGTGTATTCCATTTTTACATGAAATTTTTCCCTGACATGGGTCCTTGTACATGGGCAGTACTTGGGGTCAAAGGACATGGTGTGTGATCCTACTACACATCGTGTATCCATTTATACATGGTTTATATCCCTTTACCATTGTATCTTGGAAATGATTCATTATGGTTCATTCCATTGACCATTTCCCATATGGTTGGTGTGTATCATTTCATATACACAAGAGTATGATCCCATCAGCGAGACATCGTAGATAGTGTTCTTGGAATCCACCGACAGTTTAGGTGAGGGATCCTATATTCATTCTTCATTAACTATGTAGAGTTTTGGGTATATATGTGATAAAATTTACCTGGCATCGATCCTCTAATTAGCCTAATATTCCTAATGGATTTGTTGGTATCAACCTATGGACTTGGATGTGATCGTTATCAAATTCTTAATATATATCTTTATACCTTTCATCGTTTCTATCTCATGACTATTTCTAATAAATATTACTCTTGGATGAATTACATCAATTCTATAATACTCGAGAGTGAATTCTCTCGGATGAGTGCTTCAAGGAATCATTAGTCTGGATCCGTAGTGGTGGAATGTGGTAGTTCTGACTTACCTCTAGACTATGTGTCTTATTTGATTATATCTGGATATTCTTATTACATGCTATAAACATATATATGTGTTGATATGATTGTATCTTTCCTTTGTGTATTACTGTGTGGTTTTGAGTGTCATAATGAGTATTGTTATACTCACCCAAACTATAAGGACCTGGCCTTATTAAATTACATAATCATGATTTTAGTAATGAAATTAACTACTTTTAAATTGATAATCCTTTCAAGTTTAGAGCTTTTGAGAACTGGTATATAAAACATTCATAACATTATACATTGTTACCGAGTGGATACCATAAAAATAGATTACATTTTTTTACAAAATATAAAACATTAAAGCATAAAAAATGTTTTCTTTGAAAATTCATCAAACATTTAACATGGATTCTATATTTGTCTTAAACATCTTTATGAAATGTGAAAATCATTTAAAAACCTTTTTATGAGCAGAAAAATCTCATTAAGGGATGTAAAAGAAGGAAAGAGCACATTAGTCCATGAATACTTGTAACGTATGAAAACATTTTCAAAAGTCATACTCGTCACCCATATATACTTACATTGTCAAAAATGATATTAACAAAAGATTTAGGAAATAAATAAGAACATAGATATAATAATAAAGGTAACATGGGGCATTACATACATAATATTATAACCCTCTCAGCTACCTTATAATATGTTACCATAACTGCTACCATACAATTTGTGTAACCATCACTGTTACACTTGGAGTAACCATACGACTAAACAACAACATACACATGCCCATTGCATTGGAGAGAGATATAAGTCCCACCCTTAGTCATAAAAAATTCCCATGAAGCAGAACATAATCATAAAACATGAGTAATTTCATAAAAACATTTCTTTTGAATGTTGTAAAACAGAGTTTTAAAAGAATATTTTAATGGAAAATACCCTTAGAAATATCATATAATTCAAGTGAGACTTAATAGAGTGGATGGAATATGTATAAACACTATATATACACATAATTCAACATAATATAAACAAAAAAACTCACAAAAACAATTTTAATTGTACATAAATAATGAAGTATAAGGTTAACCCGAAGAATGGATATCAGGTTAAGAATTCAATTACCTCAGGCTTCTCTTAATTGTAAAATGTTTAAACCTATTGTATAATGGTTAGAATAGTTTTATGAAAATCTTAATGAAACATATCCATATTTATAATCCCTTATATTATCATTTAATTACATCATTTAACCCTTTAATTGTTAGTAATTTGTTCCTTGCACATTTTTTCGGTGAGTTCTTTACATGATTTCCATGAATGCTTCATGATGGTTGTTTTTTTTCAATTTGATGTGAAACTAATGAATTGGAATGGTGTAATATTTAAAAATTTATAGAACCATAAATTACACTTTTTATTATTTTTAATTCTTACATGATTATGATTAATATGTTATAACATTAATGATGTTTGTTTAGATCATTTTTGTGGTTCTTTGATAACAATGACCTCATTTTGTTTTATAAATTAATATCATGTGTAAAATATAATTCCATAACCATGGATGAGAAATAATACATATATTATAACCCTATTCAACCATAATTTTTTTTCCATGACTTGACTTTAGGGAATTAATCCAAATAGAAATCACATCGTCCACGATGTCAGTAATTCGACACATCATGGACAATGTTTTTAATTACTTGAATAAGTGGGGGAGGGGAAGAATATAGATGAGTAATTTTCTATGAACATGAGAAAATAAAGTATATACATGATTCTGGAGATTTCATGCCACTTATATAATATTTTGTGATGAAAAATAAGAAAGGAACACAATATAAATGAAAAATTGAGAAATCTCTCATGAAAATTAGGAAGCCTAATGACGTCACTTAAAATATCATAAAATAGTTTGATGAGAGAAAGGGGAAATCTAATCACTCTTACATAATATAAGAATCAAGGGGGATATTGAATGAAATATATAAACATAAGACAATAAAAATTAAAAAGAATAACATAAAATTAAAGAATGTAAGGAAAACAAAAGAGGATGTTTACCTCTTGATCTTTAATCCTTGAGATCCTTAATAAGAGCTTTGGTTTTGGCCTTTTGGTGGGACCAATAGCTCTAGGAGGTGGGGTAGAACCTTGGGAGGACTATTGGGAAGAACATAGATAAGGTTCACCGCTTGATAGGTGTAAGAGGAAGACACAATTCATATTTAATTGATGTTCATAGAGGAAAAACCATTCTCGTTTTTGAAAGTAATAATAAAAAATGATTTCAACAAATGATAATTTTTTCCGCAAAAAACATCAACTAAATATATAGTGTTGGTATTTTAAATAAAACTTCAATGAAAATAGAAATCATGGTGACATTGGCTAAAAGAATCATTTTATCTTATTTGTGGATTTTGGTAGATAGTTAAAAAAAATATGAATTCCCAAAAAATATTTAAAAAAATAAATAAATAAGTATTAAATAAAAATGATAAGGAAATTAAATTACAAATAGTAGATAAAATTATGTAAAACATAATTAAATCATTAGTATGAATTCAACTTTTCTTGATGATTGTAAATATTCTTGACGCATTTCTTGGTTGTCATTATCTCTATTGCAGGCTCGAACAAAAGAATCCACCAGTACAAGAAAACAATTATTATATGAGTAATAATAAAAAGAAATAAATTAAACATAAATATTAAATAGTAAATTAATTCTATGTAAAATGAATTTACTATGAAAATACTATTGACCATAGGGATGTATTGACTGTGAAGAATTACTGATGATAAAAAATGAAAATGGATCTCGCCAAACAATAAATCAACTAGTGGAGAGAATATGGAATATTTCTCCAATATGATTGGTGTTATCATATTAATTTATTCAAAGGTGAAAGTTATAAACAACTGCTATCCTCATCAACTCATCTCCAGAACATTTATCATTTCATTTTGTTGTCTGAAACACAACCTTAATATCTTGTGGATATACCCCTACGTTTCTTTAAATACCATAAGATGTAGTCATCCATGGGATGACTAATGATCAGATTATTACAAGAAACATAAAAAATATAGGGGGTGAACATCAAGGAAAAAATGAAATAACTATTTGAGAGATGAAGTTGACGAGGATGACAATTTTACTTCATTATGTTCTCTAAAAGGGAAAATGCCTCCCATATGGGAGAATTACACCATTAGAACTAGGTATTAAATCAACTCCACCATTGCCACCAACTCATTACAGATAAAAGATCTACATAACCATATAAATGATAGAGTGGATGAAATGAATGAAATAGTGAAAATGGATATAGAAGAATTGGAATATACATATGTAGTGTTGTGCAACAAGTGGGTCTTCTATTGCAATAATTTCATTTCATCTAACGGTTGTATGTTACTAAAATTAATTTATTTTATTTTCCATGGAGAGAGATTGAATGATGAATTAATTTAATTTTTATCCTCGAATTTATCCAAAATTATCCAAATAAAAAATTAATAAAATAATTTGTTGAGGATGTTTTTATATTTTATTTATAAAACATTGATTTCAATGGGATTTATTTTATTAAATAAATGATAAGGTTTTTTATGAATGGAAAAAGAGGTCGATGGAGGCATGTACTTCATTCACACTTACCTCGGTAGGCAATACACTTGAATGGGGTTCACGCCTTCTATTGTCAAAAACTATAAAATGTAAGTCACTCCTAATTTGATACATAGATAAATAAAATGAATCGACATATATATAATATATATGTTATATATATATGTATTATATTTGTAACTTCAGTTTAATTTTATTAAATATATGTATATTATTTATCATATTTAAATTTCATTAAATATTCAATATATTATTTGATATATATATATATATAATACTACTTTTTCAAATGTTACTAAAAAAATACTACTAATAAACAATTTTAAATTAGATTACCTATAAATAATTTTTAATTTGGGTAATTGTGTATAAAATATAATTATTTAAATTTTTGAATGTTTATTTATTTCAGAAAATGTATATATATAGTCACCTATTTTTATTAATTTGAATGTAACATGAGCTTACAATATTTTATTGGTTATTTAAGTATAAATTATATTATTGTTAATTATATATATATATATAGACTTTAAATATATATATAGGCATAAAATTATGAATATATAAAAAATTAATTTCTAATATATAGAATTTTGATAACATCCATTCTATTTTTTTTCGAAAAATTGATGTTGCAACCTAAGGATTATAGGGAGGCCATCTAATACATATTATATCATCCTTGATATTTTATGGTATTCTATAAATAAGATGGAATAAAGTAATAAAACAACACAATTATGAGAAATAAATGTAACCCCAAAAGTATATTATCACAAATAGTAAAATACATTCAACCCCATACTAGTTTTGAAAATAGAGATCCATTTAAAATAAATAAATATGGTATCACCCTTATTATGATTTCACTTAAAATAAAACAACACAATTCTATGAAAATTAATTTTTAAGGAGAAAACCTTACACTAGAATATTAAAATATAATTTAAATAAATAAATCAACTTACATGAATTGCATAAAATCGGCTTCTTTTACTACATCACACCATCATCAGGCTATTTTTTTAAATAATTTTTCTTATTAATTTAAGGATTACATATCCAAAACCATTACTATTTATATTTAGTCATAAATATTTATTTAATTGGTTGTTATATATACTAGAGGTGATTCCCTAGGATTTGAGAACTGTGAAAAAATTATGTTTTTAGTGAAAGATGGGGTACAGCTGTAGACAACGAAGAAAATTGGTTCAAAAAATAATTTAAAAAGACCAAAATAGGATATCCAAAATATTAGTCATGAAAAAAACAGATCATAAACAAAAGTAAAAATAATATTCACCAACTAGTGCACAAATTCAGAAAGAAAATGAAAAACTACAAAGGAAAATTAGAATCCCTTTGATCTAGATCTCAAAATTAAAAATTCATAATGAAAATCGGAACCTATATAAGATAACATAGACCTACCTCAATAGGTTAAATATAATCTGATATCCTCATATCTAGAACTTGATGTTTTCTTTGGAAACCCTAACTGATACTGAAAAATGGATGGCTGATGATGTTTGAGTAACTAGAGGCAGTGGGTTTGCAAGATTCATGTTTTGATTCAATGGAGAGGAGTTCTAAAACTGGGCTTTTTTTGGGAATGCTTCTAATATCATGTTGAGGTCTCAATAAATTTCGTTTTTTATTTCATATGGAATATGTTAACAATTCTTTTTAAAAATCACTGATAATGATTCTTTTTATTAGCACTTATTTTTTAAGCACTGATAAATGTCATGTTTATCAATTCTTTTTTAGCACTGATAAAGGTAGGTCTTTATGTACGCTACAAAAGTGATGATAATGAACACCTTTATGAGTGTTAAAAATAGAGCCCTAATAAAGGGTATCCCATATCAGTACTAAAAATAAAGAAGTGATAAATAGTTAAATTTATCAGTGCTTTCTTTAACACTGATAATGATTCCATTTATCAGTGCTTTTTTCTAGTGTGGATATTTACCAATGATGTTAAAGGCCAGTTCTATAGTTGTATGCACCCTAATAATATTTATGGAATATTTAATAGGATATTTGGGTGGCTCTTTCACCATGTGTTTTTGTTGATTACGACTAACCTTATTTGTCTAGTATGTCTATTATATATATGGGGCATAATGGTCCTAAAAAAACTCCTTAGTATCAGGAACTCATTTAATATTAATTGGAGTTGAACACTGCTCATTTATTTAGATTGAAAGAACTAGGGAAAGATGAGGAATATTTTCATAACATTGAGAAAATATTTATTCAACTTATGATACTAATGTCTCTTAAGATATGTTTTGTTACCATTATGCAAGAAGTCCTAAGATGGAAGTAGTGGAGGTTTGTTTTTCAGTCTAAACAAAAAAGAGTCCATTCATGGGAAATATTCAAGGCTTTGTTCATCCATAGGTATTTCTCTAATTCTATGATGGTACTAATGGAAATTGAATTGGAAAATCATGAGAATGTTAATTTAATATTTTTGGAGTATTATAATTTTTTTTCTGAGACGGTACCATTTCTCCCAAAATTTACCTAAGATGGAACCCTGAAAGTGTGATTCATTGAAATGTTTCCCCATATCAAAATTTTATAGGTAGTGTCGTCATTCGATGAAACATTTGATGAAATGGGGAAGAAGGATATTTAGGATAAATATGGTTTATCTAGATAGAAAAAAGTGATTTATTTCTCACATATCCCTCAGAGTAGTAGTCGTGATTCCAAAAAATGGAAAGAGAATGATGTTGTGTTAGGAATATTGGGATTTGGTATGAAAAGACCATTGTGTTTCTCCTCACCAGAGTCATCAGAGAGTAAAATATGGGTGTGTTTCTAGTGTGGGAAGGTAGGGAAAAATAATAATTCATGTTAAAATCCATAAAATACCTATCATACATATATATTCTTATATCATTTACAAATTTTTCTGGGGTTCTTCTAGGAAGTTATGTGGATCTCGATTCACCCCTTCAATGGACCCCTAACTCGTTTTAAAAAGTTTGGTGTTGTTTTGAAATTCACTAAATGTTTCAATAAATTTAAATTATTCTTATTTAAAATGTTATGTCAGATGGTGTTTTTTTATTATGGTAACAATGCATGTCATTGTTTATATATTGGGAAATTCTTTTTTTAATGTAAATTACCTTGGGAAATTATAAATCTCATAGTTCTAGAATGGTAGAGCTGTTTATTTTAGGAATCATTTATTTTTGTTCTTGGTTTCTATTTTGTTTCATGATTTGTTCCATCTTGAAAAAATATGTTTTTATGGAATTATTAATGTGGTGGAGTGTACATCATAAAAGGGTCTCATGGTGAACCTGATTTCTAATCCCTTAATGGAGTAATCATTTTCCTCCCACCCAACCAGAACTTGATCATAATAGTTGGTTTTCATGGAATGTGGGTCTTATGATGGATACTTATTGATATTAAAAACATACCATGATGACATTTGGTGTCTGGTTTTTATGTTAGGCATTGGGGTGATCCTTATTTTGAGAGTTTATTGAAGGATTTGAGTCTCTCATCCTTGGTCCTTTCATTTTTATCTCGTTTTATTAGGTATTATTAGGTTATCCCCCAGATTTCAATCCACTTCCTTGAGTTTGGTGTTTCCAAATTAATATGGACCATAGAGTTTTCAGTTTTCAAATAATATGGGAAGGTGGTGTAAATTTTTGCGAGTTTCCAAACAATACACAATGATGCAACAAAAAATCCAGTTAAGGGTGAGCCGGTATAATGAAAACCCTCTAGGATTTTCTGTATTACGTAATAAATAATCATAACCTATTTTGAGTTTCTAGTGTGTGTATTTTGTGAGGTGTGTTTATACACTTATTCAAGAGAGTCTTTTTATAATATTATTATCTATATAATAGTGAGAGTGTATATACCCATATTTTACTACATCGATCATTATATTATACCTATGATATTTCCCATCTTCATATTTTATTTTTTATGTTATATCTAGTGTCATTTATATTTCTCAATTTTCAATATATTTTCATAATTTATTTAGAACATCAATTTGGGATAATAATTTTGTTCCAAAAAAGGGGTATCAGAGTGAGCGTTATCTCAATTTTGGTCAGTTTTTAGGGTGTTAATAATTATCATAAATTTATGTATGATATATGATTTTGACAATAAATGACATTTTATATAAGAAAAATTTATTAAATTGAATAAAAATACACTTGTGAAATGGTGGTGGATCTAGAGCGATGGTCTATCCAAATTCATGTAAAAGTTGAGATTAAAATAGTTAATGAAAATAATTTTCCACTATTAAAGATAATGAAGCTAGTGGTATTCGTTAAAGATAATTTCCAATAGTAAATTAAAGAAAAAATAGTTTTTGAAACAAATTATTAGTGGAAAAATGTTGATGGGAATGTTATCACAAAAATCCATTTGATTTTGAATGATGTGGTCCTATTACATATTGGGTAGAAAATGAAAGTAATTGGAATTTTGGATTTTTGATGAAGATGTATGAGGTAGTGTCACTAAACAATTTTCGTAATGAAAAAAAATTATACACAATTTAAATCACAGGTCAACATTAGAAATCAACCTCATCAATTTATTAAAAAAACCTTGTTAACTTAGCTCATATCCCTAGGACACAAAATAAGGGATATTGAACGTTTGATGATTTTTCTATAGAGTATTCCATACTAATATGATCAACACGTCATCAAACATACAAACAATATTATGAAGGATATGTTTCACTTTAACACCTCTTTTGTGGTTCTTAAGAATAATTTCATTTCAAACTGAATTATTGCACCAATACAAGGCTCTACTAATGAAGAGAAGAAGCACAATAGAGCATGGTTCTAGTCGGAGACAAAATCATGGAAGGTTCAAATCATTATGAAAAACAAAACATCACATGTTACAATTATGTAATGAAGGGGAACATAATGAAGGACTATTGGAATTAGAAGAGTGTATGAATTTTTTCTCAACAAAATTAGGAAAGTACATACAATAGAGATATACTAGTTAGTGAATTGGAGATAGATAAAGAATGTAAACAACACCACAATGAAAAATAAATAATTTACTCAGGAGAAACATGTCACATGAAATATTGTAAGGAATTATTTTATTAGTATGAACCTATCCCATTAGTACTTGGGTTTATAGGGAATGATCACACCTTAAATATAAATAGTGACTGTTACATAGAACAAATGATGCAAGATGGTATAGTATGAACCGTTTAAGAAGAATAAAATGTGAAGGCCCTATAGAAAAATATAGTGACTTGGGTATAATTTTACAATATTACATGAATTAATAACTATATAACACCCCATGATTTAAGAAAGAACATTTTTTTCAATAGTGTATACATCATGCAACATTGAGCATAAACAAATAGAAAAATATTATTATATAAATATAACTATTATAACCCAGCCATTAAATTTTCTTATATGAATGTAAAAAACATATTATAAAAATATTTTCTAAAGTTTTTACACACTCAAAATTAATTGATTATTTCCAAATAAATAAGTGTACAATTTTCAAAAAAGACATTTTATGCTTCAAAAATACATTTTATCAAAAATGTCATTAATGATTTTTATGCATCAATAATATAATAAATTTCTTTAACATATAGAATTAAAATTTTATAAAAATATATCATTTTTAAATCATCAAATAAAAATTGCATTAGGGTGAAATTCATGGATATTTTTGAAAAGATCTATTTTTTCAGTGAATAGTGAAAACCCAATTTTTCTATAATTGTCATTTCATTTCATTATAAAGTCAAATTTTTCATTGAATTTTATATAAAAGAAATGTAAATCATATTTAATTATATATAATATAATTAAATAAATTTCTATAAAACTTATACCTAAATTTGGTATATGTTCATTTTTGGGATTAAAAACTCATTTTTCTAAAAACTGCTTTCGGTGTGTTTTATACATTTTCCTTAAAATTAAATTATTTAACTTATATAAATTTAATCTCAAAAATGGTTTCCATATTTTTAATCATCATGTTGAAATTTATTATATATTTCCCTTTTATTTTTTATCATGAATATTAACCATGGTGAAATTCATTACCTCAGTAAGTGTAAATAAGGTTAACCCATGATAAAACAATATGGTAAGACCTTAAAGTCCCCCAAAAACATTCCATAATACTATTTATGTGTTTATTTCATCCATCCTTATAAATTTCTTAAAAATATGGTAACATTGTTCCATTTATCTTGGATAATGTTATAAATATTTTTTAAGTAAAGTATAAAAAATGTCACTCACTTTATATAAATAAAATTTAATATTTCATAACAAGATTTAAAATAAGTTATTAAAGATAAAAAACTATTAAATTTATCATTATGAAATTATATATATGGTAGAAATTTTATTTTTAATATTTATAAATGATATTATTACCTATAACACTTACACATCATTAATGCAACTCTTGTACAAGCTGGAAAAAAACATAAATAGATTAAAATGTAATAAAATTGATTTTTTTTTGGGATAATTAAGGGACATGAATGAATTTTATATATATTAATTAATTTTTATTTATTTTCAGAAAAGTTATATTCTAATTCCATTATTTTCATGGAATTCCTAAAGTCAAATTTTGAGGAATCATGGAAAAATATAGTTTTTATGAGTTGTAGTATATTTTATGATATTATCATAACATAAGTAAGATATATAAATTTATGATAATTATTTAAAGACTCATGTATGATAATATACTAAAAATATTAAAAAGAATAATTCAAAAAATATAAATTATAACTTATTTCATGATAAATATGAAAATCATTTTCAATGTCGATGCGGTTCTTTCTCAACATAAGAAAAGCCCAATTTGGAATCCAAATTATAATAATTGAGAATTAAAAATTCTTTTCAAGATTTGGTAATTAATTATTTTTTATAAATGATGATTTTTATTAATATTTTAAAACCTTTGATTTATATAAAACAAATATTATCCAAATGATGATGCAATACATGAAAAATGTGCAAAAAAATAAGATATTGAATAAGATTTAATGATATGAGTGAGAATAGAAATTTCTTCTGAATTAATATAAATGATAAAAATTATTTATTTAAAAATCATGTGAATAATTCATCATTAATTTTTAAAATTATTAATATTGTTTAAATCATGTATGTCGTGATGTCACGACGTATATAAAAACTGGTAAATAAATAATAATAATAATATAAAAAATGATTATATTTGACGAGTTTTAGTATCCCATTAATTTTATATTTATTGATTAATAATTTTTTATTTTATAATAAATTAAATTAAAAAATTTAAGTTTCCATGATCTTTATAAAGCCAAGTAATATGAATAGTGGTGAAAAAGATCTTAAAGGGTATTTAATGTTTAAATTTTTTTAGTTATTAAAAAATTATAAAAAAAAATATAATGACTAATATATCTGTTAAATTATCTATAATATCATCATTGTTCTTTATCTTCACTAAATTTCATTTTTATAATGACCTTTATGACTCATAAATATTTAAATATTTTGAAAACACCTTTGATTTTTTCATATATAAAAAGGCTAACTTCAACAATTTTCACAGTAATTAAATTTATTTTTATCTAAAAAATATTCCAAAATACGTCTATAAACATCAATTTCCACATCTCTCAGCCACTATGGTGATCATAAACCAATCCTCTAGGGGCATAATGATTAATCCAAGGGAGGAAACACAAAGGGAAATGTAAGGGCATATTAACTCAATCTTATTTCATTAGGTTACACCACTTCTTAATTGAATATATCATTAGAATATTGTGTGTAAACATACATTAAAATGATTAATGTTACATTTAAAATTATTTTTAGTGATTTATTTTTATTAAAAATAACAACTTTATAGATTAATTCATAATTTAGTGATATGATCTTTGTAAGGGTTCTTCGTCTCAATATTATTTCATATAATTTTTTTTAATATTGTGCATATGTGTTTTGTATATGTGGTGTATATAATAGCCCTCTAACATTTATTTTTATGTATCCTTCTTAATTCATGGTATTTAAAGTTACAAATCAAATTATTTCCTCCATGGTGTTTTTGATTTAAATTTTATAAAATTTATAATTGTTTATTTCATAATCTCATTATTATTCGGGATTATTTATGTTTAAGTATCCTTTAGAGGAATTATATGATATTTATAAAACAAAAAATTTATAATTTATTTTCATCTATTTATTTCTAAAAATCTTATGTTTTCCTTTAATTTTAATAATTTAAGTACTTAATAGATCAAAAGAATGTTGTTTAGGAAAACCAACATTATTTTCTATTTGGTCAAAAATATTTTTCTTCCTATCCATATTTTTGTTAAAATGTTTTCAAGATTTTTTTTACTATTATACTACTATTTATAAATCCATTTTTACACAATTTTTACTTTCTATAATTGTTTCCATTGATTCATCTTTTCCTTTTTTTTGAATAAAGTACTTAATAACTTTTTGCTGAAAATATGAAAAGAATATTTATTTTAACATATTCAGCATGAAAGAAATTTTCCACCATTATAACTACCAAAATATTTGAATATTACATCACATATTTTCATTATTATTTTCAAATAATTATTTTACCTAATATTCTAGAAATTTTTAGTTATTAAATTTCAATTTCAAAATAAAAAGTGTGTATTAAAAAAGAATGATTTTAATGGCCATTTTATGTTATGTATATTCATCAATAAAAAACCATTATTTTATTTATACTCAAATGGAGATATATTGTAATGGTACCATCTATTTATTTTCTATTGATGGGTTATGGTCAAAGTGACTAAAAAAATATTAACATTTAGTTTGGTAGTTATTCCTATAGGGCATATGTTTTTATTTTTAATGTATATTGATTAATTAATATTTTTTATTAATATGGTGAATGAAATGGACTTATTAAGTGATATGTGGGACATATAATTAAATTTCACCTCAATACATCATTAGGTCTCGTGAGATCACACAGTTTGGGTATTTAGCTAAGGCCTTACCCATTTTTGTAAGATGTCATGACATGAGGCCCTGAAAATATGATTGTGATTTCTTATCATGAGGCGTCATCAATAATTCTACGATGTCTGGAATTATGCATTCCATCATTATGAAATTAGTTATTTAGGTACATATTATTAGTTATGGATTAGTTTGAAGACCATGTGATTATTTATACATTATTATTTTATCATTATTTATTCCTTATATATTATTCTAGAATTATTTAATATTTGATAGCTTCTATTGGTATTCCCTTACTAATAGTTTGATATGACCGTTTTTATTTTTTCAATTTATCTAGTTAATGAAGAATGTTTTAATGTATGTTATACCAAATAATGTTACTATATTTGAGGAACTTAGTGGGAAATGATGTAGATTTTTATGACCTAATTTTTTATGTATCCGTGATGTTATATGATATTTTATCCTATTTCTCTAAAAAACTAAACCTTAAAGGTCCTTGTGCGTGTATGTGATGCTATAATTCAGTTTGATATTATTGTTTTTAGGGGTTAAATTTGGGTTAATTGTATCGGTATCAAAGTCAGAAATGTAATTATTATGTTTTATTATGAAACATGGGAGTGTGGGTTCATTGATATAATAGTTGGTAAAAGAAGAAATGTTTAGATAACTTTTTATATTATGATTTTTTTCATGAAAGTATTACCTAAGAGTTATGGATACCATCTTGGGTTAATAATTCTAAGGTTGATCATAAGTTTAAATGCATATATACCTATTTTAAGGTCTTATGTGTTGTGTGTTTACGATTCTTAAGAGAACATTGGGAGAAATATATGGTAATAAATCCATTGGTTTTAGTATGTGTTTTAGTAAAATAGTTATATTATAAACAATGATTTATGGAAATAAGATTAAAGGTATTCATAACCTTTAGTCTTAAGAAGATATTTTATGTTAAAGCAATTATAGTTAATTAGTATAAAATGGTTATTACATGATGGAAGATATGATATATTATATAGATAACCATGTGATTTAAAAGAGATTTGGTGACTATGTGACTAATGTTATTATTAAATAAGTTCAAAATTTTAGGGATATTAAATGATTAAGGTAAATAAAAATACTTTTAGCTAATATGTTTTTTATTTCAGGAATATAGTTTGATTTATCTTTTGGAACAATATATTATTTTATTGTGACTTTATTTTGGGAAATGATTAGTATATTTTGGAGAATTATTTGCATGGGATATAAATTTTTGTTAGAAGAATTAAAAAATGATAGAAGTTATTTGGAAATATATTTTTTTTCATATTGGAATAATATGTGATCAAATTATTCCAATATTAGTTTTTAAATATTAGTCAGGTATATTTTGAAAAAATTTATGGATATTTATTTATCGAATGATTTTAGTTGAACATTGGGTGTTATTGTTCTGTTTTTGGATATTAATATTGTAATTTATCATATGAAGTTTTACTCATATTAAATTATCTCATGCAACCATTATAGTTTTGGTTTATGTCGAAAGATTGGTTTAATAGCATATTGTCTTTTTAGGGATCATGTGATCAGTTAGAAATTTATTTTAGGGATTTATGAATGATAATAATTCATCTTGAATACTCATTGTTTGAAGAAAAAGATAATATTGTGGTATAAATTGATTAATGGATTAAATTATACTTGTTAAGGAAGATTATTTCATTATGATCATATTATGGTAGGTAAATTAATTCCTCAAATATAGGAAAAAGACCATGGTTCATAAATTCTATCTCATTACAATTATTTCTAATGAATCAATGACCAATTTAACATCTAATTGATTTATTTTTTTTGGTCATACAGTTTCCCATAATAATTCACTTTCTTGTGATCGATGTTCTCTCTTACTATCCATCGTTGTTTAGAAATTAATTTTCATATACGAACATATTTTAAGTCCACACTAATGTTCTAATATTTGGAAACATAGTTACGTGTTATTCCAGATGACATTTATATTTCCATTTCCCACTTTTCCAAAGTTACTTTTGTTAACACTTTTAAAAGCATGGGTTTCTAACATTGGTTTTTTCAAATTTAAAAACCTTGATTACTAAGATCAAGATCAAATTTCAAGGATGAAATTTATTAAAGGGGGTATAATGTAACACCCTCGGATTTTAAAAAATAACACTTTGTTTCATAGCGTATACAACACCCAACACTGATCTTAAACAAACTGTGAAATATAATTATTTGAATGCGATTATTATTACACGGGTGTTAAATATTATGGTATCTATTGAAAAAAAATAAATTGAAAAATATTTTTAAATGGTTTATATAATCTAAATGTATTGATCAATTTATAAAAATAAGTACTTAAAATCCAGTAAAATCATTTTATGATTTAAAAATATGTTTTCATCAAAAATGTTATTTATTATTTTTTGTGAGTGGATAATATAATTAATGTCTGAAACAATTATAAAAGATATTTTAGAAAAATAATATCCTTTGTAAATTGTATTATCAAAATTATTTTTGGGTTGAAATTTTGGGATTCTTTTGAAAAGAGTTATTTTTAATTGAAAAGTAAAAATACCGATTTTTGTAAAACTATCATTTATTTATATTAAAAATCCCCATTATTATTTGTTTTCTTTATCAATGTAATATGAATATTATTTAATTTTATATAATATATCTAATTTCACATTAATCATTATTATACCTACGTTTGATATAAGTTCATTTTTGGTCTTAAAACAAATTTTTATAAAAACTATTTTGCATTACATTTTATGAATTTATATTAAAATATATTTCATCCATTTAAATAAATTGAATCATGGTTTTTTTTTCATTTTTTAATTATGAGTTTAATTTTTTTTAAATAAGTCCCTTTTATTTTTTGTTATTATGAATAGTAATTATTGAAAAATGCATCACCTCATTATGGGTAAAACGAGTAAAACATGGTTAAACCCAGAGGGTAAGAACATAAAATCATCTAAAAACATTCTGTGATCCTAATTTTTGTGTTAATTTAATCAATAATCTTATAATTATCAAATATATGTTATTTTTATTCCATTTACTTTTGATAATGAAATAAATATTATTTATGTAAAGTATAAAAATATGTCACTCTCATATTTTAATAAAATTTAATTTTTTTTCATAATGAAAAGAACAAGTTATGAATAATAAAAATTTATTAAATTGATTATGAACATATTATATTTATTATAGTAATTTATTTTTCATTTTTATAAATGATATAATTATATATAATCTTACACATTTTTGATAAATCCCCTTTACAAGTTAGTAAAAAATCAAAGTAAATAGATTTAAATGTATTAAATGTGAATATTTTTAGATAAGTTACAATCTTTTATTATTTTTTTGTATATAAATTTAATTTAATAATTTAAAAAAAAATTATTCTAATTTCAGTAATTTGTTGGATTGTTTAAATATATTTGTTTGAATATTAGAAAAATATAGTTTTTATGAGATGCTGTATATTTTATAATATTAAAATAAAATAAATAAGATATAAAAATTTATAAAAATTATGGAATGACTCATGTTTGATAATATAATAAAAATATCAGACAAAAATATTTCAATATATATATTAAAATTTATATCATGATAAATATGAAAATCATTTTTAGTGCCAACACATTACTTATACTGTAATAGAAAAGTCAAATTTAGTGTCCTAGTGATAATAATTGAGAATTTACATATCATTTAATGAATTATTTAGCCAATATTATGTAAAAATTATCAATTTTATTAATATTTTTTAACTCTGGATTAATGTAACAATAATTTTATACAATGTCTTTTACAATGCTTATGCAAGGTAAAAAAAGTCAAAATAACATATTAAATATGTTTTCATATATGAATGGAAATAATTATTAATTATGAATAAATATAAATTATAAAAATGATTTATAATAATTTTTTATCTAAATAATTTATTTTTAGTCATTAAATTTTTTATAATTTTCAAAATCACAAATTCTGTTATAGCCTGACATATATGAAAAATATATAACAATTAATTAAATAATATTAAAAATATTAAAAATGAAAATATTTAGATGATTTTGAGTATCCCATTAATTTTATTGATATTTATAAATTAACTGATTATATAAGACAATATATTTGAAATTGGTATTTTTAATGCAATTTATAAAGTCATGTATTTGGAATAGTGTCAAAAAAGTCCTTAAATAGAATTGAATGTTTAAAAATTATTTTAATTTATTAGAAATTTATAAAAAACAAAATCATGAATCACATAGATATTAAATTTTTGATAATATAATTTTTTTACTTATGTGTTCCTCTTTTCATTTTTAGAATTACCTTTATGACCCTTAAAGATTTATTTTTTTGAAAACATCAATGATTTTTTCCTATAAAAATGGGCACACTTAAGCATTTATCAGACGACTTAAATATAGTTTTTATCTAAAAAATATCATCAAATAACTATCTAAACATCAATTTCTATGCCTCCTATCCACTAAGGTGATCATAAACTTCTCCTAGAATGGGCTTAAAATTAATCGAAGGGAGGCAACATGAAGGGTAAGGTATGTGTTTCTTAATTCAATCTTATTTAATTTGGTTTTATCACTTATAAATTGACTATATTATATCATGAAATTTTGTAAACTGTCCTTTGATGGATTTATGTATTATTTCTACTTGTTTTTTTGTAGATTCATATTTGTAAGACATAGTCACTCCATATATTAGTTCTCAATTCGATGATATGATCTTTGGGAGGGTTCTTCATCTCAATATTGTTTCATTAAAAAATATTTTATGTTATGCACCTATTTTTATTTATAAGGTGTATATAAAATCCCATTGACATAATATTCCATGTATCCTTATTAATTCAGGGTATTAAATTTAATTACTCAAATTATTTCATCCAAGGGGTTTTGATTTGAATGTTACCAAAGTTGTAAGGGTTTATTTCACAGTCTCATAATTATGTGAGATTATTTATGTTTAAGTCTACATTGGATGAATTATATGATGTTTCTATATTAAACGAAACATATTTTATTCTACTCTGGTTATTTCTGAAAATTATATCTTTCATTTAATTTTCATCTTTAAGAACTCAAGAGACCAGAAGAATATTTTTATATAAAAAAACATTTTTTGTTATTAGACCAGGAATATTTTTATTACATGTTCATATATACATGAAATTATTTTAAAGGATATTTTTACTATTATATTATAATTGTGTATGTTTTTCTCAATGTTTTAAGTTCAATAATAATGTTTCAAAGGAATCTTCTTTTTATTTCCCAAACAAGTTATTTTTTACTTCTTATCAAAAAATGTGAAAGGAATATTTTTTTAAACATTCTCTCCATAAATAGAATTCTTCACCATAATGGCTGCTTAATGATTTGAAGCGTAATTTAAAATTTTTCATGATTGTAATCAAATAATTTTTTTCACCTAATATTCTAGAAATTTTTATCTTGTAAAAGTGAATTTGAAAGTAAATAGAGTATTTTCTTAAAGAATATTTTTAATAATATTTTAATGGAATTTATTTTCTCTTATGAAAACAACACTTTATTTCACATACAGTCCACTTGGTATATGTTATAGTTATACCATACAATTTCTTTCTCAACATGGTTTATTATCAGTTTGGAAAAGAAAATTTTGATATTCCATATGCTAGTTCTTTTATACAAACTGTTTTATATTATTAATGAATGTTGATTAAGTTTTATTGTTTGATAATTTAATGAAATCATTGGAATTAGTAACTGATGAGTGGGACCAAAAACATAATATCCCCTCTTTGAATCAGTATGCCTCATGAGACAAAATAAGTCGGGTATTTGGTTGAGTCCTGGCCTATTTATGTAAGATGTTTTGGGATGAGGACATGATGATTTGTCTATGGTGTTATGGAATGTGACCTCAATGATATGTTTATAAATTATGTCAATATGATATCTATATTTATAAAATCAGTTATTTATGTCCATGTTATTATTTAGGGATAAGTTTCCCGTTCATGTGATTATTTACATGGTACTATTTAATCATCATTTATTCCTTCGTTATTATTAATGCATTATTGATTCTATAATATATTCCATTGTATGTATTCCCTTAATAAGAATTTTATATCACCCTTGTTATGTTTTCCATTTCCCTAGTTTTTTATGGTAGGTTTTAACTATGGTATACATAATAAGGCTACTATATGTGAAAAACTTAGTGGGAGATAATGTAGATTTTTATAAACCATTTGTTTATGTATCTATGTTGATATTTAATATTTTTTCCTAATTAATTAAACCTAAAAACCTAAAGATTCCATGTGTATGTAAGTGATAAAAACTTTCAGTTTGATGTTCTATGTTTTGAAGTCTTAAAATTGGGTCAATTTTATTAATATCAAATATAAAAATGTAAATATAATGTTGTATCACTAAATACAAGTGTGCAGGTTCATGGTTTTTATACACTTAATAATGTATAATTATATTGTGGAATCTACACAACCGTCTAAAAGTGGAAAAGGTATTGTAACACATTAATTAGGATTTCCCTAAGTTATTTCCTCATGGAAAACATACTAATTTTCACCAGTTTAGTTTACTTATATGAAAATAATGAAAAAAATTATCTATATGTAACTGTTATTATAGTAAAAGGACTAGATTTTACAAACAAACACAACTAGTGGGTGAGTTTTAGTGAAAATAAATTTTTATGACGTGATTATGTAGGAAATGTGATGATGGGAACATGGGAAATAATGTTTTAATGAGTGTTTCAGTAAGATACAGTGGGAGAATTTTCATTATTTTTTCTATCCATATACAGTGATCATCATTTACCTATTTTAATTAACATGAAACACTTTGAATAGTATATATTATCTAGAATTCAAATTTTTTATAAATATTTGATGTCTTGATTTCAGTGAAAAAACCTTTTTAAAGGGGATATATAATAAATCTTATATATATATATGAAGAATTTAGGAAATATTGTTTATAATGACATTAAAAGATATAGTATAATAAGATATCCATGTAGTAAAAAATTCTTTATTCCATATGAGTGTATCAATTAATATGAAATAATGATATTAAATAGTTTCTTCCAATTCCTATCACAATTTATGATGGGATATATTTAAAAGCTTGTAGAATAGTTTTTTATGATTCACCATATGATTAACAAATTCCACCATGTGTTAATGATTTAATTATTTAATATAATACATGTGAGATATTATTAATTTAATATTTTATAATATGGAACACTTGGGAGAGTTCATATGAAAAAGTTACTAGAATTTTAACCGAATGAATTTATTCATACATTTGGGAAACATGTGGGTAAATTCATTGGATTAGGGAGAATCCCAGAAGCCTATAAAAATGAGGTTTTTCCATGAGAATATGATTGTGCATTCATTAAAAATGATACTAGTTTATATATTTTAATTATATAATATCTCTTTATTTATTTACTAATAATATATAATTTCATAAATTAAAAGATGTGAAAAATGATGCCCAAACCATTTTAGGGATTTGGTGTAGTACATGGGTAAACCATAGTGGAAATTATTTTTGGGTATTCCATAGCGACGTTCATCAGGTTATATGATTATAGACTAAGGGTCAACCAGTTATAGTGAAAGTTACAAATAGTTTCTTTAATTATCATTAACATGGTTTTGGTTTCTCTCATGGTTTTCTTTGTATTTATGGTTTCTAACGATTTTTTATTTTTTTATTAATTTTTAATTGATCCTTAGAAATCAAACGGTGGTATTAGAGAAATATAAAAAAATTAGATTCATTAAATCATGTATGTAAATGAAGGAAATGTAAATTTCATGGATAATATATTTTAAATCGTTAAAAAAATTTATCTCAAAAAATCACTAAAACTATTGAATATTTGTTATATGGATCAGAATAAGATATGTGATATCATATATTATGATACAGTCATGCTCTACTATATGCGATATGATAGGTGGAAACTCAATATAAATTCTTCAGTCTGTGAAATATGATAGCGTATGATTTCAGATTTTGTATTTAGCGATAACGTCACTCCACATTTAAAAAACAAAGTATCATATCACCCATAGGATATATGAGATTTTGTAAAATATGAAACCTAGGTGTTGAAGGATGATATCACATTGAGCTATTATTAATTTTAGAAGATTATAGATAATGGGGAATGTTTTCGACTATAATATATCCTATATCATTAAGTAACATATCATGTGAAATTTAATTTTTCAAATGTATTAATTATTAAATTATTTTATAATAGACAAAAAATTTATTAATTATAAAAAATGTAATTTGGTATGTTTTTATTTATAAAATTTATATAAATTTATATAATTATAAAATGATAATAAATAATTAATAAAATGTTTATGAAACATTTTTTAAATATATATTCAATAATATTAATTATTAATATTAAAAAACACATTTAAATTTTTATATAATTCCTAATAATTTAAATATAAAATTTTAATACAAATATTATATGGTTAATTTAATTTTTTTTATAAATTTCAAAATATGGTAAAATTTAAAAGTTATTATATTATATAAAAAATTGATCAAAATTATTTAATTTGAATATTTCAAATTTAGAAGTTTTATTTGAAAAATCATTTAAACCATATCAAAATGGTATTCACAATCAATATGATCAGGGGTTAAATGATATTAAATATGTGATATTTATCTTATGTAATTTTTTACATTATATAATTTCATTAAAATGATTATATTTCATTTCATATAATAAATTTATATTATCTCTCATGAGAAATAAGAATATATATATATATGTCAGATAATAATTAAATAAAATGTTTATGTATTTATATATTATATATTTTTTATAAGAATTCTTAAATTATAAATTCTTAATAATTTATTTATGAATTATTCTTAAATGCTTTATATTATTGGTAATTTATTTTACTCCCTCTTTTATTCATAGATATAATTTATATGTTATGAATAAATTTATTCTCCAGTTTATAGTGCATAATGCACTTATATAAACTATCATACATGAATTTAAGGAGTTCCAAGCTATGTATGAAAATTTGATTTATTTTTTTCTTCCATGACATTGGATTGTTATCAGTTATGAGCTTGAATTTAAATTTTTATTATAGTGTATACATATTAGGTGGTAAAATTTTGATGGAACTGATGTCTTTCTTAATTAAAGTATCCTTGGGTACAGGGACTTTGGGTTAGACTACTCATTATCCTGGAGGATTATCTGTGTCTAGAAATGTTGGGGTTGGATATCTGTCACTCTAAGATTTCTCTAGTGGGAATTTTTTATTTTATATAATTCTAATTATTCAAATAAAAGGGTTTTATGTAACTTATGAACATGGAAAATTTTGTTATGTGTAAATAAATTTTTCTTCTAATTTGAGTTATTATCACAAGATATGGGTTGTTTAAAGAGTTACACTTAAATATAAGTATAAAATATATATTTGGTCGAGGGAATAATATTCCAAACTAAATCTCTTTAATTATTCATACATAAGTGAAATTTCATGAGATTAGATGGTGAGAATATACCCCCTTTAAAATAATATTAAGTGTCATACTACTACCAAAACAAACACTTTTCAATACATAAATTATATAATATGGGTGAACATAAGCATTAGGAATCTACATATATTCTTGTGTAAGGAAATAAAGTAATAAGGTGAACATATCCATTAATTTAATAAATTTTGGAATATAATTTATGTTATACTTTATTAAGAAACCAAAATTATTAAGAAAATGGAAGAATGAAGTTGAGTGAATGCATATGATGGATTAGGGTAAGGATTTATCCACTCAATTATCTAAGATTAATATATGATATGATTGACTTGATTATATACCAAATACAGTCATGACTTATTTACATGGTCAACTAGAGTAATTCATGATGAAATATATATTTCATCTCACTAATGGATATGGTAGATTTAAAAGGGGTCATCATTTTAGTCGGAGTATATATAATTAAAATTCTTATTAAATGAAAGTAAAACTTGATAATTATCTGATAAAGGATTCCCATTTAGATATAATGGAACCATCCTTATCTTTAACATTAACCTTGAGACCAAACATAAAAAAAATGACTTAACAAAGTAATTTCTCGGACTGGTACTTTTAGGTAACATTATTGATTTTAGGTATGGAAAGTTTTATTATTTATTTGTCATTCATTTTATGTTCCTCACATTCCCTTTTGGGGATATTTTAGTATTTAATGAACTATATAATGTCTTCTATAGTGTTTTTTTGTGAAACATTAGTTTATACCATGAACTATCATAGAAAGTGGCTTGTTTTCTCAAGGTAGAGAGTCTGATTTACAAAACTTGTAGTTCATGTCCTAAACCACCTTTTTACACTACGAACTAATTGAGTTAAGATGATTCATGGGACGAATCATGTTTCAAACTGTAAATATATTATGAAAAGATAATAAAGGATAGATTTCCCTATTTTTCATTATTATGATTTATCCCTATTATTCCATCCTTTTTTGTAGTCTCAAACTCAATAACTTTCCTCTTAAAATGATTCATACCTCCCTTCGTCATTGGTGTGATTTTGGTGTGGATTCACACTAGATCTTCTATGGTCTTCTAGGTATGTGTTTTCTCTCACCTTCTATTAGTACATTATCATATATCTTATTTTAATTCATTTAATGGGTATGGAAGCCTAGGGTATTGATGGGTCAAAATTTTTAAATTGAGATATCGTGGTTTAGGGTATCCACTTTCCACTAAAGAGTCACTTATCCCTTCAGTTTTTGGATTCTATCTAGTTGTTGATTATTATAAGTGGTTGAGGTTTTTCATTTCATAAAAAGGATTTTTAATATGAATATTTCATGTCTTCACATGTTTAATATAGTTTTTAAATTACTCAAATGCATCTATTTTGATTACTTGGAAACTTTTTTGAAATATGAAAATGATTTTCTGTTGAAATTTTTTTTAAGAATGTTTATGAATAGTTATTGGGTTATTTCTATTATATTTGATAAATATGTATTTAATTGTTAAAATGATTCCATTGATGTGATTTTTAATTGTGAAAATTGTTCCTCTAAGAGAGGGGTATAACCCCTAGGATCTTGAGTATCAGATGGGTTATCATGGAAAAGTTTGACACTATTTGGTCAGCCTCCCTAGAATTGGATATATACAATAACACAATCTAAAAATATTTAAGGTATAGAGACAGATGTTGGTTATCTATAATCCTAAGGATTGGGTTCTAGGGATGTGAGTGTACACCATATTATTTTTACTTGGTCATTTAAGGTATAAGGATTTTAACATTCCAAGACCTGATATACCTTAAGAATATTTACATGGTGAAAAATATTATCATTGTCATCTTCATTATTGATTCATGGTTTTGAAATGGTTTATATATATATGATTTTAAAACTAATATGTAATGATTTATTACCATGTTATGTATTAAATTGTGAAATAGGTATTCTGTATACCTTTATTTTGAATTTTGGAAAAGTGGATTTTATCTCTTTTTATTAGAATATTTTTAAAAGAACACCTAATACAATTTTACTCCTTCATTTTGATGATAATTTGTATATTTTATTAATTATTCATATGGAACACTTACATATACATTACTGAAATTTTGATATCACGCACTATATACACCCAATGGTTTTATATAGATATTGTTAGGTCTAATACAGGAAAGGTAAAGGCACCATATGCATGCAGTGGATACTAGTGTTGTATATCCATATCAATTTTTTTTCTTTTCCCTATTTTTTATTGGGATCTATATCATTGTTCTATATAATTGTTCTGAGTTTTATTTATTAATGATATATTTAATGTTATTCTTATTATCCAATTCCTTAAGGATACAAGTTTTTATTAATTTTATGGGAAAAACCATTCCCAAATGTTGTTATTGGATACCCATGTCCTTGTCTCTAGCATGCAGGGATCAATAACACCCTTCTAACCATTCCATTACAAGCTTGGGTTTCCTATTTAGGGATTACCTAGATTGGTTTGTGACATTTACCAAAAAACAACAATAGATATTAAGTAAGATGTAATGTTCAATGTGTTGGAGAAATCCATTCATGAGAACTAGTTGGTGAATTTGTTCAATAAATTGAATTAGATGCTCATAATAAGCATCTAAGGGAATCAATCAAAGAATATATACTCATATTTATGAACATAAAACCCAAATTTATAAAACAACGTGTACACATTGATAAATAAAATATTATTGATAGACTCAAAAAGTTTCAATTAAGAAACAAGCTAGGAATGATAGTTATGAGGAGTCGAAGGATCTATTTTGGTGTGAGATAAAGAATGTTCTTTAGTCTATATTCATGTACTATATATGATTGGTTACACCAATGACTTTATGATACTGGGGTCCCCATTAAGGTTTTATCTGGCAATGAAATTCATTTTACAACCACTATTGGAAAGGTTCTGATAGTTTATTGTGAATGCAAGAACATGAGCCCAAGCTACCAGACTCAACTCTTAAAAAATGTTGTGTGTTAATTTTTTTATAGTATAACTCAATAAATAAAATACATATAAAATTTCACATCATGGAATTTTATCGGCCTGAGATTTGGAGAATTAGAATCTATAATACCATTCAAATACAACTGTTCAACCTTTAGAAATCACTAAATAATGAATCAACAGTGGACGTCCCCCACTTTAAAATTCATTGTAGCACGACTGCTAAACCAATAAGAACAAATTTAATACATAGAGTGAGCATAAAATACACAGTAAGGGGGTATTGAGAACATTAAGGAATATAATTTTAAGAATATATATTACTTGGAATAATCTTTGGTATGAAAATATTAAATTCAAATCATTTAAAAAACCATATAATATTTTATAAATATATTTCATAAAATAATCACATTTGTAAAATCACTTGGGAATTCCCCTATTGAAAATAATATTTTTTTCTAGTGAATTATCCCATATAATCGTTAGACCATAAATAAAAACCATTCATGTGGCCACTAGATATAACCCATGTGGAACCAAGTTCCCTTAATCTTATGGGTTCACTCTCCATATCATATCATTAATTATAACTGTTGATAATTTTAATAAGAACATTTTATGTAGACCTGCATTTCCAAGTTCAAACCCAAAACATTTCTAAAATCTCAAACGTATAATTATTATATTTCTACAAAAATAATTTTACTTATACCATTTCATAAACATTGCTTGAATTTTTTTTGAAAACAACTTGAGGAGATTATCAAACAAGAACTAATATTTTTTAAAACTTATAATTGTATGAATAATAAAATTAGTGTGTTCACAATCTCAAAATACATTGAATGTCACATATGAGACATATAATGGCCATACCTATTCATTAATTACATGTTAGGATATGAAGATGCATGTTTTCACATAAAATAATAACTTGTTCCAAATAAAATGATAATATTTATCACATAAAAATGTGTAAACATAGTGAATAATGTAGTTTAGACTTACATTGATCTTTAAAAACATGTTTAATGGGTGTCAAGTACCATTTATAACTTATAAATAAAGGAGAAAAAATAACTATTGTTAAGTTATTTATACTTAAATTCATATTTATTTATATATATATAATGAAAATATTATGCTATTTATGTGTATATATGAATTTATATACACATATGCAATTCTCTATTTAAATTTAATTACTTGATAATCGAAATCAAACCCTTAATACTATTTGATTTTAGGTAATATACCATTTAAAAAAAGAATAATTATCACAAATGTAGCATGGATTAGAAAGGTATAGTTTTACACACACACAAATATATATAACTATATATATATATGTTCACAAAAAACAAATGAAAATAATAAAATCCCTTACATGATTCAAATCAAAAGTGTGCTATTGGTTTCTTGAACTGATATAGAGGGATTGAAAGAGATAATTTTCCTGTAGTATTTGGGTATGAAAAGAAAGGATTATAAAATAGAACCAAGGTTTTCATTTTCTCGATCCGAATTGACTAAATATAACTGAACAAAATTGTTGATTAGAACAAATCAATTATAAAAAGGGTTAATTGACACCCTCAAATGATAAAATTTATATAATAAGGGGGATTCGAGTCAAGTATGGGTATCTTTGGTTTCAAATAATGACATCCATGGAAATAACTAAAGAGACTGAAACTAAGGGGCTATGATGATGGTGGAAAGAAGGTTTCATGGGAATGTGGAGATGAATAGGGGATGTCTTCTACTATGTGTGATGAGGACTGGTGTGGATCAATGTGGAAGAAGAAGGAAAAAACGGATGGATCAAATCAATTTGTTCTGATCCAAGGGTTATAAATAACACTAATATTTATTTAGGTGAGGAGGGGAGTGACATTGGAACGGATGGCCCATATGTGCCCTAGGGTTATCCAAAAACCAGTGTTGGTTTTCGTGTTTTTAAAAGACAATGGACCACTGGGATTAAAATGCGGTAGGATCAGATGGCTATGAGAAATTGAGTGATTTTAAAAGGTTTTTCCAATCCAGATTAGGCGAAGCCAGATCAAACGGTCCTTAAATATGTATGGAAATAAAAGGAGGTGGTGGGGATCCGATCGGATGACCAGAATAGATGGCCCAGATCTCACGTGGCGAGATCATGTGGTTGAGATCACACACTCCAAGAAAAAGTTTGTCATGCATCGTAAATGTGCGGGTTTTGGGGATTCCTTATAAGCCAGAGTGTGCAGCGCTTCAGTTTGATGACACCAACACAAATCAAGTGGTCCTTATACATGGGACCCCACCCGTGGGCCTTAGCTAAAACTCTGCACATGCTTGACCAGGACCCTAGACATGGGTCCTTACGTGATCTATCCCATATTATGCCTACTCTGGTTTACTCCAGCACTGTTCTGACCAGCATGGGAATTGATTGTTTTTTCCCTACTGAGGTTAAACCCTTATGGGTCCTCTATCATGGTTGAGGTATCCCCTAGCCTTAATTATGGAACAAAATTTGTAAGACTATGGAATCAAATTTTTCTATAGAGGATAAATTGTATTTAAATTTATTTTATCTAATTCCCTTTTAACAACTTCAAAAAAATATCTTTAAAACCAATCCATTGTAATAATAAAATACCTAAAATACTAATGTTTAATATAAATACCCATATTATAAATAAAACATATCTTAAATTTAAAACCATACTTTTATTTTACTAAAAATATTATTTTAAAACATTTGAAACATTTGAAACTTACCCAATGGGTATGAAACATCAATGGTCATCGTGATACCAAATGACTATTTATAAATGTAATTATAAACAGTATAAATACCCATTGAAGGTATTCAAAATATCAAATATCATTTATTTATTCAAAGGAATGGTGCTTTATATCCCTTTAACACTGAGTATTTTTTATATTTTTCTTCTTAATTGTTTTTATAATGGTGGATTGAAGGGATGAAGGCTACATAATTGGTCTTGTTATATTATTGGGTGGTCTTCTATTTATTTTGTTGGGTCTTTTAATAAGTTTTCTTAAGTAGTTTTAATTTTTTGTAACAATGTAATAAATCTGTGTTTCGTAGAATAAATTGTTTCTCTTTATATTTATTGTATTTGAAATAAATCACACAAATTTGAATTAAAACAATAATAATAATAATAATAATAATAATAACAAATAATATTATTCTAATAGATATAATTATGTTCTATGTATTAAATTCTGCCCCCATAATAGAATTGAACCCTCTCAATTCTATTATACTCATACACTCCCACCAGTACTAATATTTTGACATCACTTTTAGTGTATGTACCGAACATCTTAATTAATATTAAATAAAAAAAATTGAAAGGAAAATAATTTATACCTTCCCCAGGTCCGCCACAATAGATATTTTGATGATGAACTCAAATTAATTCTGAGGGTAGTTTAAGTTCCTAAACATCTTTACCCAAATACACCTTGAGAATCTGGGATAAAACTCACACATAACACAATTGGGTTTCTAGAGAGAGACAATGAAGGTTTAAATCTTAGAGATATCAGAGTGGACTGGATCCTTATTGACATATTGAACTACATTATTTTTAAATGGTAAGATATCATAGAGTATACCATATCATATAAATCTCTGTATGTGAGACTGGTATGCTGTGTAGAGGCCACCATCCATGAAAACTTCTCATAATTTTCACAAGGATAGATAATTTTCAGATAGGGTGAAACATTGAAGGAGCCCATAATAGTACATTTCTTTATTCCTCTAATATTCAAGTTGTGAATAAGTCATAAATTGATAAACATGATTCGGTCCTTAGTATAATTGATGTACATTTAGGTTTTTTTAACACTAGGTAGAGGTGTTTTGTAGGATATGTGTAGGTTTATGAAAGGACAGAAAGCATCTGAACATGATTTGGAAATCATGGTCTCAAGTAGCTCAGTAAGAAGAGATAATAGTTTAGTTGGTTAACCCTTTCCTTCCAAATAAAAGTTTTAAAAAGGAATTTTACTTAATAGTACATACTTAAATTAGTAGTTTCATTCTAATTTTCCAAAATTAACTAGGTCGTTACTCTGATACCAACTGTAAGGACCCGAGCCCGAGCTCCTAGACTCATCCCTTATAAAATTATATGTATTATTATCTTTTATGTAAAATAACTCAATAAATACACAACATTTTAAATTTTATATCAGGATCTCTTACCATCCTAGTTTTTGGAGAATTAGAATCTAGAATTACTTTCAAATAAAATTGTACAACATTTAGGAATAAAAAAAGAATGAATCATCAGTGCATTGCTCCCACTTTAGAAATTCATTGTCGAATGACTGCTAAAATTGTAAGAATAATTTAAATACATATGGTGAGGAAAACATACCCATTAAGGGGGTTTTGAAAACATTTATAAAAATATATTAAAGAATATAAATTACTTGAAATAATCTGTGGTATGAAAATATTAAATACATGTCATTGAGAAATCCAAATAATTTCTGATAAATATATTTCATAAAATAATTAAATTTTAAAATAAAATGGGAATTTCCCTATTGGAAGTAATAGTTTTTATAGTGGATTATCCTAGAAACTCAGCATACAGAAAATAAAAACAAAACATGTGGACACTAGACATAAATCATATGGAACTATGTTCTTTCAATCTTATGGGTTCACTCCCCATATCATCTCATACATCATAAAAAGTTCCAATTTTAATGAAACAAATTTACATAGACCATCCTTTGTCAGTTAAAACTCAAAACATTTCAAAAATCGCATACATATAATTATTTTCTTTTTAAGAAAATATTATTACTTGTAACACTTCATAAAAAATAATTGAAAAATATTTCCAAAACAACTTGAGGAGATTCCCTTATAAGAAATAATATTTCCTTTTAAAATCAATAATTTCATAAAAAATAAAATATGTGTGTGCTCAGTCTCAAAATACAATGAATCTCACATATGAGCTAGATAATGGCCATACCTACCACACATAACAAGTTAGGAGATGCAGATGCATGTTTTCCCATAAAATAAATAACTTCATCCACATAAAATGATAATATCTATCACATGAAAATGTGTAAACATGGTTAAAAAGGATTTTAAACATACATAGATATTTAAACACAATTTTGATGGCTATTAAATACAATTTATGACTTCTAAATAAATGAGAAAGAATAACTATTCTTATGTTGTTTATACTTAAATGTTTGTGTGTATATATATACTGGAAATCTTATACTATTTATGTGTATATACACATATATATACAGATATATAATTCTTTTTTTTAAAGATATTTACATGATAATAAAAATCAAACCATTGCATCTATAAGACATTAGGGGAAATATCATTTAAAAAATAAGACTTATCATATATGTAACTTGGATTAGCAAGATATGGTTTTACATATATATACACAATACTATATATATATTCATAGAAACCAATGAAAATAATAATATCCCTTACATGATTCATATCAAATGTGAGATATGGGTTTTTGGAACTGAGAGAGAGGGATTTATAGAGTAAATTTTTAGGTATCCTTTGGGTGTGGAATGTGAGGTTTATAGAATAGAAAGAAATTTTCATTTTCTGATTTGATTTGACTAAAGCAAACCAAAAAGAATTTTTGATTAGAGCATATCAATGAGAAATAGGGTTAATTGGAACCATAAAAATGTAAAATTTAAATAATGAGGGGAATCAATGTCATGTATGTCAATATTTGGTTTAAAATAAAACCATTCATGGAAATAATTTAAGGGACTGAAACTAAACGGGCCACGACATTGGCGGAAATATGGAATTACTGGAAAATGGAAATGAAGAGGGGTCGAAGGCTACAATGTACGATGTAGACTGGTGGGGCTCAACATGGAATAATAAGGGAAAGGAAATAGATGGATCAGATCAATTTTATCTGATACAAGGGTTAGAAATAACCCTAATATTTTTTCCATGGAGGAGGGGGCACAGTTTAGGAATATACGACCTAGATGCGACCTTGGGGTTGATCAAAAGACTGCGGTTGATATGAGATTTTTTAAAAGACAATGGATTACCAGTATTATAATAGTGTGGGATTTTATACCTACAGGTGATCATGAAATTTTAATAGGATTTGATGGTCTCGATCAGGCGAAGCCAGATCAGATGGTCCACAAAAATGTGTGGCGATAAAAATAGGTGGAGGGGGTTCTATCGGAGAACTGACGTAGACAGTGAGGATCTCACATGGGGAGATCATGTAGCTGAGATCACTCACTCTGAGAAAAAGTGCGTCCCACATCAAAACCATACAACTTTCTAAGATGACTTATAATCCTCAGTGTGTGACACTTCACTTCGATGACTCCAACACACACCAAGGGGTCCTTATAAATGGGACCCTATCCATGGTCCTTTTTCCAATATCTATACGTTCTTAACTATGGTCGTAGACACAGGTCTATTCATGACCTATCACACACTATTCCTACTCAGATTTTCTCTTGCGCTGATCATTCCTCCTTGGGCGTTGGATGATTCCTCTCTACTAGGGTTAGACCCTTAAGGGTCCTCCAATACGGTTGAGGTATCCCATATCCTTAGGGATGGCTGAAACTTTTTATGGCATTGGAATAATTTGTTTAGACAAAAAGAATTTAAATAAAATTATTTTATCAAATTCATTTTAAAAATCTTAAAAAACTATCTTTAAAATAAAGTCATATTAATATAGAAACACATAAAATACTAACAGTTTATATAAATACCCATCTTACAATTAAAACATATATTAAATTTGAAAGATAAATTTTATTTAACTGAAAATATTATTTTAAAACATTTATAACATTTATAACATATCCAATAGCTATGAAACATAAAATGTCAACTTAAAACCATAACTATTTATAACATTCATTTTAAGCCATTTAAATACCCATTCATGGTATTCAAAAGATGAAATATATTTTCTTAATTAAAAATAATTTTACTCTATATCCCTTTGAATCTGAGAATTTAGTATATTCTTTTCACTATTTCATTATTTCATATAGTAGATTCAAAGGATTAAAGATACATAATCAGTCTTATGGTGTTATTGGGTGGTCTTCCATTTATTCTAATGGGTATTGTGACAAGTTTTCTCTAGTAGTTGTAATATTTTGTAAGAATGTAATAGATCCGTGTTTCATTGAATAAAATATTTATCTCTATAATTTTTGTATTTAAAATAAAACACACCAATTTTAATTATAATAAGAATAATAATAATAATAATAACTAAAATATTACTATTACTGTTATAATTATTTTTGGTGTATTATAATAAATTATATTATGAATGAGTTAAACACAAGTTTACTTTATCTTCTCAATATGTTTAGGATTTCCATGTTGGATAAGGCAGGTTAAGGATCATCTTCCATGATAACAGTATACAAATAAAAGGGGAAAGGATAATCTATAAAGATAAGAACAGTGTTTGTGGATGGTCTAAATTTATATCAAAATCTTGGAAAAGGAACAAAGGGTTGTAATTTTTTTTTGAAAACATAGGCATTGGAGAAGTATCTATTCATAATAACTAAATGTATATAATAAATATTATAGAGAGTCCACATTGGGTAATAATGTTATAGATGTTAATTATTCATTTTTAGTGTTATATAATAACCAAAATTATTTCACAACCGTTGTAAATATCTAGGATTTTACAATTAATAAAATATTGAATATTATAGATTAATGTAATAATTGAATAGATGATGTAAGGTGTTAGATGCATTGAGTCACTTAAATATTTATTGGATCAAAATAAATATTGTATTTTCATCATCTAGTTTACTTATTATATGATAAAATTTATTATAGTAAACAAATTTTTATTATCAATAAATTAGATGATTAATTTGATACACATTATTTTTAGTGATCCAATTCTATAAAATTTATGAAATTTATAAAGTCTTAAACTTATAATAGTGCTCAAAACATACATAATATAAAATATGATATGGAAATAATGGGTTTTCTGTCAACATTCTCAGTAAAGTAAACAAGTTTTATTTCCTAAGAACAATTGCATTTTTGTGTAATCCAAAGATATTATGAAAATAATATTATGTATAGGAGGCTATTGGGAGTTTTTTTGGGGTTAAAAATGTTCAATGTAAATAAATAAAAGATTATTACATAAAAAATAAAAAAGTAACATCGCTTAATATCCTAAATGACTATGGGTATGATTGTAAACGTTTAATGAAAATACTTAAATTAGTTACTAAAATATATCAATTGAATTTTTTTTGAATATGTTCTTAAAATTATGATGATGATGAACTTAGAATAGATCTAAATATACAAAGGAAATTATTAACATCTTAATATTAGATAATGTGATGTAACAAATTTTTAATACCTGTTCAATGTGTTTAACATTAAGAATATGATTCTTAAATCTGAGAATTATTCAATATTTACTTTTTATATATTATACTCACTAAAGAGTTTAGTGGGAGAGTTGAATTAGTTTTTAATGTATATATATGGTGGGAATTTCTCAGAGATGTAATGAGTTTCATAAAACCCTAAAAGTTCAAAAAATAAAGTGATTATCTGACAATTTTTCATATGTTATATGATTATGAATTAACATAAATATAGTTTTGTTAACATTTTAAAAGGGATTAATAATATAAAATGTATCATGTCACATAAAAGATATTATTTAATGTATTGTTATTTTACATTTGATAAATGTATTACATGAAGTGTAATGATAATTTACCTCTCAAAGTATAACATTAAGTTATCCCTAATCTATTTTCCTTATAGATATATAGGTTTTTATGTAGTGATTAGGATATTGAGAGTAGGATTCTTGAATTAGGATATGGAATATTTTCTTAAGGCACAAAATGAGGTTTTTCCACTGGATGACCCATGAAGTATAAAACAAGAACTATAAAAAACTATTTATTTAATATATATTGGGGTGCAGGTTTCATATTGATTCCCCATAAATGATGGTGGAGAGATTCCAATCAGGATATCCTTTATACATTGATACATTTCATATGAAATCCTTTAGGATTAGTTAATCTTGGGGTGGTTGGGTATGTTGCAGATCATGTCATTCGTTGGAGCTTAATCAAGATGGGATTTATCCTATCCTATGACTAGTATGACATATGGGACGTTATTGATATGGGACAAGGAAATATATGGATATACTTATAATTTATATATGATATTATTATATACTTGGATGAGGGACAAGTGGTGTGGTCATCCATTTGGTTTAATGACATGTATTATATTCACTAAGATGGTATATCAATACTTAGAGAATAAAAAATGTATAAGAATACTATATGGGATTGAAATACTCAATGTCACAAGGTCACATGGTGACATAATATAAGGCATTATATGATTATGCATTCTTGAATATGATGAAACTACTGGATATAGGTATATAGATACATGTGTTTGGTATACATCATTCAATAACCCTTTATAGATTATGTATCACTAATAGTTTTCTAGTGGCCTTTGTTTTCTAAAATATATGAATTCAAGAAATCATATTTTTTAATGCTTAAAAATACCATGGGGTTACTCTTTTTGGTTTACTAAATGGGGAATGAGTTTTATAAAACATAGAGATATTTTCATAAAGTGTATTACAGTTTATCAAAAATTAGTTTTGGCTGGTCATTCACGATGTATTACATATATAATATTATACATGTAGAATTTAATGATAACATTCAATTTTTTTAGAAGATATCCAAAAGGATATTTGGATATAAGGTGAAATGACACAAAGTCAATAATACTTTAGTGAAAGTGGGATATTGAAGAAGATATACCATAAATCATATATGCTTATAATTTATTTAGTGTATATCATATATGAAAATATAAGGGATGTCATATTTTATGATATACATGGAATAAATCAAGATTTATTCCATATGGGTATATAATTTAATATGACATAAAGATATTATACAGCTACTTTGGATTATTATCATAATATATGATATGATATATCATATGTTTTGAGAAATGTTTCGTACAATTCACCTTATGATATACAAATTCATCGAACAATTAATGAGTTAATGTTCAAATTTACTACTCATAGGATTTTATTAATTAAATGTTTCAAAAAAATGAAACACATGGGAGAGTTCATATATGACGGTTACAAGAATTGTAATCAAAAAAATTTACTTATATGTTAACTAAACATGTAAGTAAATCCATGGGCTTGTGGAAAATCCCTAAATCCAATATGAAGGAGGAATGTTAATGAAAATATGGGTCTGACTTACTCAAGAATGAATCTATTCAATACTATATTTGCCTCAAATCTCACTTTAACTTTATCCATTTATTATTAGGAGGTACTATTATACCTTGTGAGATGTGGAGATTCATAAAAAAATTATTTGGGTGATTTAGTTTATCCCATACATAAACATTGATGAGGAGACCATTTTAATGATTTTCATCAACCAGTGTGATTGAATAAGTAGTATTATCCAAATATGGTGAAACTTACACATAGTTTTTTTATATAATTTTAACATTGTTTTAGCGTTGTTCATGGTTTTCTTGGTATTTATGGTTTTTAATGATTTCTACATTGTTTATTAAGTGTTAAAAAATCCTTATAAAATCAAAAAAAATTGCCTTTACATGATATAATTATATTTTATCAACCATTAATGAGACAATTTGATTTTTTTCAAAAAAAATTATTTTATTTATATATGATTCCATTTTGATTCCTTCCATCTCATTAAAACCAAACCACCTTTTTGAGCATTTATTTTTTAATCCTGGTTTAATTTCATCATAGCTCAAAAATATATATGATAAATCAAAAGAGGTAAGTGGAATTATTTTTTAAAACCATTCTCAAATGGAACATACGAATTGGTGTATATATATTATTCTATATGCCAAATGTGAATCTTCATGTTTTTTTGTCAAATAATTTTCTGAATTGAACACAATTTTATTTATATTTTACTCCATGCCCTTATTTTAATCTATAAATTTTTCATTGGTCTATAGATTATAGGAAGTTTGAGTTTTATGATTATACCCGTATTTCAAAATTATCTACCTAAATTGGAAATTATAGAAGTGAGCACAATTTTCATTGATAATTTCTTTTGGATCTCCCGATATATTGAAGATATATTTTTTTAAACAAAAATTACCATAGAAGAACCAATATTGTTTGGTAATTTAATGGATTTAACCCTCTTTGAAAAATGGTGTACTGACCCTAATAAGTAAATTTTCCAATGTGATCATATAAATGTATAAATTAAATCCAATTTTCCAAGATCAATGATCTCTACAACTATTATTTGTGACTGTAGAACATTTATTCATATGATATTTCCTATTCACTTGAATTTATCAAAACTCTTGTTATATTTTCATTCATTAGTAATAATATTAGGCCCATATAGCCCACTATACAACACAATCACATTTTTATTAACATTTTTACAGTCTCCTTAATAAATAAATTTCTTAAAATGACAGTGAATAGATTATACCTTTTCTCAAGAAACCTAGCTTCTTATAATTCCACCATCACTTCATTTTTGCAAAAATTATTCTTCATTAATTTAATATCTAACATATATTTTTTATCTATTACATTTTTCCTGGAAATAACATATGTAATCATTCTTGAGATAATATATTTGGTGATTTCTAAATACTAATGAAATTTTCTTCAAGGCCAAAAATAACTTCTCATATTGAAAATATAATTTTATTATATGAGAATATAATTATTTTATTTCATCTAACATTGATTGGTAATAAATAACATTGTTTCAATCCAAATTATTATCTTTTATATCAAAATAGAATTATTTCAACCAAATAAATTAACTTATTATCCATGAATTTTCATCCTTCATTTACAATAAGTACTTTAGTGAAACATTTTCAGTATAAAGAATTACATTGTTACCAATGAGATAAGGTCTGACATTATCAATGGAATATATATCCTATAAAATCTCTTTTATTAATATTTCATTGTTTAAATAGTATCTATTAATCAATTTTATTATATTATAGATTACATATTACTTCTTCTCCCATTTTCCAGCCTTGGACAGTTCCCATTTTTAATTCCCTAGAATCAAATATAATTTCATGTTGTAAGGTCTAAATTTTATATAGTTATTCATTGTTATTAAATTTAATCTTTATTAGATATACCAATGGATTATAAAAAAATATTATCAAACTTGAATCTTATATCCATTATATGAATTGAACACAATTATTTGTCAATATTTGAGAAATCATTTATGAATCTTCTATAGAATATTATACATCGAAGAAAAACTCTCACTACCTTCACTAAGTAAGGTGGTGGATGTGTCGAAATTAAATCATTTTTTTCTTTTTAATTAAATTCCATTCTTATAAATATTATACCTATGAATAATTTCTTCTTTCACTATAAAGAGTAATTTTCAAATTTAAATAATATGTTAGTGTGATTAAACCTATCAAAAATATTATAAATATTTTCTAACCATTCCTCAAATGACTATCCAACCATGATAAGGTCATCCATAAAGAAATAAACATTTTTTTAACAATTTCTATAGATATAGACATAATAATACTTTGAAAAATAGTAGGAACTCTACAATAAATGAATTAAATCCTTTTGTAAAACAATTTATATATAGAGATGTAAATGTTGTCTTCTCTTGATAATATGAATTTATAGAAGCCTTATTATATAATAAATAACCATAAAAAATATAATTTAGAATGTCTTGGTTGTCATTCAATCATATTTTCATTAAATTAGAATAAAAAATTTATCTTTAATGTGAAAAAATTAAGCAACTAGTAGACTGTACAGACTCTCTACCAAGTAATTTTTATTGTTGAAATTTTCATGTTCCTTTAATTTGTTAGAATTTTTATGCCTCCCTTATCTGATATGTCAATGATGGGACTTACCATACACTATCCAATATTGTAAAAATCATTATTTCTTAAAAAATATTGATGAATTAATCCCTCAGAACCTCATGTATATTCGAGATGAGTCTTCCTTAAAACTCTATAATATATTTTATATCATCATTATTGAGTATATTGTATAGGAATATTGACAAACTACTACCTTATATATACAAAATACTCCAAGTAATGGTTGTATTCTTCTTGTTCACAGATATAAGTAATATCTTATCTCATTTGTTCCCTAAACCATCTTACACAATATTTGAAATTGTTTATTTTTGTACCAAGTTACATATTTTAGTTTTGGTGGATTATTAATTTATATAAGAGTTTCTATTACCCATACCCACAATCCTATATATGGTGCTAAAAACATACATTTACAAAATAAATGTGATATAAAGTTAGATTATCAATTATAATTATGAATAAATTTTACATTAGTATTAAATCTCATAAAAATATCACAAAACATTAAGAACCTTTTTGTTTAGAGTGTTTGGGGAATAGGTACATATAGAATTTATCTCACAACACATGTAAACATTTCTTCATAACAATATGCATCTTCAATCCCGTCTAGACATCCCATAATTTATACTTATCTTCCCAAATCGGGGAAAGGAAAGATGAGAATTGGGTGAGCTTAAATACATAGTAGGGGAAACATATAAACATTTCATTATGGGTTAGATCATTTTATTATTAATAAATTTGGGCATGGTAAAAATATATTATTAAAAATCATGTAATAATAATATTTTTCTATAAGTTATGATATAATGAAATTTATTCTCAAATGAACAAACATATACCATGGAAAAAGGGTGTAGAATCATGAGAAATTAAACATTTATCAAGGAGAATAATCAGTAGCACACAATTTTGATATAAGAGTGTGGAATAAATATAAACATAAAAATCATATTTCATATATACCAAGAATTACATTCATCACATATTATATTTGGGATAATCACTCTTGTAGCTTCTTAGGCTCAGGATAATAATCCCATGTACCCTTGGGCTTGGGATAAATCCTCCCATGCATCCTATTGAATTGTATAAATTCTACCATAAATAGTCTATCATGGGATAAATTCTCATGTGTACCCTTCTACTTGGGATAAATCAGGTCCTGTACAATTTTTCTTGTGAAAAATATTCATTTATGCCCTTTGTATTGGGATAAATACTATCATTTACCCTTTTGAACACATGAGATATGAATATTACCAACTCATTAATGGGATATATAAGACTCTTCCCATAATTAATCTAAATATATTTGTTCCACTTGAAAATAATCATTCATCTGATCATTAAGAAACCATGAAAAGAAAAATTAGATTCATAACATTTCTAGATGGTATCACCAAAAATGATGTCAAGAATGTGAAATGGTTGGTACCAAAAATTCAATCTCCCAAAAAGGTATTCACAAGAATATTTTGAGGTAGATTTATGAAAAATAACTTCTTTGGATATAAGGCCATTAAATATAATGTAAAATGTTAGCAAAATCATAAAAAAGTTTTTCAATAATGCTTTAAAATTTAGAATGAAAATAACCTCAAGAAAATAAATGATTAATACCAAAAATTAAATCAATAAAAGAGTATTTCATAAGAATATTTAAAGGGTGATTCAAGAAAAATAACTTCCAAGGAATAATTCCTATAAATATAATGGTGAAAATGGAAGTGAAATCATATAAGCGTTATTAGAGAACTCTTTTATATTGAGTTTATGTGATGAAGTTACATGTCATTTCAAACAAAAAATTTCAGAAAGATAAATATTTATAAATTGAAAAAAGGAATTTTTAAAACCAATATTTTCAAATAAATTTCAACAATGAAGCCCTTAAAATACATAATGGTTAAAATAATGGAAGTGAAATAATTTTTTATTTTTTTCAAAAAAAAATATTCAATAATGGAGATGTGAAAAAAGCATAAAAGCTTCAAAAGGTTATAGTGGAAGCTTTGGAAAACATTTAATTTTTAAAATGGAATGTCAATAATATATCATTACAAATAAATTATGGTTATAAAAATAAATGTGGGTAGGGAGATAAAACATTTTATTTTTGAAAGGATAAAATCTATTTTGAAGATCTTGACATGTATTTTTTGGAAACCAACATCATAAAAATAGTAACAATACATATTTTTTAAAAGTGGCGAAGGGAAATATTGAGGTAGATTGAGAAAACACATAATTAAATTCTAATTATAAAGTATAATATTATATGGAAATGAAAATATGGATATAGAGGGAGAACTAATGTAAAATAGAATGATAATTATTCTCTATAATGATATACTTTTTAAAGGGATGAAATACATCGAGGAAGAATATTTGAATCAAAAGAGTCTTTTTACCAAGATAAGAAGAGAATTTGGCCTAAAATAAATTATTTGGGTGGAATAAAAAAAATTGGAAAAATTTTCAAGAAAAAGGATTATAAACCAATGATGGGAGTCGGGTTTACAAATAATCCAATAAGATTAGTAACCTTTAAATACAAATCTATTTGAATAATGAACATGATATGTATCTAAAAACCAATGAATTACCTAAATATGAAAAAAATAAATTCATTAGTAAGTAATAAAACTATATAAAATATGTAGTAGTGTAAAATATGAAACATGTCTCAAGAAATTAATTTTGAGATAAATAACCCCCATATATTATTTCCAAAATTCCACTAAAGCCCTTGAATATTCAATATAAAAAAATAAACATCTTAATAAATTAGTTAAGAAACATACTGATATTTATAACCTTTTATAAAATTAATTTTTAATAATTATCTACATTTATATAAGTATGTTAATATCTATTTTCAATATGAGTTTTGAGTTCTCTTGATCATTTTGAACCAGTTTAATAATAACGGTGTTATTCTTCATTTGATTTAAAATTTTAATATTTAAAATATCATAAAATGTACTAAAATTTCTATTTCATAATAGTTTATAAATTTATAATTTCACATTATGATATTTTTTGTTATAATTATTGAAGGAAAAATTGCTAACAAGCATGTTTCATTGATTTTTGACAACTGAATAGAGGTATCATAATTAATGAGTTTAATATTAATGTCATCATTCCAAAAACAAAATAAAAAAATTAATTGATTTAAAAATTATAATAATTTTAGTATTTAATTTCCCATAGTTTTCTATGATATATTATTTATAGCATGGTTAATCTATCTATTTAGACTGACCAAAACATGACCATATCATAACTCGATGGGTGATCTTGGTTAGGAAATTGTTTAAATTGACATAATATCATTGTAATATATTATTAATTATATTAATTATATTAATTATATTATTTATGGTATTTAATACTATTATACATTTTGTCACAATGAATAAAAAACAATGAAAAAAGAAAAATATTACTTTGTGGATGTGGTAGTTCATTCAACACATGATCGTGGTACTTTTATTTTTCAATGTGGATAGAAAGGATTGAATAATTATTTTTACACTAAACATATAACGGTTTAATATGATAATAATATATATTTAATGATATTACTATGGTTAGGATATGGTTACAATGAAAATAAAAAGAAGAAAATTTTAAGGATTAAGTAATACTCGATTTGGCACCCTAAACATTCTATTGAAAGTTACATTGAAAATGAAAGGATTTGGATAAATTATGATGAGAATTGTATAATTAAATTAAGAGCATATTATAGGAGGATATAAATGATAGAGTATCCATAATTGATATGATGGAATTCATGTGTCATGAAGGAGTAGAGGTGTACACTTTTATAAGTGAAGAAAATGGAACTTTTGTTAGAACCAATTAGTTTTCAATAATGGAATGACATTATTCAAGGATATATGGTTCCAAAAACAATCAATAGTAAATTTTCATGAGATATAGGTTTGATAAAGCCTAAAAAACTCATTTTATCATTTCTTTAAACATGTTTCAAGCCTTATATTTCTTGTTTTTTACATTTTACCACTTCTGTTTTTACTATTGTAAATAGTTTTTACCGTAGTTGTATATATTATATTGAAAATATAAGGTAAAAAATATTACCAATTATCGGTGTTATGAAACTAAATATAGACTTTATTTAATTCATTTCAATTTATAAATAATAAAAAAAATTCATTAAAATTAAATCTTTTAATATATAGAACGATTTTTGTAGAAAAATATTGTTTTTACCATTAAGTGATCTTGATATTATTTAGTATTGATTAAAAATTAAATAGTTAAAATATAATTATATAGAGTTTTCAATATTAAATTAAATTCATTTTAATAATGTATTAATTAATTTTATTATATAAAAAATAGTGAATGTTGACAAAAAAATACTTTTAAGACTATAATTTTACCATTATCATAGTTATTAACTTTAATTTTAGTAATCAAAATTTTATGTAAGGAATTAAATTGAACTTATCAAATAATCTGATCATGTTGATATAAATTATGAAAGTAATTTTTTATATATTTAATTTATACAATTGATGAAAATTAAATCTTCATATAAGAGAATAAAAACATTTTTTAGAGTGAAATGTTACTTAACTTTCGAAAATTATAATCATATGTTTTATAAATTATATATTTTAATTTAGAAAAATATAATTAGCTATATAAATTCATATAATTTTTTTTAAAATATTAAAATACATTAGTTTATTTTGATAATATCATAAAAGTGGCGGTATTATCAAAATCTATATTTTTTTATTATTCACCTAAACATCATTAATTTAATAAATTTCTCAAAAATTAAACCAATCGTAATTTTTTATATGGAATTAAAAAATAATGATTTTTTTAAAACTAGAATTCATAAATTTTTAAATTTCACATTTAAATGAAAATTAATATATAAATAAAAATATTTTAAATGAATATTCCTTTTTAAAACCTTGATTAGTATTAAATATGTGTTATTTAAAATTTATAATTTCTTACAATCTTTGTCATTTAATAGATGTTTTATTATCCTTAAATTTTCATAATAATAAACCAATAATAACTCATTTTAGTTTTCTGTTGCGTATAAAAAAATCTATGAATGATAGTACTTATTTAACTGATCCAAAATCCCGCTTTGCTACACTCTACTCTATTAAATAAATTATTCCATAAAAATTAGAATTGTTACTCACTAATGAATGTAAGTGAGTGTATTCATACAATATTCATCATATGGTATACATATTCTAATATACCATCCACCTTACTCTATTAGGATATATGAATTTACTCATATTTTGTCAGAAAATATTAATCATTCATATAATTATGCACAATAGTATGCATACACCCTAGTAATATATTCTCTATAGCACACCTTAAAAAATAGAATTTAAAAGAAATTAATCCACAAAAAAATCATATTTTCCATCAAATATTATCTCAATATTTAACAAAAAAATGTATTATCCACGTGTTCATAAAGACACATAGTTGTCCATACATATCCTATTCCCAAAATGAGATAAAATTTATACAGAATATCTTGGATTAATTTTTCATTAAATCAATAAACAATTTGAAGCCTATCAATACAATCTAAATCAATTTTCACAAAATTATTCAACCATTTATTACATCAACATCAATAATATATTAAATTTAAGATTTATACATACCTCAATCATTTTTTTCTCTAATAGTTATCCCCCCAAAAGAAATATACCATTTTCATAAAATCACTTATCTTTTTTATAGATACTATATAATATATGTTTCAATTATTTTAAAACAATGTTGACTAATATCCTTATATGTTTCATATAATCATCGTAAATATTAGAATATACCATAATATCATTTATATGTATAAATTATTAATGAAAATAGTCAAGAGTATCAAGATTTATTTCATGTTAAGATATAAACCTCAATATCTTACATAAGATAAGGAAAATAAATATTTTCATTATTAATAGAATATACTAAAATTATCTTCCATTTAAGTATGATCCATTATATGGTAATACGAAATAGTGGTTTGAAGAGACATAACTTCATTATCTCTATTTTCATGACATATATTAATCAAATAATAATACCAAAATTATAATGGTAATATACAAAATAGGAACATGAAACCACCAATCTGAAGATGAATTCCCTTGTAACTCTATAATTTTTAATATATGGTACATTCATTTCAACCTATTAATCTATTTGTTGAATAATTGGTTATCCATGGTTATTTTCATATTAGAGTCCCTACCTAATCAGTTTGAATCATACTCAAATCCTTCAAAAAAATTTATTATAGAGAAATTTATTTAACCATGGAATATCTCTCAGATATATCAAACCAGATATACAGTTTTCCCCCTTTGTTGTGCACTAGTTGATAAATGATTTATTACCAAATCCTCCCTTTTGGGGTTTTTAGCCCTATGTACATATGTTCCAGATTTTGTATCCACTTCTAGTATTCATACAAAGATGTAATTTCTTGGAGAACCACACTAAGTATACATTACAAAAAAATATATGATATATTGTTCTTAGAAATATCTCTTAGTATTATCTAAGGGGTTTTCACAAATTTTATTTAATATTAAAAAAAATAAACTAATCCCAAAAAGTAACTACATAATTTTTTGATACCAACTGTGGAACCCCATACATGTACTCCCATGTCGGATGAAAAAAAACTCATACTTTTACAAATTGACTTTGATACCGAGTGAGATTATGAAATATAATATTTTAAAATTTTCACATTAGTATTACATATCACTATAATCTCAAAAAAATTGGAGAAACTTTTTGATTAGTTTCTTTGAGGATTATATACATATGAAATTTTTCATTAAATACATGTAAATATTTATCTATAATAGGACACCTATAAACTATTTTATAGACTTACCACAATTTATAATTATCATTAAAACATATAGAAAGTAAACAGATGAAAGGGGTGATCTCAAATTACTAGTAAGGGAAAACATAAAAACCTATCATGAAGAGATAGTTAATAATCATTTGAGGAAACATGAGCATAGGATAAATATCTTATTAAAAGATAATTTAATAATAATATTTTTCCGAAATTCATGATATAAAGACATGCAATCTCCTATTAACTAACATATAACATATAAATATTTGCTGGAATCATGAGACATTAAACACGAGTCAAAAAGAATTATCACAGACATAAGACTTTTATATAAGAATGTGGCATAAACATAAACATAAAAATCATATTTAATGGCTACCCACCAAGTTGTTCATCACGTAATAGGTCTTGGATAATAACTTTTATACCTTCTTAAGATCAGGATAATCCATTAATATACCCATTTTCATGGGATATATAATTCTTTGTACTATTTTTCTTGGGATAAATCATAATGTTTACCCTTTGTCTTTAGATTAATCTTCATGTGTACCCTTTGGCTTGGGATAAATCCTCTCATGTTCCCTTTTACTAAGAGGAGATATATATATTAACAATGAATTTAAGGGTGATATATGATGCCACCCATAATTCATTAATATATATGTGTGACACATGAAAAAATCATTCATGAATTTAGTAAGAACCTATGGAAAGAAAAATTGGTTTCTGCACATTTCCAAATAGTGTCATAAAAAACAGCCACATGAATGTGAATGGTTGATAACAAAAAATCAATAACCCAAAAGAGTATTTTATATGAATATTCTGAGGTTGATTCATGTAAAATAACTTCCAAGTAAATAATTACTTTAAATATAAAGATGTAAATGGTAGTGAAGTCACAAAATATGTCATATATATGACAATTTTAAATTTGGAATGAATCATGACCTCATGAATGTGAAATATTGATACCCAAAATTTAGTCACTCTAGAGAGTTTTTTATAAGAAAATTTAGATGCTAATTCATGAAAATAAATTCTATGTAAATAAGTCCTTTAATGATAAATTATAAAATGGTAGTGAAATCATATAAGTTTTTTATATAATTCTTTTTAATTTTAGCAGATGTTCTGATGTTATGAGTTTCACTCAAAATTTATTTGTAGAAATTTTATTTTTGAGAAATTGAAAAGAAGTAACTTTTAAAATAAATATATAGAAATATATTTAAATAATAAATCCTCAAAAATATATAATGGTTAAAAAAAAATTAGAACTGAAAAAATTTATAAAACATTTATATTTTTAAAAATAATATTAAAAATGGATCCATGAAAAATTTATAATGGTTTAAAAAAGGTGAAGTGAAAATTCTGGAAACAAATTACCTTTGAAAAGAAAACATAATTAATAAATCATCTAAAATTCATAAATTTTAGAAAAGATAAAGTTGGGTGGGATATAAAACAGGTTATTTTGAATGTGTGGAAAATGTTTTTAATATTTTAAAATATCTTTACTGAAAACCCACATTATAAAAAAAGTAATGGAAATTATTTTTTTAAATAGGAGAAAGGAAATATGGAGGTCACATGAGATAAAACATAATTAAGTTTTCAATTTTATGAAAGAACATTAGTGGGAATGGAAAATATATGCAAGGGGTTGAAACCATAGTTTAATAGGATTAGAATTATTCTCAACAATGATATACATTTTATGGGGAATAAATTCATCAAGAAGAATATTTGAATGAGATGTGTCATTTTACCCAGAAAAATGGAATTTACCATGAAATAAAATCATAGGGTGGAAGAAAACAATATTTTAATAATGAAGTTCATTAAGATGAAATTTATCTCTATGTAGGGAGTTTACTTAACAACAAACCATATAACCTTAGTATACTTTGAATAAAAATCAATTTAAAGAAAGTGTATGACATGGCTCCTCAAATTCAATTAATTACATGGATATGGTAATGTAAATTAATTAGTATGTAATCACATGATATAAAATATGACATGATGCACAATAAGAAACATTTCTCCAGAAATTAACTGTGGTACAAAGAATCCCTTTACCTTAATTCCTGACTTCTACTAAAGCACTTGAATCTCCTATATAAAAATTAACTATGCTAATAACCTATTTCAAATCCTTACTCATATCTATAAACATTTTATAAACATTATTTATAATTATTCTCTATATGTATATCAGTTAGTTATTAACTATTTTCATTATTTGTTGTGAGCTACCTTGATTGTTTAAACATGCTTCACAATCACAGTTTTTTATTCATTCTTATCCCAAATATTATAATTTTTAAAATCATAAAAGATAATATAAATTTAGTTTTATTATATTTTATTGACCTATAATTTCATTATCTAGAAGTTTTATCTATGGTTCTTATAGACAATATTGGTGAAAAGTGTGTTTCAGTGATTATTCGCAAACGATTGGTTGTTTCTTAGTTAATGAGATTCATATTAATTTTTACATTTCATAACTACCATTAAATAATCACATTCTTGTTAAATTAAAATTATTTTAATATTTAATTTCTCATATTCATCAATGATAGAGTTTTATATCGTTGTTAATGTAGGAGCATAGGCCAACCCAAACATGAACATATAACTACTCAATGGATGAGTATGGTTAATATATAGTTTATTTTTATATAATATAATTCCAAAAATAAAATAAATGTATTATTTATATTATCCTAGTTTTTTAATCTTATTTTATATAGTTTCTATAAATAATGTAAAACAAGATGAAAAATGTAAAACAGTAATTCCTGGAGGAGGTAGTCTACACAACACATGATCAATGTTGTTTTGATTTTCAAAGTGACCGGGTAGGGATAAATAATGTGGTTTCCATTACTATAATAACTCTTAAATATACTAATTATGTCGAGGTCCTTATATAACTATGTTTAGGACAATTTTGGAAGGTAAAAAATATGAATAAAATGATAGGGATTATGTCATACTCAATTTGGGACCTTGAACATTCTCTAGAGAGTCTCCTTGAAAATAAAGTGATTATGATAAATTGTGGTCAACATAGGCTTATGAACATGATATATATTTCTTAGGGGGAGAAATATTTTAGTGTTTTGGGAATTAATTCAAATTAATGAGTTTTCCATGAATGGGGTGGATGTTTCCACTTATATGTGAAGAAAAATGAGATTTTATGAAAACCTAACGTTTTTCAATAGTGGAATGAAAATATTAATGGGTAAATGGTTCCTACTGTTATAAATAATTGATTTTATATTGATATAATGTTTAAAATCCCCCATCACACATTTTTCTAAAATTTTTAAACATGTTTCAATCCTTTTACAACATGATTTTTATATTTTACCATTTTTACCTTGGTAACTAGTTTTTACCCTAGTAGTATATAATTTATTAAAAATATAGAAAAAAATTATTACAAAATTGGTATTTGATGATAATTACTTTAACCTATTTTTAATCCAATTATATTTTCAAGTAATGTAAAGTTAACATTTATATTCAAACATATGATATATTGAAAAACTATTTTGAGAAAAATATTATTTTAAACATTAAGTGTTCATAATTTTATTTAGTATTGATTTCAAATTGAATGGGTGATAATTTATCTATATAATGTTTTAAAAATTATATTAAATTAATTTTATAGAATATATTTATTTATATGATTGTACCAAAGCTACACACAAATAATAATTTTTTTATAACTAACAATTTCCCCATTATCATGGTCATTAACATTAATCTTAGTAATAATATTTTTAAGATAAAAAATAAAAAAATATTAAATAATATAATAATGTTGATCTAAAATAATAAATTCATCATGATATATTTATTTTCTAAAATTGATGAAAACAAATTTCTAAAATAAGAAAATAGAAATAGTTTTTAAAGTAAAATATTAATTTTTTTCAAAATTATAAACATAGGTTTCATAATTTAAATAAAGTATTTTTAATGATTTAATCTAATTTATATTTTTAAAGAAAAATTTTTCAAAAAACATTAATCCATTTTTTTAATATTATAATGTCCTAAAAGTGGGGGTATTAGAAAAATCAATATTTTGTTACCATTCATCTAAAAATCGATTATTTTTAAAAAAAATATAAAATATTTACATTTGGATAATTTTTTTATGTGGAATTCAAAACTCTAGGTAAATTTTTAATATTAATGTTTTAACTTTAAAAATTGAAAAATTAAATGAAATATATATATAAATTCTTTTATTGAAAAATTATTTTTAAACATTTAAATGTTCATAAACATATCTTTTATGCATTCTATAATTGGTTACAATATATTTTATTTTATATATGTTTTATTATTCTTATATTTTATTAATAATAACATTTCATATCTCATTTTAATTAAATTATTTATGTGGAAAAAGCTATCAAAGATAGTACTAATTTAATGGATCTAAGATCTTGTGTCATTACATGCATGACCTATATTCCATCATACAGTTTCTCCAAATACCTAATTGTTTTTTGATATTCCTCTTCATAATAATCATCCAGGTATTTAGTTACCTTATTTTAGTCTATGATATAATCTATAAGTTCCTATATCTCATTCTTCTCAATGAGAAATTTATTATGTAGCTCATTTTCAAAATCATTATAAATAATATCAAATGAAAAAATTAACATTCAATCAATATATATGTTTCATAGCATCAAACAATTTCATTATATCCTTATCATCTATAACTTAGATAGTCTTCTTTCCATGTGGAACTTCTATTAAAGATCATATTGGCATTAGAAAGTGTCTTTTAAGGATGGAAGACATTTCCTTGTCTATTTCCTTTTCCAATACTAATAAATTACCAAGAAATAAAATCATTACATATCTAACCAATAAATTATCAATAAATCGAATTATATATATAAAGAATATATCAAGAAGTTATAATTTAACTATTTTGGAATTAAATTAACCCATAATGAACTTGAAGTATACTTCCAATGGTATCAGATATATACTTTCTCCCAAGATCACTACACATATCAAATTCCTCATCTATTCAAATCCACATAGAATTTTAAATATCCCAAGATCCTTAAATTTTAATTATATTTTTATTTTAATGACTATACTGAATTATTCAGTTAGTATCAGTGTAAAAAACTATTCTAACCACTTCTTATTAAAAATTGCGTTCTTTAAAAATTTGGTATTTAAAGAAATTATATAAAATTATTTTACATAAATAATAAAACTCAAATATCATGAAAAATTTGAAAAAACCTATTGATTTATTTATCCATATATTAATTAATTTCTCAATATCATTTTGGAAAAGCAGTAGTTATATCAAATTACAAAACATCACTATCAATATGAATCATCATTTCTATATCATAAATATTTTCACACCTTTATAGTATTCTTCTTGTAATTTAGATTATATTTCATATTTTTTAATCTCTTCATTATCCTTTCAATGAGTTAGTATGTCCTTTCTTATGGTAATTTCACAAAAAACATTCTATAGGATTTATCTCAGTGGTATTGGATAACATCCCCTTATCTATTATTATGTTTTTAGTAAAAGAATAAATACTTTAATTTCCATATTATGTAATCTTTCGTTATTTCCTTGAATAAAATTTTCAATCGTTGACATGTCTGAATTTATTATCTGGAAAAATAATTCATCATGATTTTACAGTTCCCTATTTTTTATATAATTTATAATATAATAGTCCTTGGATCAGATTGAGTTAAACTTGAATCCATATTACCCCAATTAAATCCTACCTTGGACTTATTTTTCATTTTAATCGGGATGGATAAAAATGTTTTAAGATACAATGTTCTTTCTAATATATATTTGTAAGATTTTCCCATTATTGATTTTATGTGTTAGAAATGGATTACATCACACTATTTTCCCTCAATAATTACCATTATAACTCACTTGTTTAACGAGAACTATTGATGATGTTTTTTTTCATGATAAAATTAATTTAATTAACATTTTTACCACACATTCTATAGAAAATACATTGTTCCTTATTAACTTTACTTCATGAAACAAGTCCTAGATAATATTTTTAAAATATATAGTTTGATAGTTCATATTATCAATAACTGAAAAATCATTTAAAAAAAGTATTTCCCCTATAATATCACTTTATTGAATGTTTTGGGAAATAATGCAATATATATTTTTTTGTTTCTCAGTTTTCTGATAACTTTAACATCCACCAAAACTAGAATCCACTAAATTATTTCCCATTGCATTGATTCATTTGAAAAATAATTGACACAATATTGTATGAGGAAATTGATGGTGATGTAACTATTGATGGTAATATTGGAATATTTCACATGCATTCTGAAATGTAGAATCATTTTTATACAGATTCTTATATACTAGTTCTTAGATATATTACTCTTTGTATAGGGTATATTCTCATAATAATATAATTCTAGATATCTTCCTTTGTTTTGAATGACTTCAAATCTTACTATAATAACCAATTTTTATCTTTTCATTTTATAAAGTAATGGGAAAATATAATTCATAACTCATCATCTGGTATTAATTTTTTTATAGAATATTTAATAGTAGTGTAGAAGCCCTTCATAAATTCTAATGTGCCCTTCGATGGTATCTCATTGATAATAGGTAATTATTGAATATGTTGGTGTTTTAATTCATAATTATAGGAATTTTATGTTAATATAATGGTTTATGGGTAACTAAATACCCATAAAACATATAAATCCCTCATTCTAGGAATTTTTTCACAATGTAATCTTGAAATTATGATTCTTATACCCCTTGAGGAATACTATCTTTTATATGTACTTTTGTATCTTCAATTTTTTTTCTAAGATTCTTATAAAATATATCCCTCTCTATGGGATCAATGATAAGAGGTTAAAACTCAATGATTTATAGGTTCATATTCATCTATTAACAAAGTCAATGTATAAGAATTTCAAATTTTATTATAACTCTATAAATTATGTTAAAATTTATAAAGACCATATACACTACTTTTTTTATTTTTCTAAATTAACTAAAATCTAAAAAAGAAAAATTAAATGGCTATATCTAAAAATGGATTTAATCATTATCAATCTGTAGTTTTGATGTTGAATCTACAAAAAACTCCCAAAATTACACACAATGTTGTAGTAGGCTAATTGGGATTTTCTTAAGTCATTTCATCAGACATAGGCATTGTTCTTTTGATATGTTCTGTCATATTGTTACGAATTAATGATAATAATGGCTTCTGTAACTATCAGTACTTTTATGTATTGGAAGTGAAATATAGGAATAACTAGTGTGTGATTTTTGATATAACAAGGAAGTCAAAATGTGATATAGAAAAGATTGTGATCATTGACATAGGAGAAATGAATTTTGATGTAATATTGTTATAAGAGAAAGTGGGTGTGTTGGGATTAGTGTTTTCATTTCACACTATTTAAATATAGATTCATTTACTATTTACTAGTATAACCACTATATCCATCGAGTTCTCTCTTGATACACTATCCAATATATATAGAATAATTTAAGGAATGTATCTGGTTTCCTATAATAGTTATACTTAGGGAGTTCTGTTCTATGTCTTTGATTCAAGTGTTCCTTACCCTATTAACATATTTTTATTCTTTAGAGAACTGATTTCTCTCATTACATAAGAGAAATAATTTAAAAAATCTATACATTACCAAATACTATATGGTCGTATACTATGTTGTCAAGATAGTGATACATTAAGAAAAAAATTGATAATTGGATATCAATTCATTCATGTTTAACTATAATAAATAACTACCATCGCCCACACCCAACTATGTAACTAACCATTCATGCTTTTGATAAAACAAAAAAATAATAAATTTCATAAATAAGTCTTCCCTATAATGATCATTGGCTGCAGCTCTTCTTCTAACAGTCGATCTATGTCTCATCTCTTACTGAGTTTTACCACATTTCTCTAAATGAAGATATTACATGTAATTGTTATATCCCTTTTTACATCATATAATATCTCTTTAGAATGGGTAATAACTTCATAAAGGCAGCATGTGTGTAGATCATTCTACATATATTGTCCATACCTAAAAAATCCACTTCCATGTATTGATATCAACTATCCTGGACCATGTGGATATTCTTCTCTCTCTTTGGTATCATTTTCCACATGTATTTATTGTAAATGTCATTTTGGATTTTGTTAAACATTTATTTGGAGATTATATTGTTCCCCATAAGATTTACATGTGATCCATGTTTATTATAAATTAATATAAAACTTTCGTAGATCATGAAACCTTTTATTCTTCAATAATTGGAATTTAAGATCATATACATATGTTTTTGGATTATAAAAAACCCATCTAGACCAATTTGGACCTTAGACAAATTAAAATGAACTATTTCTAAAATTATAGACCTTAAACTCCATTGGTTTTAGGTGCTATGTTCATTGATTATGTAGAAGGAATTGAGAGCATGACATGGTGTTAAGAATGATAACATATAAAATATTCAATAATTTTCATACCTTTTATAAATAACACTCATGTATAGAAATTCTATATATGTTTTTAGAAGTTAATGTTAATGGTGTTCATTCTATTAATTCTTTAAGTTTATCCACAATAGAATTGAGTATAAATAACTATATATTTCGACCCAATCTTAAAATTCCATGAAAAATGATCATCACAATTATTGATTTGAACTCAAAGTTTCACTATCTCATGTTTCCTTGCATCTAGTGTTTGTTTGTACATGTTTTCGGTGAGTGCCGATTGTTGGGTGTCACTGCTTCCTCGGATCATCTTCCTGACTTGTGTATTTATATTTACATTGACACTGTTTGTTTCTTGGTGGTCAAGGTGATAGATTTGGTTTGAGGTTATCGTGCATGCTGAAGCGATTCAAGATGTGTTAGTCCAGTGGGATAATCTCATCATTGTTGTGTATGTTGATGTCTGTTCTGTTGGGAGGAGGTGGGGGCCTCCGATGTGGACTCGGCCGGATTCAGCCTTCAGGCAGTGGTGGGCTTCGTTCAAACTCTGCTCTGGTTTCCTAATCCAACGCTCTTATCCAAGTCAGTCCAGTACGGTAGATATTTGGAGGCTCTAGGATGTGGAGTTTGTGTAGTCACCCATGGTTCAAGAGGTTCAACCTATGGTGGCTTCTCCCCTTACTCCGAATTTTAGTTATGGTACTTCTGATGAATGGTGTTTTCTGTGGTTTTACGACTTCACAAGGCCAAGAATGGTTTCAGTTCAGGCGAAGAATGTGTACTATTTTGTTTGTGGTGATGATGGCAGCGTTGGAGTGTTAGGTTGCTCGGCTCAAGGTGTGGCATGGTCATTTTTTAGTGGTTCCTTCGTTTGATTTTGAATTGTGAATTTGAAAATGTGGACGGTGGCGGCTCGTGGTAAGTAATGGCTTCCAAAGGTGATTTTTAATTTTGAACGGCGATTGCAGGTGGTTTTTGAACTCTCGCTATCCACGAATGGGTCAAGGAACCTAAGAAAATGAACTTAGTGTCACGAAGTGGAAAACCATATATGAACACTCACTATTTAAATTAATCCCTTTTTCACAAAATCTCATCAAGAAGGTTTCATGATGGTGTCATCAACCAATTTACTAAATATGCATTTATTTGACTATTTTAAATAAACACATCATTACACCATATCTATTGAATTTAATATGACAGTTGTATTCTAATCAAAGGGCAGAAGTATCAGCTTCCATAAAGGTGTAAGATACAAATCCATCCTCAACTTATCTATTAATGACATGTCAATCTTGATTCACCCAACATACCTGACACTCTGTCAATATATGACATGCTGGTTTTGATTGGTAAATATAAGTTCACAATTCAGGAAATACATTAATGAAAATATTAAATTCTAAGGAAGATTATGCTCATGGATATGAATATCAGTGGAAACAAAAACATGAATAATTATTACTGGAGGGTCTCTTATCATAATCTCCATTCTTGGAGAATACCATGTGCGAACTTTATAAAAAGAAGCCTCATCTTCTTAAGACCACTCACACTTGAATATCTAAATACTATGTGGCCCATAATAGTATATTATCCAACTAAAAAACTATATTAAGAATATTTCCATAGCACATCATGGTTTTTATCATAGTGGGGAACTATTATGATCTTATCAATGAGAAAAATACTACGGGACATTATTACATTGAAGTCTTGGAGAAACAGTGATCAATATGTAATAACATGTTAAATTAATATTCAATACATAGAATATTTATGTAATCAAATTAAAATTATTTGGTACTAGGAAAAAAACTCTAACACATGAAATTATGTTTCTTAATCTAGTCATTTTACTACTAAATCATATGCAGTGGCATGAGATTTCATTACCGGTGATATAACTAGGTCATTTGATTCAAATAAATGCATTATAATCTTATAGATATAAAATAAAATCAATTTTTGTGTTAAACATTAGAATGATTGTCTTAGTTTATCACTATGACAAATATAGAAATGTCATTATCTATAACGATAAGGCCTAACCATATAGTGGTTTGGTTTAGTTTATATATCAAAGGATGTTATATGGATATATTACTATAAACAAATGTTGGGGTAGTAATATATGATAATGTAACGTCCTAAGATATATATATGATTTCCTATAATATGGTAAGAGTTATAGAGTTATTTATATAAGTTATATTATCATTTGAAGACAATCTATCTAAAATTAAATGTGAATTTTATAAATTAATTATATATTATAAATTATGAAAAATATAAAATAGTTGAATTGGAATTTATAATATAAAAGGTTTAATTTAATTACATGTTTTAATGATATTATAGAATGTTCACAATATTAATATAAAATTTCAATATAATGAATATTATAATTTTACATTCATTTATTCAATTCATTTTTTTAACAATTCATGTATATGAATTGACTGTATTATAAAAAATTATAAGATATAATTTAAAATTTTGATGTTCCTTCTTATAAAAATTATTCCATACATTTATGGGCATTATAGGTCAACTAGCAATAACGAATTATTTTTATGATAAAAAATGTGGATTTATTATAATTGTCTGTATGTAGTTATTTTTAAATTTATATAAAAATTAAGATCCCACTTGATACCTATCACACCAAAGATGATTTTGAGAAATATTTTTATTTTAAAACATTTTAATCATTTACATTTTAGAGTTATATATACCTCATGAATGACATACATAAAGATATATATTGAACAATGTTATTTAAATATTCATTGAGGATATATAAAATAGATAATTAGTTGTATTAAATGTAATGCATCAATATTTCATAAACAAGTTATTTTAATTTAATCAATGTGATTCATGAATTAAATTGTCGGAATTATTCGTACATATAAAGAGTCCAAAAAATTCTTATAGGAAACTAAGGGATATTATATTATGAAAGGAATAGAGAATATAGATTCCCCTAATGGTTAACTGTCATGAGATATAAATGGGACATATCCCTACTTGTCTTTCTTGAAAATTTCAGGATATAAATCTTATTTGGAACACAATGTTTCAAATATACATGGAATTAATTATGAAAATAAAAATTCATTTGATATCATAAATAAACTAAGGGATATTCTATATGTCATCTTACTAAGCACAAGGTGTTTTTGTAACTTAATTAGATAAATTTATTTTTATATGAGTAAAAGGGAAGAAAATTTTACTTCATTAAGTCCATGACTAATAAAAACAAATAGTTATAAAGGTAGATTGTTAATATCTTCCATATAAGGTTATAAAAATAGATGTGAATCATTTATCATAAAAATGTCACAGGTTCAGTAGGATTATTAGGGTCTGGAGAGATGTTGATTTCATATAGTGAATGATGGTGGGGTTAAGTTCATTCAAGATGAAAACACTACCTATCAAGAATATATCTAGTGTTTTGATTTAAGGAAACAGTTTGTGGCCATGAAATAATAAATGAGATCCATGTACACAAATAATTCTTGAAATGGAATGATATTCCTAATGGGGTGATACCCATGCGGAGTAACCAAGATTTCTAAAATAAAACTAACAAGGATGGTAGAGTTTCTACCTATCAATATCAATTTTTAAATAGAAGTTACAAAGATATACATTGTATTAAATAAAAATAATCATTATCACAAATATCTATGATAAATTCAACTCAGATTTTACCATATAAAGAAACTTATTATGATAATGAGATCTAGAAAATAGATGAGAAAACACTTTCCTTAATGGATTTTAAATTGAGTATATGTATATGACACAAGATATTGTTTTGATGATCGAAATGGTTCTACCATGGTATGAAAGTATAAACAGTGCATTTATAGATTAAAGACAACATTTTAGAGTTGAAATAAATTTTTCTTATAATGAAATGAATAAATTTTGATTTATTAAATGTAAATAAATATTTGATAAAAATAAAATTCTATTGAGAAACTAATGAATTTATAAAACTCACCTAAATGTTTCATCACAAAAAAAACATCAGCACCTTTATTACAACCCCAAAAGAATTAAATAATACATAAAAATACCACATGAGAATCTTCACAACTATCCCAACTGAGACCATGATTCACTATTATAGAATAAATAAATTGAAATTTACAAACCAAACACCATCCAAATCTATAGATTACTTCCACCAATAGGATATCGACAACAAAAAATAGAAAACCATAAAACTCTAAGCCATTGTATCCATAGGACACATAAGTACAAATGGTAAAATGAACCAAATTCAAATCATTATCTAGGAACACCATAAAAACTCAATAAAAACCTCCCAAAACTCAAATAAAACTTTCTAGACTCGACTGAAATGGGGTGTAATATGATAGATTTATTGGAAAGAGAATTGAATGAACTAAGTTAGGGCTCGACAGTTATCCCCAACCATAGAAGACTAACCTTGATGGAAAAAATCAAAAAGAATAATGGAAGAAGAACCTGAATAACACCATGTTTGGTGAGATTTTTGTAAACGAAAAGAAAATATTTGACAGTCTATAAAATAAGAGAAAAGAAAATAAATGATTGTGATTTCTCTCCTTCTATTTAAATTAGAAACATAGTAAAGGAAAAAAGTTATTTGGATTTATTCCCCTATTTTTCGAGAATATTTTTAAAAGAAAAATAAATTAAATATATTTTGTAATACATGTAGAAAACCAGGATATAATTAAAATTTTAAAATATTAATAACTCAAACCATCAATTCATTCCAAATTATCCCAAATTTGGGATTATTTAAAAAAATACAAGGAAAGAAATATATTTCTCTCTATTTCTCCCTTTATCATTTCTACCATATTACCATTACCTCAAAAAACATTAGAAATATAGTTCTCCCTTCAATATCATTTCATTTGTTTCGATATCACTAGATCTAATATAGGTGTATGTTCCTTGCTATTATAAACCCAATCCATTATCAAAATTATTCTTCTGGACCAGGGATAGGATCTAGTTTCATGGGATTGATGAAATGATTCTAAGGGAAGTTATTAATGACCACAATTTCTAAGAAAAAACCCAAAATAATTCAAAACCAATGACCCGAATTCGAATCCAATTCAAAGAAGAACAATGGTGAAAGGGAGGTAGAAGAAAAATAAAGGAGGAAGAAACAATTTTTTCTTAGAGAAGATGACTGTGGGACCCTAACAGGTCAATAAAGTAAAACTAAGAGAGAACTTCCTGGGATAATAGATCCACACTCACAAAATGGTGGATCCATTAGCTTTTATGTGAAAAACTATCTAATGCTACAAGAAAATAAAAATAATACTACTGAATTGGGGATTCGACCCCACAACCACACACCAAACCCCATCCCACCCTCACCACCCTAGCCAACCATGGCGGAAAATTAATGTGCATAATTTCCTTAGACATTGGGTATGAATCAACATGGATAAAAAAGTTTAGGACTGAACTAAGTAGTTCCAAACATACTACGCCTGATAGAGTTATATCATGAAAAATTGAAACAATAATTATTTATGGGAAACCTCTATCTCATTAAGGGACTAAAATAAAACTCAAAATTATTATATAATTTTAGAAATCATTGAGTAATGTGTTATAAATATATGGTGAGTGGCTATATTGGATAGTGTGGTAGATCAATTCATAGAACCATTTGATCAAAAAACATGATGGTTATGTATAAGACCTTGGATGTTAAATATTCCATGGATTATATTAAATATTTATTTTTTCTAACCCAAAATGTTATTTATATGATTTAAATCCTATGATAATAAATCATATAATTTTATTTACTATTAATGACAATTTTCTTAGTGTATTTAATACACATGTTATGAAACTATATATTTAAATAAGTCTATGTTAAGAATATTTTTGAAAAATAATACTGAAATGACATCACTGATACCGCCTTAAAGAAATAAAAAAAAATTAAATATACATGTTTTTATATCTAAAAATATATATGTTTGTAAATTTTGATATATATGGTGTGTTTTTTTATTTTGTTTACAATTATGTCCACTAATATTTCAAATTGGAAATGTTATTTTTTTAATCTGTAAATTTTGTGATGTGTAAATTGGATTTTAATTATTATATTTATGATTTTTGTTTATTTTCAATTATGTTCTAATTTTTCAATAAGTTTGTCAAAAATAATTTACATTGTATTTAAATTTTATAAGTTATATGATTTTGAATTCACATACATGAAACATAATAATGATTAAATTTGGTGGGTTTGAACATCTATATATAATAAAGTATAAATATAATCTAAATAAAATTTGAAGAACTTACTTAACCTATTAAAAAATTAAATTAAAAAACATTTAACAAAAAAGTAATTAAAATTAATTTTAGTGGCACAATACATATATTTTTCAAACAATTACATCTGTATTTAAAATTTTTTTCACATTACTTTCAATTTCTATTACTTTTTGTTATGATGAAATTTTTTTTATTTTCAATATATTTTTAAATGTTTTAGGTATATTTTATATTTTATTTATATTATTTTTATAGTTCATATTTTATAATCTTTTAAAGATACAATCTTAAAATTTAATAAGTTTTTCTATATTTCAAGTAGTCAAAATTGAATGATTAGAAACTATAAACTACAACTTTAATATAAATTTAAATTTAAGTAGTGGATAAACATGAAAAAAAGTGCTGATAGTAAAAAATCATCATTTTTACGGATACAGAATCAGATAAAGGATAGAATACATTGTAATTTAAAATCCATTATGTCAATACACACATATAAATAAAGTGTACAATCACTGTCTATGATGAGTTATTTTCCAATAATCTAGACTGCGAATTGGATTCCCATATAGAGATCGTCGACCTCTATGCTAGGTTGGAGTTTTATGTCCTTAATAGGACTCTTCATCAGGTGCTGAAACCTTTAATGTCAGATGTTATAGATGTGACTCATTAGGGGTAGTTGTTAGATGTATGTTTCAATGTTCACCTAATACTCTCCCACTATGTGAGTATAAAGACCTACCATCATCGCCGAGGTGAACCATACATCCTATTAAGGCTCAGAGATAAAAGGTGGAGGCATGGTACATGACCCCTGATAGAAGATCATACAAGGTGTACCCAGAGAAAATTATTATATCCTTACAGGAAAAATGGATCTCATGACTCATGATTGACATCCACAATTGATTATGTCTGGACTGATACAGGGTCAACCTCTACCAATGGAATTGATGAGACCTCACAAACAACATGATGTGGCCTATGTCATCATCGTTGTGGCTCCTCAACATCAGTAATTGTTGGAAGAGGTTCATGAGTAGGAACCTCAACTCCCTAATTAAAAACATCATAAACTCGGGGTGTATGATCAAAGATACTATTATATAAAAAATAATACACTAACATTATCATTTGTGATATTGCATGGTACACTGTTCGGCTAAAAAACTCACCCACTAGATCAGAATATGAGTAGTATTATATAGTTAGGTATGCTTTAAAGATATTGAAAATGAATTTAAAAAAGTACACAAATAAGATAATAAAAAATTATTAACATAACAGATCCTAGAACCCTCTATCATGTGGATTAATATGTAGTATATACATAAATCTATACCATGACTCACACTCATTCTTAACTACTAGATGGAATCATAAAGTATGCATTCCATCAGTCTGAAATGATGCTCTTTTTTTTCAGAGGTCCAGATACTCTGCATGTCATTGTTTCAAGTCGACATCTTATATCCCTTTCATCATTACAAAATGAAGTACATCAGACTATATGATTTTAACGGGAATACATTGAACAAATCTAAACAGTCACATGAAATTATTAGATAGGTTCCACTCAATAATGTGAAATTGAATGAGAGGAACTTCAACCATGGAATCCTGAATCCCATAAGTATATTATACATTCATATGGTCTAGTAGATCCAAATATGGTATCCATATAATCTAAAATGACATGTGACATTTGTTAAAAATAGTTGATACTAAAAACAAAAAAAAATAATATTATGAAATTGATTAGTCATGGAAATACTATATATACTTAAATTAGTAGGTACTAGAATTTCCAACAAGAGATGATATGCACACAATTTATGCCTTAGTGTCTTAATAAAGTGATGTTTCTGAATCCACCTATAACATACAACATAGAAAATGAAAAATAATAAACAAATAAATTTAATAACTCATATTAGTATAAAAAAATAATGATGATTGATCATACCAGTATCCACACGAAGCGTCATGCAACACATCTATATGAAGCTCTTAACCAATAATAAGAGGGGAGAGGGGAGGGATACGCTTCCATAACCTCATATTAATAATGTTGAAACATCCACCAAGATCCATGAGATCTGATCGGTATATCATGTGTAATTATCTATAAGTGTAACCCAAACATACATATCATAGTATGTATCATCTAAACTAATAAAAATCCTCTAGTATTCCCAAATATTTCTTGTGAACATGCATACATATGGGATTAGTTCATAATATCCCTCTAATAATCAAAAGATATATGAATGGGTGTGATTCATGATAGTATGCTCGTCAGATTCAGTGAGAAACAGTGAAAAGTGCAACTCAAAACACCTTATAGATATCAAACAACCATCTATAGCATCATCATCACCCAAAATGTCAATTCCTAACCATTACTACTAAAACTGAGGCCAGTCTCCATAGCTGGTTCCAATAACATCACCCCTAGATAGGAAGACCTTGCAGAATTTCCATATCCCCAAGTGTGATGGTCATATCTCCCCCAAGAAAGTGGAATGTGTGTGTCTCAGGCCTTAATTTATTGGTGATCATAGAATGGAGGTGATGATCAATGAATGTAAAATTAGACAAAAAAATTCCACATAATACAACATGGAATTGGTATGATATAATATAATCTTGAGGTATAATGAGATAATAATGTTGTGTTCTACACATACTAATCCATCAAACCACACAACATACTTGCACATCACATGAAACTTTCCGATACTACTCATTTAGTAGCATTTTATAATCTATCTGTATGTATGAAAATGAAGTATGCCTTATGTATAAAATTTAAATATAACATTATGACCAAAAAAATGTTAGTACTAGTAGAATGAAAGACATAACATGTCTATTCCAATTATTTTATTAAGTGTTTTTACCCAAATAAAAGGGCATGTATTCACGTTTCTCAAAGAATATTTCTAAAGTTGATTTAGATAATCTTTTAACTTATAAAGGTTTTTTGTAAGATATGTATTTATATATTTATATATATACACATTTTGTCTTCATTTTATTATGGTTTATTAGAAAATAAGTTATAGAATGTTTTGCAAAGTGAGGTAAAAAGAAGATAAAAAATAAAATTAATTTATTTCTCCATGATAAAATTGATGTTATGATCATATAAAGTGAAATGTACCAGAATAAACCCATTAAATAAAACATGGATTATTTACAATAGGAATTAAATAAGTTTAAATTCTTCAATATAATAATGTTTAGATGATATGAGCCTAACATTAGAAGTGAAGTAAAATCCAGATTATTTTCAATTGGTAGCTTAAAATCATCTTACAAAATTATGTACTTAACATTTGAATTTTCAAAAGATTTTAGTCTTCTAATAATTGGACCCCCGTCCATTGATGATGTCATTAAGAAACTTAAATATTTTTAAAATTAAAATGTCATGTACGTTCTATTGGAATATGTTATTAAGATACCACTTGAAAATAAGGTTTATTTTACATCACTTCAAAAGTTAGGAATATGTCATCTAAAATCTATTGTTTTGAAAATTTTCAAGATTTTCTTATCTACTGTAAATATAATAAAAGTCGTTCAGCCATGAGTTCGAGTACCCATGACCTCGTAAATTTATTAAAAAGAGTAATGATACAATGGATGGAAGGAAATTCTTACATGTGAGACACCACACCAGATTGAAAATTGAACAGACACATCATAATACCATATATTACCTCTTTTGGACCGACCTCGACCACGAGATCCTCCCCGATTAGCTGGATGTCTCCCTCTTCCCCTTTGCAACACTGAAGCAGCATTCATCTCCATATCCTCCATCATATACAGGTCAGGATCTTCATGAGGGTCCTCCCTATGCAGCAATGAATGTGTATCAGCAGTAGTGGGGCAAACATCCTGGTGAGCAGCATGATGAATAGGCTCCTCATGCTCATGAGAAGCCTCCTGAACGTCCATGAAGTCCTGCTCCATCACACAAACTGGAAGGCCCACCTCCTTTGGGGCCTCCAAACCATCAATAGCCACATGCGTCGAGGAGAGGCACATTCTTTTACTACATCTTGCATTCCTGAGTCCTTCAAGATTAAGCAAATCAAACTATGGGGTATTAATAGATTCTATAATTGAAAAGAATTTGTCAGCCGAGTTTGCAGGTTCTTGAAACTCCACAATAATGGATGCATCGATGAAGACATCATTCACTTTATTCTCCCATGATGAGAAACCATTGGGGGAGATTTCACTGGGTCAAGGACATGACAAGATGCATTAACATCATTCATGTTATCAGGGGGGAAATTCTTCCAGACAAGCATCCTGCTTAGAGAGGTCCTCTCCTCCTATAAAAACATGCAGACCACTAGAATTATCCATTTTACCCAGCTAAATATCAATCTAAACACCCTGTTTAGCAGCAGCATCCCCTACATCCATATTATCCATCCTGAGAACCATCCAAGCATCCACATTGACCACCTGCACCTCCTCCTAAAACCCCTGCTGAGCAGCATCCTCCCCGGCAGAAGGATTACCCATCCTCAGAGCCACAGCCACCTGCACCCAATCCAGACCCCCCTGGTTATCAGAATCATATCCTACATTAGTATTATCCATCCTCAAATAAGCTTCCAAATGAGAAACCACATTGGCCACCAACACCACATTAGCTGGACAAGCCTTCGGCTTCTTTGGCATCACCAATTGGAAGCCATCAGCATCCATGATCTTCATCTTACCCTTCCTGCAAGTAGAGGCTATTGCAGCATGCTCCAACGATTGATTTACTTCATTCTGGATGCAGCCTCATGCTCAGATTGATTCTCCTCCTCCTCAGCCACATCATCCCATGACTTGTTCTCAAGACCCTTAGTACCTCCAAAGGTTCCCTTCTCCAATGATCCAACATTAATTGGCATAGAAGCAGCCGTATCGGATTTCTGAGATGCATCATACCTTGACAGACCTTGTTGAATAGCCTCAAAAAAGGTACCCTTCTCCAATGATCCAACATTAATTTGCATAGTAGCATCCTTATAATATTTCTGAGATGCATCAGACCTTGACAGACCTCGTTGAACAGCCTCAACAAAAGTAGAGATACTAGCATTGTGAGGATCTTTCCTCCGGAAAACATGCTTACTACCATGAGGATCAAATTTTTTCTTCTTACACTGCTCTAGGTCATGACCCGTGGATTTACATACTGAACATTTCAAATTCTTGTTACATTTCTCAAGAGCATGACCAATGCACAGACATGATTTACAGAATGTGGGCAGCCATTCATAATGTATATCTTGTTCTAACTTGATTTCGACCGCAACAAGGAAAAATGTGTCAATTAAAAGTTGAGCTAAATCAATCTCTACCAAATCATGAGCAAAATGACCATTCCTATGATGCTCTATTTCCTTTTCCTCCTTAATCGAGCAACCAACAGCAGAGGATACCTCCCACAAAACTGACGGATTCTAGAAAAACCAATTCAAACCCCTAATTCTAATCCATGTCTGAGTGGAGGAGTTATTTACTGCAAGAGGACTTGCAAGGTGATCCCACTGATGCACCATGATATTACTAGGTTTCATTGAAACCGGTCCAAAACTCAATGCTACATTTTGAAGTTCATTCGAAGGGAAAACGATATGGAAAATACCTCTCCCAATTGATATGAGATGCCAGTCAGTGAAGCCCTAGCACTGTGATAAATGAGCCCGCACATCTTCAACCCTCAAAGGAGTGTCACCCCGAGTACCCGATAATCTTGCAAGGAGGGAGAAACAGAATTCATCAAGACAAGCTTCTAGAATTTTTGGACTAGCTTCCACAAATTCAATTGAACCATTCATGGTAATCCGTTTATGTAAAGAAGAAGATTCAAGCTGAGATTCGTAAAATAACATATTACGAGAAGCAAAACCCTCAGACTTCCTCTTTAGGTTCACCATATCATCCTTCACAACATCGGCGAGATCCAAATAAATTTCACTAACCGTAACCACCACCTTCGAGGAGGGAATGAATACATCTTTCGTATCAAAATAGCATTCCAGTAGGTTAGCCATTGAATCATCCCGAAAATCGCCAGAGGATCATCGATGGAGAGGTCTATCGCATTTCCTTCTCCAGTAAATCAATCATGTTTTATTTAATGGGGGTTTTCTTCTCTATTTCACTTTATATGATCAAAATTTTCATTTTATCATGGATATATAAATTTATTTTATATTTCAAATTTTTTTATATCACTTACAAAAGTATTCTTTAACTTATTTTGAAATAAAAATTTAGAAAAAAAATAAAAATTATTTTATATAACCCAACACAACCTTAGTTGTACTTTAACTAATAATTTAGAACCCAAATGTTGTGAATTGTAATTTATATATGATTTATCACATGATGGTAGGTTTCATGATAATTTTCTCACATGATTTATTTATGGTTTATCCATGTATAGGTTGATTATCAGTTAATTTAAAAAAAAGTACTGATCATATTCCTTGTAATGTGAATATGAAAGGCTTATTATTATTTGATTGTAAAAGATTATGGAAATTTTAGGAAATTCAAAAAAAATAAAGTATTTTATATTAACACCATGTAATTAATAATATGAAAAGAACACTTTGGATAAAATATGTAATTTTGGATGAGAGTGCCAACTCAATCAATAAATATTAAAGCATTGTTACCTATTATGTCTTTCTTGATGACATATGTTTCATCTCAAACATTTCCCTTATTCTCGAGGCAATACATCTCATTTTATATCATTATGTACTTCGATCTCCCTCATTGATGAAACCTGTTGATGTAAGAAATCAACACTAGTTGGTCTTCAAGCATTGGGAAATATCTAAGAACCCTAATAGGAATCCATGGTGTGAAATAGTAATTAATAATGGTGTTCAACTGGTTCAATAGATCCAAATATTCTTTCCATGATATGTTTAAAGAGGCACATGTTCTGATGGCATGTGTGCATGGAAACTGTAATGACTGGAAGTTTTCATTTTGATATTTCCACACTTCCATTAATATTACTTGAACCAACCTCTACTATTTGTGATGGGGTCCAAATAGTCGTTCACTTTAAATTGATAATCTTCTTAGTGGTAGAGTCACAATATATAAATATATGTTTCTTAATTTTTTTTTTAAATCCCTCACTAAAAATTTATTCAATACCTTATCCCCTACTGAATCTCGTTCGAGGCCATTTTTTTCTATCAAAAAAGTACATCACACAATGATAAAATTTCTATTGAACATGACCAATTATAGGCCACTTGTGAAGACCCTTGAAGAATCCATTGAAGAACATTATAGTGTCTGTGGTCACATGGCCATACCTCTTCCCCCTTTATATTTGAATGCAAATTTTCTTTTGGAATCCACATCACATAATCATACACTCTATTATTAGACTTGAAAATTTATTTGAAATGTTGTTCAAACATTCATTGATCTGGCTGATTTCATTTTAAAAAGTGATCATATTTTACATGAATTAATTTTATCATTACGTAGAAATAGAAAAAAGTAATAAAGTGATTGCATACCAAGAATTGTGATTTCATTCATCATAGGTTCATCATGGAATTTTTTTTAACACATTTATAAAAATGTGTATGATGTAGTACTAATGGGGTGCATTTGTGGTTCTTCTTGAATTTGGATCCACGTTGATTGACTCATTTATTGTCTTTTGATGATCACATATCAAATAGAAACCCTGAATATTGGTGAAATGGTTTCTAATAAATGCCAAAACCTAACACCATTGATCTTAACATTAGTTCTCCACAATGGAAAATGAAATATTGAGAGGTGATCAGTTTCTATCTTGGGTTACTGAAATCAAAAATACTCTCTTGTATTTTCAATATCGAAATGTTCCATCAATTTTTATAATCAATTTCTTGAAATTAAATGCGGAAATATAGGTTAGTAATTATTAGAAAAATCCAATGAAATTTAACAAGAGACGGATCATGTTGGTTTTCTTGAAGCACATGTTCGTTTATATCAAGATAGAATAAAATTTTGTCATTGTGTATCTGTATGGAAAAATTGTTAATCACCTTATTTATACAAGTCATCCCAATCAATATAGAGCTTCACAACTACCTTCTGTTTCACCATTCATGCCTTATTATAGGAAATATTATAACAAAAAATTTGTTATATCCACTCTAAAAAAGGGATACATGAATATATTGGAATGTCACGATCATCTTGAAGACAATATATGAAAAAATTAATTATCCAATAAATTATAATAATGTTTCATGTTAGGAAGAACACAAGTATGAGCTACCTCAATCCTCAAAATTCACCAACCTCCAAATGCAATGTTAGGAATTTCTCTTATGAAAAATCAACAATCATTCCCATATTTATACCATTGTATAATGTATTTTTTATGGATTTATTCTTGAACTAAATATATATAGTTCCTCTCAATATGAAATATTTTTGGTATGTTTTTCAATGCATATTTATGTGGAAAATCCCTTACAATATATAATTATTTTTCTATCCCACTAAACCTTTCCTCTATAACTCTCATAAACTCAGTCGTAGGTATAATAACATTCTATCTGAATTTCAGAAAATGTGACATTATTTTTGAATAAGATGTGAATAGTGGTGGATGATTTATTATGTGTCGAGGCTATTGTACAACTACTACACATTTAGAAACATCCTCAACAACGTATACAACTTCCTCATCATCAGTAATATAGTCTCTGTTTGTTCCACCATTTGAAAATTACTCATCGACAGTCGGTTTTACATGTGTATTGGAGAGATTGGCTAGGGTATATACCTACACATAATAGGGAATAGCCTCAATTTCTTTAGATAGACCTTCTTCAACCACTCTTGTGTGTATACGACTTCATAAAATTGAAAATTGTTTTTATATAGAAAAAACCTTGACACATAACGCCATTGTGGAACCATATAGCAATTAGAAAAATAAAATTATTTCTTGGAACCGTTTCTCATCAGCAGCCACTAGAAATTCTATATGACATAGTGTTGACGAGAAGTGAAAATTCCTATAGAAAACATACTGGATCTCTAGATCAAGTCCAAAATTTAAGCAACCAAGAATCATTTCTTGAATTTATCTTAGGGTCACACAATCATATATATTAAACATTGTGATTGGTTGTGTACTATAAGAAGATCCTTGATCAGTTTGAATAACCTACCCATACTAGTAGACATAGTAAAACATGATTATCTACATCAGAATGTTTTTTTATTAATATTATAATAGTGTAAATAATATTTATAATTACAGTTGATCATATAATCATTATAATATTGATATTTTATAAAGTCTTATTATACCCTAAAAGATGAAAATAGTGTTTTTATGTACATTTTTTAACCATAATAACGGTATTGTTAGTTTATAAAGAAAATATGAATTATATAAAGCATATCCCGTAGGAGTTAAAAACAAAGTATGCAGTTAAGACTGTTTTCATGCACAAGTTCATGATCGATTATTGCTCAATGCCGTGTTTTTGGGTTTTACACCTTGGCACAAATGTACTAGAGCCACATCTACTAGTAGTATTTAGAAAGATATATGATTTATTATATAACCAAATAATCATTACATTACTGAAATTTTAGAATGTTTTATTATATCCGAAAAGGTGACACTAATGTTTCAACGTACCACTTTTAATATTCCTAAAGGCATGTTCATTAGTATATATAAAAATATTAATCATTTAAATCATATCTATTAGGAGTGTCAAACCAGGCATCAAATAATGTATAAATCATCTAAATCATAGGATTAACAAATCATGTGTACAATTAATCCCCTATTTCATCTAGTTATCTTCCATTCATTCTAGGTTGATTCATTATTAATCCATATGTAATCAATAGGTAATCATCATTTAATTATTAGTTAATATTTCATTAATAATTAATTAATCCTATATTAATTTTGTCTTAATACATCATCAATCACTATTTAATCATTACATCATTAATAAATATCAAATAGTTTCATGATATATAATTATAAGTTAATAATTAATTATTTCTCAAGTAATTATTAGTGAATCATTATTAGTCATTAGTTAGTCATATGTTATTCATTTTTTAATTAATATCTAATCATAGAAAATTAAATATTAACTTTGTCTTAAATATTCATTAATCATTAGTTATGAATTCTTTAATCATCCTTTAAACATTAGTTAAAAATTATTTAATGATTAGTTAATTGTTATTTAGTCATTAGTTAATAATTATTTTTTCATTATTTAATATTTAGTTAAGTATTGTTTAATAATTATTTAATCGTTATTTATTCATTAGTTAAACATTATTTAATCATTACTTAATCATTTGAAAATCAATCTATACTCATTAGTTAAATATTATTTAATAATTAGGTAAGAATTCTTTAATCATTTGTCAATCATTAGTTAATCATTATTTATTCATTAGTTATTCATTATTTTATAACAATTTAATCATTATTTAAACATTATTTAATCATTATTTAATCATTATTTAATCATTCTTTAATCATTAATTAATCATTAGATAATAAATATTTACTCATTAGTTAATCATTCATTAATCATTAGTTAATAATCATTTAACCATTAGTTAAATAATTAGTATTTAAAAATTATTTAATCATTAATTAATCATTCATTAACAATTAGATTATCATTTATTAATCATTATTTAATAATTTATTATTCAATAGGTAAAAATTATTTAATCATTACTATATCATTCTTTATTTATTCATCAATCATTAGTTAAAAATTATTTAATCATTATTTAATCAATCATTAATCATTAGATAAATAGACATTAATCATTAGCAAATTATTCTTTTATTATTAGTCAATCAATCATTTTTATCTGTTCATTAGTCATTAATTATTTGTTAGGAATTACTAGGTCATTATTTAATAATTTTTATATAATTATATATTCTTGAATCATTAGTTAATCATTCTTTAATCATGATTTAATCCTTAGTTAATCATTATTTAATAAATAGTTAATCATTCATTAATCATTGGTTAATAATTTGTTAATCATTACTAAATCAATTTTTAATTAGTATTTTATGATTGATTAACCATTATTTATTCATTAGCTAATCATTAGTTACAAATTATATAATACTTAATTAATTATTCCATATTAATTAATAAATATTATGGTATTCATTAGTTAATTATTATTATCTAATCATTATCTAATCATTATTTAATCCTATGTTATTTATTTGTTAATCTATACTTAATCATTAATAATAAAAACTATTATTTCTAAAATATATCCAAATAACTATACTAGTAAATAAATAACATATTTAAAACTAACTAAAATATTTAATTAAATAAATAAATAACATCATCATAAATTAGAAAAAATACCTCTAAATGATGCTTTAAAAAATTCGGCTCTCCTTTTAGGCCACTAAAAGCACCACGCATTAAGGAAGAACCAATGGGGGTAATTATAGAGAGTGATGGAGTGAAACATAGGGAGCGGAATTAAATTTTGAATGACTATGGGAAGGGGGCGGGATCCATTATATAGGAACTTAAGGGAAATATGGCAAGGGTTTTACCACCTTTTTTCATTATTTAGGTGAAAGGAGGCATCGTGGAATCCCTCATTATCTTAACTATTTCCAATCGGTGACATCACCCATGCCTCCATTGATATTTCATAAATAAAGACGAAGGAGAGGCCAATTTTGTATTGGATATTCCCCCTTTAAATTAAAATTACATATGATAGGGCCTCCGAATCCTTTCGGCATTTGAAATCAATTTTATTAACCAAGCATTATTTAAAAATATTCCAAAAAAAACTTTTTAAAGAAAATCATTTTATATTTATTATTTATTTATATTGGTTACATTATTTACATGATGTGGAATGATAATTAAACACTAAAGAGAAATCTATTAATCTTATTAGATGAATGATTTTCATGGAAATTCATTATTGATGAAATTTATTTATAATTACAATGAGAATGCGGTTTTATGGAGATACAAAGTAGACTCTTCAGACACACATATGAATTATTTTTATGATCGACCAACAAAATATATGGTATAGTAATTTATACATAATTAATTTGATATTATAAAAAGTGTATAATTCATCGCCATTACAGGATATAAATAATGTACCTTGAATTATAATTATCATACATGGATACACTTATTACACTCGATGTGAGTTTGAGTTAATTAAGACTTTCTTATATATGATTTTGGTCATAAGATGGATTTATCTTAACTAATAAATGTTTTTCATCATATATGAAATGTTAATAATCTGGCCATTTAATTGAATTAGATTGATAAAATTTATTTTCGTGATAATTTGAAGATAAGGTATGTTCTTATCTACTTGAATGTATGACATGTCATGAATTAATCTTGTTTGGTAAGTTTATTCTAGAAGAAACAATAATATAAGAGTTGTAATATATGCAATTTACAAGTTACATGTCTCATGGTGCTACTTAATGTCTTAAACCAAGATATTATATAAGTATTACTATAATATAAAAAATACATATTGTGAGCCATATTATTTATTGATACTTTTGTTTGATGAAGATCACAACCAATCCCTTGGAAGACTGAGTAACAATCAAGCTTTAATGGAGGTTTCTCTTTTCATATGGTTATAAATTTAATATCTATAAATCATTTTAATTAGTTAAAAGGGCACATTATTACAGTATGTTCATGTAATGCTGTTTTATTTTGATACAAAGTTTTGTTCAAAATAAGAGGGTTGGTGATAGTTTATCCAATCATATAGCGATATGACCTCGAAATTTATTATTAAGTGTTTATAAAGGCCATTAGGATTATGTACAAGGGTGAGATTTGAGGATATATAATAAATTAATGTATCATAGGATAAAATAGGGACTATATTACTAACCATTATATGGATCAAATTAATCAATATATATTTATGATATAGGCATATTATGAAGATAATATTTGAATATCATACATCAAAACTATCTTATACTTCAACAGATATATCATGTGATGATGCATAGTGTGCAACATATTTTTTATGTTCAATGTGTCCAATGATATCTTGAGTTTAATAAAACATAATTTATAAATATATATCTTATATTGATGAGAGTTCCATAAAAATTATAAAACATATGAGATCAATGGGTATCCATCATTAAGGACAGTGGTTTATAAAATGGAGTTCATTAATTTATTTTTAGTGAAAAATTAACTTGAGAGATTCCCATATCACTAATAGGGATGGGGACATCAATAGTTTACATATAACTCAATCATTTCTCTTATTTTTATACAATATGATCACATTTCTAGTTATTGAATGGATCTTCAATTGTTCAAGAAAATAAGAGTGAGAGATAGTGAATAAATACATAACAACACCCAAACAAAATGGATTTTTACTGGCTTCACCAACTATTTATGAGAGGCATGTACTCGTGGGAGAGTGTGCATTATCCCACGTTACACATTCTTTTCATTATTATCAATAAAGAAAAATCAAGAGAGGAAGATGGTCCTGGACCCTATTTGGGTGGTTATCTTTTCATATACATCTTTAAAATAATATCATAAATATATTGAGATATTTAATATCTACATCCCTCAATTAGTTTCTAAGATTATTTCATTGAATCATGTAGGGTCTTATTTTTCTCCATGTGTATGGTTTCAAAAATACTTGTTTAGTGAAGAATTAATATTCATCCAAAATATAATCTTTAAATTTCGAAATCCTTTCTTATTTTGTTATATATTAAAATATACAAACATTATGGAAAAAGATTAATCTTTATGTAATAACGTACATCATGATGAAATAATTAGTCAAACATAGATATAAAAATTAGGGATTAAATATTATTATAAACTCTATATAATCTACAAATAAATATACCATATTATTTTTAGATCTCAAAAATATTATGATGTGATGAATAGAGCCATGGAATAATGTTTTTCAGCCTTAAAAACAATGGTTTTATATTTTGAAATAATTATTTACTTATAAATCATTGAGTAGTTCCCATAAATTTGTAGGTACAGAGTTAATAATAATTAAGATGTGATTATTTAAACATATATTGTATTATATTCTCTATTTTCCTTATTTTATCACTTAATAAAATTATAACATAGTAACATAAACCACAATGTAGTCATTGAAAACTGATTCATGGAATCATTTCACCACAACTCCAGCAACAACACTAATTCATTATAATTTTAAATTATGAATTAGTCTTTATTGACTATAGTGTAACTCTTAAAATCATATTAAAAGGATTTCACAGTAATAACAAATGATAACACCTTCCATCACTCTTCTTCTATGTAAAAATCACATAAGGTGGTTTTGGTGTAATTATATAGTCATAATAAAACTACCATCTTTTATACACCAAAATTAAAGAATTTTCCAAAAACAATCATGGAAATTTTTAAAGTGAATGATTAAATTCTTGATATCCCCCTGACCCACACTACCAAATCTAATGAAATCCAACATACTTTTATATGAAATTTGAAAATTTATTACAACAACCAATCCTGGAATCTTATGTTTAGTGTCTTTGGGAACTAGACACATATTATCACATCATCTTATAAAAAACAATAAAACAAAAAAATAAATTTTTAAATTTAGACTTCTTATATGTTTACTAGGGCCTTATTAATACTTTTTATCACAATAAGATATAAATCAAATAAAGTGTGAGCTAAAACCTCAGTAAGGGGAGCAATAAAAAGGGAAGGAACATGAGACATAAACAATATTATACAATGGTGATCATAATAACAATTATCATATCATAAGAAATGAATCATTATAAAACTAATGGGATAATAATTTAAAAATGTAATGGAATGGGGAATACCCATAATAATGTATCATCTTATCATTGTTGTCATGTCCCAAAAAATTTTCTGAACAAAGCTCTCATTAGATTCACAAAAATCCATTGTGTACCAGTCATAATTTTACATACTATGAAAAAGATAGCAATATATTCATGAAAAAATCACATAATATCAATGGATAACTAACATTTCCCATTTCATTGGAGGGATATATATTTCTGCTGCCATTTGTCACATCAATACATACTAATAATTATGCATTCCACATGGAATAGAAACAAATAAAAATATTACGTCTCAAATAAACTCTAGAGAAAATGGGTTTCATAAAGATTTCATAAAAAATTTAATGAATAAAATTTCATGTTCCTTAAATAAAAATGTGATGAAATATTATTGTACATTAAATATTTTCATAAAAAGATCATAGGTCATTGTAAGAAAAGGAAATAACTCCAGACAGAACAATGAAATGTTTTAGAAAATATACTCTTTTCAAAATCATTATAGATGTCTTTTAAATCCTATAATTGAATTAAAATCAGGTATATATATATATAACAAAAATGAAAATAATGGAAAAATAAATTTAAAATATATTTTTAATAATTATATTGAAATTAAAGAAAAAAGGTTCCTAAACACGAAAAGAAAGTCTTGGGTTTGAGATTCCACTTACCTTAGATCCTGATTCATTTAATATCCATTTCACATTATATATAATAAAAATTTAATCATTAAAACATGAATTTATACCTGAATTATATTCCTTTTTATCATTCTTGGTAATTTATAATGATTGAAATTCATTAAAAACTATTTCCTCTCAAAAGATAATGACCTGAAGACATGTTTTTTGAATTTTTAATGTTTTGTTTCTATTTTATTATTTTGAATATTTGTAATTTATCTTTTTTTTAAATTATTTACAGATGAATATAAAAATATAAAATATATTTATATTACATAATATAAAATAAACATCCATGTAAGCAGTGATAAGTAAATCTTTGAGAAAATCCCCAAAAGTGGTTGAAACCGTCCATTATTGAGACATGTCAAAAGATAGGGATAGACAATATATATTAAAAATCAATTAAAATAGATGTACCAGTATCATAATGACATTAATATCTTATATAATTATATTTAAATTCTTTTATGAAGGTTTATAAAGGGAAATTGATTAGCTGATTAGAAAGAAGAAGAGAAAGAAAATAATGAAATAACACTAGAGTTACTAGTTCATAGAATTTATACGCATAATCAGTTCTTTGAAGGCTTGTATTTGTGTAACTATATAACATAACTATGTGTTATAAGAGTCATTGGATATGGTAAATGGTTTCATCTTTGAATTTTTAAAGTGAATGAGAAGTGGGTTTCCAAGGGAAAGGAGGGGTGGCATTTACACTATGTAGATAGGTATTTTTTGGTTAAAAATCGATTAATTTATCATTTTTCCCACTTATTTTGAATGGTAAAAGTTGAAAAAAAATCTATTTTGTTTTTTATTAGAAAAATGATGGTTATATTAAATTTATATCAATCCAAAATTGAATGTATCCTTCCAACCACACAATTAAATGTAATGAGGCAAAAGTAATTTTTATTAAGATAAAATACACTTTAGGTTTCAAAATGTCAAATATAAATTTGTTAAATCCAATTTATATTTTTAAATTAATTGTTTTAATCTTCAAATAAATATTTCTTCATATAAAAAGGACTATTTAAAATGTAATAAATTATTACATTAAGATGATTTCATAAAGGACGAGGTATTTATAAAAACTATATTTTTTATTATTCACCAAAAAATCATTTTTTGGTTGAAAATATAAAAAAATTACCCTATGATAAATTTATTATGTTAAATAAAAAAATCAATTCAATTTTATTAAAATAAAATTCGAAAATATTTTAATTTAACTTTTAAATTACATTATATTATACATGGAGAAAAAATTATATAGAATGAAAAATATATCATTAGTTATAAGTGAATAAATTTATATTTGTTATTGTATTTTATTTAATATATTCTAGATAATTAATTATTTACAGTTCTAAAACACATTTATTTAATGAAATTATTCATCTTATCAATTGGAATTTATCTTTTATATACATAATGTTGAAAATTGTTTTTTGTAACAAATTTTATTCATTATGATTAAAATTATATATCAAATACAATTTAAATATTCTAAAAACTAAATTATTAAATAATTTATATTCTTTTTATGGAAATAATTTATTATACATAATAGGAATCACATTCTAAAATATGAATAATAAATATTTCATGATGTTATTATATTATAAAAAATTCTACTTAAATTTTTATAAATATATTTTTGGCTAATATAACATTTATATAAAATATGATTAAACCATTTTAAAATTAAATGATATATAATGTAATTAAAATTCATGGTAAATTATTATTTTCCTATAAAAATTATATTTAACTATTAATTATATATTTCAAATAAAATTTTATATGAGATATCTTTCAACATTTTATAACTTTCTAACATTAGAAACATGTATCATATTATGATAAGGATTAGATTATAATAAATTAATTGTTATGATGATATGAAAATTAAACTAAAAAATTAATATTGATTCAAAATTATATATAAAAAAATAACCATGAGTATAGTAAAATTGATATATGTAAATACAAAAAGGATATAAAAATGGATGTAAGAGAATATGTAGTCTAGGGATAATAATTTCACCAGTGTCACCCTTTGGTCATGGGTCTGAGCCTCATGGCCCCACCAAACAAGAAGGGATATCATTGGACCTATGAGATTCCCTTTTTTAGAATAAAATATTTTATTTGATACAATTCCATTATACCTGAAAAATATATGATGAAACATCTTAGGTGATAAATTTGGGTAAAACGTTTTGGTTTTTATTCCACAAAATAAATAATTTCATTAATTATATACATTTATATTTTAAGAAATAAAATAAATAAAAATAATCTTTCAAAATCTAGAATCTTAATTTTACCCCTTAATGAAATTTTTTCCTCATAGTTTTAGTCATTAATAAACACTTATTAATGACTATGATTACTTTTACAAGTCACATAAATTTAAATCATAAATGATATATATGTTATTCTTATGTGGATATTCTAGTTATCATTTACCTAGTACCCTATAAAAAATGTTTACCTATCTATGGTTTTATAAAAAATTATTCAAAACTCAAATTCCAAAAATTACTAAAATCTTCTCTAATACCAAATGAGACACCCCCTAACACCCACTTATAGATCTAGTACAATTCATACATACATTTATTCATAAATTTAAATTTTATTTCAAAAACCAATCCCATACTATTAATCTTAGTATCATTGGTAAATAATAACATATTAAAAAATCATACTATACGAATCCAAAAATAAAACAAATCTTCAATATATACCTATTATAAGTTCATTAAACCCTTCTTAATTATTAATACTTTCTAGGGATATACATCAAATAATGGTTGATTTTAAATCCCAATAATGGGTGAAATAAAATGTATGATAATATAATACACGAATAATATTATACATGTGTGTTCATAATCATCCTCACCATATCATAAGAAAAATATTATCATCGAAATCATGAAGGAATCATTTGAAAATCTTATGGAATGAGACATATGCACAACAACCACATCCCAATTGGTGGGGACTCAGTAAGTGCAACGAAGAGACCCAAGTTCAAATCTAGGTAGAGACATAATTATGAGTTATTGTAGCAGTACTATAGAAGGAAATATTTGGTACTGTATCAGCATTAACTATTCATCTGTTTGAGATTTTGGGCCACTGGTTTGGTTCTCAGTTCATACAAGGCCTTCAGGCCACCCAAGGTCATCATGCTAGTAAGTATTTTTGGGCACCTCAAGGAAATTGGGTAACATCAAGCCCTTTGGGCCACATGAAATTGTGCATAATGGACCAGGAAAACTCTACAAGAAGTAAACTCTATAATGGGATTAAGATATGGCCCATTCTTCAGAGTAGAGCTTACAAATTTGAAATAATGATGGGGTATGAAAAATTATATCGATAAAAATCATTGTTCATAAGGAAAGCCTAGAACAACATCAATGTGAATGTGAGGATATGAATTTAATATATAGATGTTAGGGGGGAGTTGTTCCAAGTAGTTATAGTCAAGATGATTTCTTCTATGACCTTCGAGTTGTGTAATGTCACGATACCTACGATCCTTGTACGAGTTCCTATGCAACCCTTAAAAGGATATATTATAATAAATAAATAAATAATGAATTCCATTAGGAAATTTAGTTACTGTTGAATGTCTCATATGAATAATAATGTAACATCTTAACATTGTGGCCAAATTTCACACAAACTTTATGAATAAAAGTTGCATCAGGTTCACCATATTTTTTTTACCAATCATCATTTAAAAAATGAAAAATAATATCTTTATATTCATAAATAATTCACATAATATCATGAGATATATCACATTACCCAATGAATTAAAGGGTTTATAATTCTAAGATGACCAGTCACATCATAATATGATCATAACTATGCATGCTACATGGAATGAAAACATATAAAAATCATTTACATGAAATAAACCCATGAAAAATAATTGGTTTTATATAGATTTTATAAATAATATTCCTATTAAAATCCTTTATGGTCTACAAAATAAGAAGGGGAAACATGTTTCTGGACATTAAATATGGGAATAGAAAGATCATGGGTTATTGTGAGAAGAATAAATAAGAGGAAACAATGAGTTGTTCTGGGAAATTAATCCTTTTAAAATCATTATAGAATACTTAAATATCATATAATTGAAATATAATCATGCATATATATTGAATATAAAAGTTAAATAAGTAAAAATGTAAAATTTACTGGATTTTGAGGAATTATGTAGAAAACCAAGAGAAAAATTCAATGTACCCAAAAAGAAAGATTAGGGTTCAAGATTCCCCTTACCATAGACCATTTTTTATTTCATTTCCTTTAACTATTCTATATAATAAATTATTTTCATTAATACATGAATCTAAAAGTTATTTTTATTTCTTTTTAGAATTTTTATCAAATAAAATCATTGGAGTTCATTTACTACTATTTTATCTTAAATGCGAATGGATTATAATCAACATTTCGTTTAAATTAAATTATTTTGTTTTTTACTTCATTATTTTGATTATTTTTTATTTATCATTTTGTAAATTATTTATAGAATAATATAATACATTAAAATAAATTTATATTACACAATATACACTAGATAGTAATCTTTGTGGTGATAAGTAAAGCATTGAAAACATCCCCACTCGAGGAATAAACTAACCATTATTGGGACTAGTAAAAAAGTGGGAGAGAGATTATATACTATAGATAGAATAATTTTTTACAATTTTAAGATATAGATTTTATATAATACCACACATTTTATTTTATTGGCTTTGGACATGTTTATAGGGAGTTTTGTGGTGTTTTGATGGAGGAGTGAAGTGTTATGACTATTCTAGGGTTCAAGACACTATTGTAGTTGGCATGGTTGTGTGTGTATTCTTTATGAAATTAACATCGAGTGATCATTAATAATTAATGGGTTTTTTTGTAGTTTTTTGGCCATTTAATCTGGGGAAGGTGAACCAATGACTGTATAACACTCAGGGTGTAGGGTGTTTGCTTTGGCGACTCACTATGCATAAAACAAGGACGACCAAAAACCAAGGCAGATGGGTGTTGCTTGATCAAGATTATAAGGGAGTCCACCATGCTATAATACATATTTATTTAGGGGGTGTGGTTGTATTGAAGTTATACTTGTGTAAAATGGATTGAGTGTTTATTGTTGGTACCACTTTTTGTATATGTTGTATTTGTTCTCAATAAGTGTCGATAATGGTCAAAATGAATAAATAACTCCAAAGTGAATGGAGATTTATTAAAGTGAAGTTTCTTGGAGAATTGTTATGGATTAATTGCATTGATTGATTTTCTTGGGAAATTATTCATGTTGTTACGAATGAGACGATAGATGCACTGATCTTGAAAGATCAATCTCCGAAGCTTCTCAAGGACCTCAGACCTCAGTCGTGTGTGGGACCTGAGGCTCAACTGTTCCCAAAGGGAATTCCTCGAGGCCGGAACTCATGAGGTGAATTAGGGCTATGTATAATCCCCCATGGAATTCATAGTGGGTGCTAGTTACGTGCTCAAGGAGACATAGTGACCGCTAGGTGCACGCCTGGGGAGGTAGAGTGGGCGGTAAGAGCACGCTCGCAGAGAACCAGTGTGGGGTAGCACCGGAGGGGGGAGAGGGGAATTTTGTCTAAATGACGGAGCAACTTGATATTTAAGCCATGGATTTTTGTGTTCCCGATTTGATGTGGGATAGGTTTTAAAAACCTTGGGCATAATCTCAGCCGTCTATAACATCCTGCATCTCATTCAACTGTCTGATCAACAATGAAATTCGATCATCCTAATCACCACTGCTCATCTGATATTGCGTTTTTCACATTTGAATCAAAGTCTTCTGATCCTACTGTAGTATTTAAAAAAATGTGTCGTCATCTTCAACCTCTTGTGATCACTGGAGCCGCTACATGTCACCGGAGCTAATAGATGATCATGTATTAACAGCCATATCTTATCATTTTTACACTATGAGAATAATCAGATCGATCCAAGACCATGCATGTAATCTATGTCTTTCATTCATTTGATATATCTAGGATGAAGTATTTTCCAAGGCAAATGGAGTTTCTGATTCCATGTGGATTTGAGTGTGGTGCTAAAACAAGATAATTGTGATCTTAAATGCACATGATCTGTTTGAAGGGAGAATCCCCCACATTCGGAAAAAGGAAAAATGCCTCAAGTATTTGCATATCTTCCCCTTCATGTTGAATGATTTCCAAAAACATGATATCATGAGAAGTTAATGCCTCAATCTCTTTGGATTTTCACACAGATCTTGAACACGGAAGAGGCTTTTCCCTCACCTATAAAAGGTAGAGCCTGAGACGAAAATATTTGATATTCCCTCATTCCCAAGAGCTAATATTTTCAAAAAAAATGTAGCATGTATCTATTCATCACATTGTGAAGATAAATACGAGACCTGTGACTCTTCAAGGCTTCAAAAATTAGAGATCTAGAAAGCCTTTGATAGGTGCTATGAACCCTCAAATAGCATCACAAAGAACAGAGACCCAAACACATGATAGGTTTTGTAAAACCCTCACTATGCTTTGTGAAGTACATGACATTATGGTTCAGTGATTGAGCCTTTATATCTGAGTGAAATTTTCAATGAGGTAGATCATTGCAGCTCAAGCACAAAGAATAATTTTTCATCCCTTGCGTGGACAACACAACCCGTATAACAACCCTAATTTTTTATTACACACATAAAAATGATTTATTACATAAAATATTCCCTTTATACAATGTAGAATATCCAGACTTCTAGTGTATTTAGGGCTTATGACCATTACATAATGACTTAAAACATGAAACACAACATCTTTATTGAAAAAATCTTTTACATGACCACTACATTCCCTCGTACATTGCATTGCATTAGATAACCTAAGAACATGCATAATGAAAGGGTGATCTATAAACCCCCCTAAAAATGTAAACAAGAAATAACAAGAAGAATACAATAAATTTTATGAAATAGTCATATCATTAGATCATAATAGAAACACAATCATAATGGCATGATATAACATGATTATCATAACATGGAACTGTGGAAAACAACACTTAACATGGTATTATCATGATCCAAAGCTCATTGCACTTGGAGAATGAGTGAAAAATTATTTCCCTTTTATTATCATGATCAAACCCTCATTGAACTTGACATATCATGATAATAATAATTACCCAATGCATTGGAGCGCTATCAAGGCACACCTTCTTAAACATTACATTTCATGCATTAGTGTTCCACAAGGATTATACAACATGAAATCATTAAAGATCATAATTTATTCCATGATAAAGTAATGTGGAATGAATACATTAAAAATTATAATCAATATGTAAATGTGCTAAATGGTTATTACCCTAGATAGAGAATTGGTAATGGTATTCCCGACATAATAACATTGGATTTGAAAAAACTGCGGTGCAATTTTGTCAGCATAACAGCGTGACATAAGAATTACTAAAATATGTTTATGGGAGGTAAATTGGGGTCTCCTCATATGTACATAAAATGGAATGTTAGAGGTTATTATAGATACATGTCCCAACTTATGTAATGGAATTTTAGATTCATAATAAAAAAGAATCTCTTGAATGTAAATGAGGAGAGAGAAATTACTTATGGAATTTCAGAATGGTTAGAGGGGTACATGGGAGGTATTAATGAGAGATAATGGAGTATCTAATCATTCAAACATAAATAGGAATGAATGGGGGAGTTGAAAAATCTTGCACTGAATTTTTTAATAGAAAATAAAATGGAATAACAACATAATGAAATTTGGACAAAATGAGAAAGGACGAAATGCCTTACTTGGTAGTGTGATCCCAAAGGCTTGAGAGAGGCTTGAGAAAGGATTATTGGTAGATTGGGGAACCATGGGAGGATTCTATAGAGAAGGGGGAAGAGGTAGGTCAATATCCGAAGGCATTGAGTGAAGAGGAAGTTGGATATTGGGTGGGTTTATATAAGAAAGAGAGGGAATTCATTATTATTTAGGTTTTGGCCACCACACATTAAACAAATCAAAACCACAAAACAACCCATGTTTTTGGCCCATGTATTTTGTCAAAGTGGAGTGAGAAACATTATTTTTTATCGACAATGTCCTAGAATCTTAAAATATTAGGCTTGATTATGTGTAGGTGAGTCACACTCTCAAGTAAATCAATTTATAAAGATAAAATGTTTTATAAGTCATGGAGGGTTCACCAATGCTTTGAAAAATAAATAAAACAAAAATAAAATAAAATTATGTTAATGTTAAAACATAATTTCTCCAAAAATAATTTCTATTGTATTTTATTAAATCAATATTGGGTCATTATAATTCCATAAAACACATTATATATTTAAATGGTGTTTAGTTTTTACAAAAAAAAATCTGACTTTCATAGAAAATTTTGAACAATTTACCATTGGATAATTTCAACATCTGGATTCCAAAAATAATATTAATTTTATATATATAATTTTATAAATATGTTAATTTTTACTTTTAAAATAAAAACCTACAATTTTCAAGAATTCATTGATTTTGACTAAACTCGATTTCAAACCTTTATAAAAATTATAATTGTATTCATAAAAATTATATGATCACTTATATTTAATAAAAATTAATTTTTTAATAATATTTTACAAAAATATTATTTAATTAAAAAAGTATCCATTAATTAATCAAAATATATTTCTTAATTTTATATTAACTAAAAATACTACTTTTTTATTAAAAACGTTTTACCAAGTAACAATAATAAAAAGAATGTATATTATCTATAAAAATATAATTTACATCTTCATAGGGCTATGTTCTTGTTACATAAACCCTTATATCACCAGCATAAGACTGAAGGGTAAGGTGTGCGAGGGTGACAGACTCTTTGTGTGGCTCGGATAACATCGCTTGGGTGGTAATCACTATAAACTTCCAATTATCCCATAGCCGATTTCGTTTGAGCATGACATGTTGAAGCTCAACATGGCTTGGCCAAGAGTGAATCCCAATAATGCCACCTCCTTTCCAAGCTATTAAAAATGAGATTCGAATGGTGAAATTTTACTAGATGAGGCCATCGCTTCCTTTGTCCGAGTAAACTGGATTTGTTAAAGCCCTATATTTATACTAATAAAGTGATCACTGTTTAACGACAATATTAGCAACAACCACAATTCTAAACTATATTTTAAAATCCAAAAAACCTAAAACCAATGATGTGAATATGTTATATAACCATTTAACATAATAATAAATTTAATTCGATCATGATGAATTTTCATTAATAAAAGTTTCGGTCGTTACATTCTTACCCCCTTAAGAAATTACACCCTCAAAGATTCCTTTTCCCACAATAAACAGATGCCGGTAAATCTGCATCATCACATCATATGACTCCCTCATTTCCGCTTCAAAATTTTGGTTTTTCCACAACACCTTTGTGAGTGGTGTTGTCTTATTCCATAGAACTTTTTCTCTACGACCTATAATATTCACCTACTTCTCTTTATATGAGAGGTAATTTTCCAATAGTACCACCTCTGAATTGAGTACATGAGATGGATCATATATATAATTCATCAAGAGTGATACATGGAATACATCATGTACATCAGATATGTTTGGTGGAAGTGATAGTGGATAGGCCACTTCTCCAATGTGATCAAGGATCTCAAAATAGTTCTTGTACCTTGGATTAAGCATTCCCTTACTCCCAAATAACATAACTCTCTTCCATGGTGATATGAAGAGGAATACCATTACTCTGAGATTAATCTATAGATCTCATCGATGATTATTAGCATAACTCTTTTGTTGAGTGTGAGAAGCTTTAATGTGCTACTAGATAGTCTTAACCTTCTCCACCATTTCAAGGCCTTCTTTGGACCTAGGAGTTTCCTCTCCCCAATGTCATCCCTAAATGCTGATGTTTTTCACCTCTTCCCATACAGAGTGTCATAATATGCCATTTGGATTCTTGAGTGGAAACTATTGTTGTAAGATAACTCAACAAGTGGAAGGTGCTGATCCCATCCTTCTTTGAAGTCCATCAAGGAACCTCTCAACATGTCCTCAAGTGTTTGGAAAGTCCACTCAGATTGTCCATCATCTTGATGATGGAAATCCATATTGAAGTTCATCATAGTATCAAGAGAATTTTGAAGATGCTTCCAAAACATATAAGTGAATCTTGGTTATCTATCAGAAACAATAGATAATAGTACTCCATGAAGCCCTACCACTTCTCTAATACATATCTGTGCCAGTTGATCCAATTAGAAATTATATCTAATTTCAATGAATTGTGAGGCCTTTTTAAGATGATCCAAAACAACCCCGATATCATTATTTCCTTTGGATGTCTTCAAAAGTCTTGTGACAAAGTCCATGGTGATGTTCTCCCATTTCCATGTGGGAATGGGTAACGGTTCAATTAACCCCTTATACTTCTGCATCTCATCCTTCACTTGCAGAAATAATAGGAACTTTGATGTATACTCATTGATCTCCTTCTACATGTTTTCCACCAATAATTCTCCTGGAGATCTTGATACATATTTGTGTTTCCTTAGTGAATGGAGAAATTTGAACTATGTGCATCATCCAAAAGTTCTTTCTTTATATTTAGATTTAATGGAACAGATAGTCATGACCCAAAATCTCATAATTCCTTCTTCGTTAATATTTATCTCTGAAGATTTACATTTTCTAAAAGTTTCCACTTTCATCTGAATTTCAACATCATTCTTTTGAGAATCCTTTAGACATTCCAAAAGAGATAGTTGAGAAATAATTTGTGAATGGATTGATGATGTTACCTTTTTTATGATTCCCATGTCCATCTTCATCAAATCTAAAATGATTTGATCCATTTAAATTATTATTAATGATATAATATCTAGGTACATTCTACTTAGAAAATATGTGACTTTTTTTTGCTTCCCATAGTGTTAATGGATTGAGCAGTCATTGTCTTTGATCAGTTCAGACCATCTTCGTTGGTGCCTGTTAAACTCTTTCTGTTTGAATATATACTTGATGCATTTATGGTCTGTATATATTTCACAAATATCCACAATGAGGTGTTTTCCGCATATTTTTAAATCAAATACTATTGTATCAAACTCCATATCATTTGATGGATAATTTTTCTCATGAAATTTTAATTTCCATGACTCATATTCAAAGACTAAGTAATTTTTCATCAACACACAATGCATGCCATTTTTCGAAGCATCACTGAATAACACAAAAGTTCTCTATCTCTGGGTAATGTGAGCATGGGATAATTGATAAGCCTCCTTTTCAACTCCTTGAAGAACTCATCTCATTCATCAATCCATGAAATCTTGACTCCCATCTGAATTATCTTAGTAAGAGGGTTTGACAATCAGGGTAAATTTCTCACAAATCGGCAATAGTATCCAACTAACCCCAAGAAGATATAGATATCCATTACCGATGTTGGCCTCATCCATCCCTCAATTGCAGCTATCATTGAGGGATTTACAGACATCCCATTACATGTGATGATATGGCTCAAGAATGAGACTTCATTCTACCAGAAGTCACACTTGCTATACATTTCATAGAGCTTATCCTTTATCAAGGTCTTTAGTACAGTGCTTAGATGCTACTCATGATCCTACTTGGTTTTGGAGTATATTAGAATATAGTCTATAAAGACTACCAAAAATTTGTTGAGGTAATATCTAAATATTCAATTCATCATGTCCATGAAGATTGCTAGGGAATTGGTGAGTCTGATAGGGTGACTAAAAATTAATTTTTTATTGTCAATCACTTTTGAGGGATAGTGATAAACCACAAAGTGCAACATAACAACCATGAAATAGAAAGCCTGAAACCAAGAACTGTCTCTCCCCAAAAAATGCACTATGATGCTAATCCTTCACCAAATAATGTCAATTGGAATATTGTCCTATGAAAAAGGGCGGGCCCGGAACTGATGGCATAGCCATACCCATTCAATAATCCCAATCAAAATTACATGCACCAAAGAAGCCTTCAAACTCTGATCCCCATATGAAGCAGCACCAAACTCCATTACAAAACCAAATAGAGGATTAGCCTAAGAGAAGATAGCTCTAACAAGAATACCCCTCAAAAGAACCCACAAAACATCAAAAAAAACAGTGACATTAAAAATGAACTTGAGAATACAAGGATCTGCTTCCCTAAACAATTTCTAGGATAAGGAAGAAACCTAGGTGCCAGGGACCTCTATTATTTTCTTTTCAAATTCTGAATCCATCTTATCCCATATCTGAATGTACTCTTGATGAAAATATTCTCATTATTAATGTCCCCCCAGCAGAATTAGATCCTGCTTGTCCATCCATATTTATTACTCCACATTAAGATACATTCTTAGTGGCCTCCACATCATTTTAGTCTCCTCCTATTCATTATCATTATGCAGTATGACTTGAACAATCACATCGTCTTCAGAGAAAATATGTAATTCTAATGATTGTAATTTCTATACCTCTGGTTTATGACTACTCAAAAACTCAACGGCCATCTTCTTTCCATTGGTCTTCTTCGCAGATAGAGTCTCTAGAGGAGGTGGTAAAGAGGAGTAGTACTTCATCCCTTTCCTCCTCTTAAAAAAATTATTACTTCCTAAGCATAAATCTCCATCCGGAAATAGCTCAAGTTCACTTCTATTGGGATCCTTCCCGGAGACCCTGTCATCATGAACCAGAATATTTGGATCCAAATTCAAACAAACCACATAAATTCTTCCGAATGAGTTTCTCAAGTGAATAAAAGTCTGGCTCAAATAATCTGACCCCCCTGATTTCCGAGTTCTGGTTGAATTCTTCGCATCTTCAGTAGCTCCCTACCTCCCCTTGTACGCATCACTATTATTTGAAAAAACCACCTTAGTGCCAGGATTGACTGGGGAAACCTCCACCCCGCATACCAGTTGAACCATAACTGTTGTACTCCCATTCAACTAATTTTCTATTTGAGAAGCCTCAAGTAGAACCAGACCATCACCCTGCAGTTCACTAAATCTAGGTCTAGCCAGATCCTACTTCAACTGGTGGAACAACACAGACACCCATGGATTAGCTTGAGAAACCGAGGCCTTATTCACTCATATGAAAAAAATTGGGATATACTCCCTCTTCACCCTTAATCAGTAATATCCTGATGACAAATCCATCTCGGAGATGTATTGTTCTCCAAATAGTTGATCGAACAAGTCATCAATTTGTGGGAAAGGATACTTGTTCTTTATCACGATTTTGTAGAGCTCACAACAATCAATTCAAAGGTGCATTGACCCATCTTTTTTTCTTGTCAAAAAAGACTACTGAACCCCAAAGTGAAGCACATGGGCATATAAAACCTTTATCCAGATTCACCTATATTTTTTTCTTCAACTCATAAATCTCCATAATAGACATTATATATGGTGTCTTGGAAATTGTAAATTCTCTAGGTACAAGGAGAATTGATAATTCAACATCTCATATAGAAGGAAGACCAGGCGATTCCTCAGGAAACACTTCAGGGAAGATTCATTCTCATAGGGCAATAATATCCACGCTTGAGATGATGCTTCTTACGAAGATTCATTCTCATCCTTGCACTTGTACAGGATCGGGGGTTGTTTCTCCATATAGAGATTGATCACCCTCAATTGGAAATTTGAATTGAATATATATATGGAATTCCAATACATGACATGAATTGCATCACGTTTCACCAGAAGGTGTTTGACGAGGTTCAATAGGAATTGAAATCCACATATTATGTTAGGGGAGGAGTTATATTAATGGGATTAAAGGATTACCCCATTTAACGTACTCACCGACATCATTACTTCCATTATTTTTGGTTGTTTTGAGATTGTTCTACAATTTTTTTGGATATAATAGAATGCGTAGAACAAAAATAAAAAACAATGTTCTATATTCATGAATGAATTACTAGAGTACATGTCACCCCTTCATTTTTGGGGTTAATATCAGTGGTAGTGATTGAAAAAGATCACCCTTGATACCTTGAAGGTTGTTGGTTGCCTCCAAATACCCTTGGCTTAGGCCACTGGTTTGAAAAGATCCTGGCTCTATGTAGTTGAAGCAATAAACAATGCATTGAGGGTTAAACGGAGAATTCATCTCCTCTATTGCATCCGCTGATTTATCTTCTCGGTAGTTAACATATAGGTCTCCTTCTCTTCCACACTTAAAGCATTTCCTCGCCCAGTTCAGGCAATTTCTAGGGTACATCTTTCCACACCTTTGGAAATTGGGGTGATGGGTCTTCATAGCACATTTGGAATTGTCCATCAGACCGCTAGAATTAAAAACCACCTTACGATTTTTATCCATATGATACCCCTGAGATTCACCAACCTCCATTTCGACTTTGAGGGCACGTCGAACAATTTACTCGTAGCACTCAAAGTCACAGTTCACTAGGGATTTCCATAGGCTAGTTTTTTTTTGCAACCAAATGAGTGGTCAACCTCATATTCGGGGGTAATGACTACATCAGAGGCATATCATGCATGCCTTGTAAAGTTTTCCTTGTAAAATATGACAGATTCTTCATATTTTTGTTTGCGTGAAAGGAATTCCCTTTCCATATTATGTCAAAGAGTACATGGAAAATATTTATCAAATTTTTTTTCCAAATATCCTTCCATTCCAGTGCCTCAATCTCTTCATCAGGCTTCTTATTTTTGATCAATGTGCACCATTGATCAGATTCACCCTCCATATGATAAGTAGACCTAAAAACCTTCTGTTGTTTAGAACATTGAAGAATGGAGAAGATCATTGCAATGGAGTTGATCCATTGTTCGGTGATTGAAGGATCATATGATCCATTAATAGTAGGAGTACTTTGTATCATAAATCTCTCGATAATGAATTTTCCATTGTTTGGGATGGGGGGTAAAACATTTATCTTGAGCCATGATTCTATTAAAAACATGATTTAACTGAGAGTGTATCATAAAAAAGTTCTCAATTCCCGCTCCCAAGGGATTGGGCATCTCCTTAGAACAATCATCACATTGATCTTTTCATTGGTTGTTAGGATTAGTCCTCAAATTACTTGCAAGAATAAAAGTAATGTAAGGGTAACACATAAAGTGTAATCCAAATACAAATAACAGATGACTTATAAATTACATTTATTTCATCAACTTGTGAATTTATATGCTTTAATAAATGTTATCCATGATTTACTTCCCAATATATATTATTAGGGGAATATTTGTATTCCATTAATAATGGGTCATACTAAGATTAGGAATTTACTATAGCATATCCCCTGAGAGTTTCATAACCAAGAGTGCAGCTAGGCCAGTGGTCATATACCAGGATACCCATAGTGAATCTAGAAATGCGTTTTTATAGTTTTCACTTGTAACACCCCAACCCTATTTACCCAGAGTCGGTGCATTATTTTAATACATTGGCATGATTACAAAGAATCATGTCATGAAGGACCGATCAATTTAGTAGTCTTGGAATATATATTACATACATGAATGTTACATTACACCTCTTAACATACATAACAACATAAACAGTCCTTTGCGAATGCCATTATCCCTTGTCTTAACCCTGCATATCAATCACAATACACTTCTTGGAATCTTGGGAAAAATAAAACATAGAAAGGGGTGAGCTCAGATACTCAGCAAGGACAACAATACCGGGGAAAATTTCATAAATAAGCATAATCATTTAAGACAATGTATAACTAAAACAAAAAACTATTAAACATGAACTTCATCATAATATGGAAAAAATAAAATGATGTAATTCCATTTACTTATTCACGTGGATATTCTACTAGTCGAATAATCACATACAATATCACAAACCACTTTCATAATGATAGAATGCATAATGACATAAAATCATAACCACATAATCAAGGCCTTGTTCCAAGACACTAGTTTTTCTCATGAGACCTACCGATGCATCGAGGATCTATAGCGGGCTCCCCCCCCCCGTCACTTACTAAGTCCAATTCATATCTCATATGAAAACCATAAAACATAACATAAACATACATACTAAAACTAGCATACGAAATGTCAATACATTATCCATAAATCATGAAGGGTATACAAATAACACATCCACAGTAAAACAAATCACAAAACCATCAATACTATATAGAAGTTTTTTATCATAATAAATCAACCTCAATCAAAAATAATATCCAGTAAAGGATGCTAACATATGTGAAAATGATGAGAAATAATTTTTGAGAGAAATAAACTTTTTTAAAAATTTTCTAAAAGTCACAAATTCATAAATGAAGTAATTTAAAACATATTTTTGAATAAAAGTGTCTCGTACCACTTCAAAACTTTTGGAAATAATTATCATTTCAAAACATTTATGTCCATATAAATAAATCCTTAAAATTATTTTTGAGAGCGTGGACATTAATTAAAAATATTTAGAAAGACAAATCATTAAAAAATTTAAACTTATGATCATGATAAAGTGTAACTCTCAAAAATACATAAAATATTCATTTAGAAATAATTTTTATGAAAAATGGACATGGATGATAAAACTGTCCCAGTAAATACTTACACATAAACAATCTCGAATAATAATGAGATTGAGTAATTAACCCTTACCAATTTGGTAGCTTAGGAAACATACCCCTCATGAAAGAGGTATCATACAATGAATATGTAAATACACATAAATTAATGTTTATTACACAATGAATACAATTATGGGAATTACGTACACCAGACAAAAGGTAATAGTAGAAATATGGAATGAATCTCATGGGAATAAGAATTGAGATGAAAACCCCTTACCTTGCACATTCCATTAGTTGTGGGTATTTTGAACCTCCTGTATGAAGAACGTAGTATGTTATTAATTATACCAGAACCATATTAATATTTATTATATCATAAATTAATCATTTATTTATTTTTACTACCCATTTAATAATAATTTACAGGCTAAATTAACATTTTGGGTAATAATTGCTTTCTTTATCCTTTGTGTTTTAACTTGTTAGTCTTGATTGTATCACATAGACCATGATTTAAATACTTCCAGAATATAAAAAATGATTTATATATCATATATATTTAGAATATAATTATGTATAATAGATATATATGTGAAATGGAAAACACCCTTTATGGAGATGGTCGTCTGTACGTACGCATAAACGTTGTTTCCGTTTTCATAACGTATTGAACAGAACTAAGTGAATAAAATATATGTAAGTATACACACACACACACATATATATATATATCTAAATTAGAATTATTATTTCATATATTAAAAACATATTATTAATATATAATTTTATAATCTTCGGTTAATGGTGAATGTGGAAATGAATCTCATCGCGTCGTGGAGACGGTAATCCATACGTACGCACGAGCGACAATATAATTTCCATAAAGGTGTGGAATAGGATGGTATATTAATTTAACAGAGAAATTATCATGTTATTTTTATTATTTATATACATAAATCATCATTATATCCATCCAAATAACATAGTGTTGAATAACAAATTACGCCACAACGTGGTGACGGTAAGCCGTACGTACACACGCATAGTGACATTATCATTCATAAGATGGATAGAATAATGAATATAGTTGTAAAATATTTATAATAACATCAAAATATATAGAAGATACTAGGGTTATTATTTTAGAATTGAAATAACAAATAATGAATAAGTGGAAGAAGAAAGGAACATGAAAGAGGATGGTGAAAACATTACCTCTTCTTCAGGTTCATCCTTTTGATTTGATGAAAAGGGCTCCATAGGATGGCTTTATGATCAAAATATGGCCTCTAGGTTGAATTGAGTGAAGTTGAGAGAATATTTGGGCTGGGGTTGGCCGAGCCAAAATGCGTTGAAGGTATGAATTTGAGAGAAGGGGGAGTGTCCTTTTATAAGAGGGGTGAAGGGCACCTTTGGAAAAGCTAGAAGTATTATTTTATAATAAATTTATATCCTATTTCTAATGGCTCCAAAGTGGATTATTTAATGGATATGGTGGAGATAGTTCTAAAACCACTCAACCAATAGATTTTAAATAGGTTTGGATCACTATATTAACTTTAAATTTTTTATTTAACTCTTAGTTAAATAGTTGGACATTACCATGTCTCTTTGTATTTTTATATTATATTGTCAATAAACTTACTATAAACTTCCCAGAAACCTTCAAGTGGTCCATTAATAATACACCTATCATTATATATGTCCTTTGGATGAACCTTATATTTTTATGAATTGAATATCAATTAATAATATAATTTTTCTTTAAAAACTCATTTGTGTCAATTTTGACACTATTTAATAATTTATTTTTGTTAAAGTCATAAAAAAATTATTAATTCTAACAAAATTAATTTAAGAAATCATAACACGTCATATTTCCTAATAAAAGTTTTTGATGTCATCCAAACTTTAAAATTATTTTTATATTCTAAAATATAACGTATATAACTCTATGTAAAAATTGTTTTGCTAAAAGATATATTCGTATGTCATTTTTTTATTTAATTTAACTTAACTAAAGTGTCATTGTCACATACAAGTGGATCCATGGGGTCCCAATATCGACCCAAAGATGTCCATGGTTGGACATGCATCAACCAATAGAGTTAGGAGACGTTTTAGGGTAATTTATTATTATGATAATATTATTTTTTACCCTTATTTACCTGATTTAGCCTTTAACCATGGTGAATAAAATATTTACCGAAGTAATTATTCAAAATATCTAAAAATAAAAGTTACCTATTTAAACAATTTGGACATCCTGATTCTAAATATGGAATCAGTTTTTCTAAATTCAAAACACATGTGTGGCAGAAATTAATTTACAATTAATTCCCGTTATTAAATAAAAAAACCTGTTTTTAAGAAAAAATAACTATCAAAAGATTGACACTTGCTTATGTTCAGTTTTAATGTGAAATTATGTCCAATGACTAATATTGGATTAAATAGTAAAAATATAATCTAATTATACTACAAAGTCACTCAAGTGAATTATTTATCACTATTAATTATTTCGATTAAAAAAGTTGTTTTTAATTAAAATTTTGTAATTTTCATTATTCATGAAAATATGAAAGTTATCTGAAAAGTACCAAAAATTCCCATTAAGCTAATTTCAATACTAAGAATCTAAAAATGAAGTCCATTTTGAAATATAAAATTAATAAAATATCAAAAAGTGGGTATTACTAGTCATAATGGCTAGTTTGATTGGTTGTGGTGTGTGTTAGAACTTGAAGTTGCGTACAACACATGCTACTGCATTATTCAAAGAGAAGCGTACCATTGAAGCTTGAGATGTAACATTCTACCCTCCTTAAATAATTTTTTTACTCGCAATTTCAAATTATTTTTCAAAAATGAAAGGTTGAAAATAGAAAATACCTTTGGGAAAACCCATATCAGAAATTAGGTTAATAAAATTTAGTCTTAATAGGCGGAAAAAGGAAATGAAAGGGTCACCACCAAATTATAATCTCGATTAGGAGAATATTGTTGGAAATTAGAGACATATAATTGGAGGGAAAACATAAATAGTTATTGGTAGTGATTGAGGTCATCAATCACAAAAAAGTGTAAAATTGAGAGCCTTAAATTCATCAATCTATGATGATTTAAAATATAATCGGTGCAACAAAACATATGGTATTAGGATTAAAAATTTTTGTTTTTAACATAACTTCACTAAAGTATAAGAATTAATTCTTTCATAGAATAATAGAAGATGAAAAATATATACATGACAAGTAGGGTCCCATCCTTTAACTAATTTTTACCACAAACTCATCTTTCACTCTAAAAGATAATAGAACTTAAAAATAATATTATATTTATCCTATTCGTATAAGTTAAAAATATTGAATTTATAATTTATTTACCAGATTTTTTTTAAAAAGTCGACATTATTCAATATAGGATATCACGTGTGCCAGTGGTTGGTGATAAACCCTTGTCGCCCTTCGGTTCTGGGCTCATGTCTCGCGGCCTTGTCAGACGTGATGGGTTGTTGCCCGACCTCCGGGATGTCAATTTATGGAAATCCAAAAATAATCTCATACTATAATTATCCAAAATACTTCTGTCCAAACTCAGAGTCCAAAATTTATAAGGAAGGTAAACATAATGAAGATCCTTTTTTCAGCTTAATAACATGTGAACACCTTCATCATGAATTCTTTTAAAACACTACATCATCCTGAATTACCATAAAACCTTATTGATTACATTCATGATCCCTTATTCCATATAGAATACTGGATATACTCCTATCAAAAAATGTTGTAAACTCCAACAATGATGGAATATACAAATCATTAATCAGTTTCAAGGTATTCAAGAATATCAAATATAATTTATCCAAATCAACCGTGTATTATTACAAAATCACTACCTCGGTATCAGAACCATATTATGGTTTATCTTTCTCTCAACCATATATTTTCCAAAAATATAATTTTCTATTGAGTCACATTTCTTGGTTCCACACAATCTTAAGTCCTTAATGAATTAGTACTATAGTATAGTACTTATATACTCCATAATTATTATAACCAGTACATTGTTGATACAACACTCAAATGACATCGTTCTCTACTAACAACATAAGAACTCTAATCATTCCTCCTCATCTGTGGTCGTATCATAGCTTGATTATTATCCAATAGCATCATTTGGGGCATACACTGATGATTTGGACATTGTTTTGCATAGTGTGCCAACTCCTTGCAGACAAATCATTGTACATTTGAATCCATTTTCTTATCGTTCCAGTGACGTACATGGTGCCCTTTTTCTCCACACTTATTACAAACTCTCATTCCCTTCAAGCATGTTCCAGGGTGTTTCTTCGGAAAGTTATCGCATATGGGAAAATTATTCTTTTCCCTTTTCCCTTTATAAATATTTATCTCTTCCATCATTTTGTTCTCTTTCATCCCTTCAAAGCTATAGGATCAAGAGAATTTTTTACTTATCTTATTAACACATGATACTATTTCATCATATATTGAGAATACATAGGAGACTATTTCCCTTATAAATGTAGGCTTAATACAGTGAAAGATATGATCATTATTACTCTTTGAATCATATGTATTGCTAGAGTTTACATTGTTTCTACTAGGTGCCATTTCTATACAATGGAATAAACTAGGTCAATTTATGAATTTAAATGAATAATTACAAACTTGTAAAATACATAATGTAAATTGAACAGTTTATGGATATAATCCATAATCATAAAGATGATTTAATAAATGAATTATATACTCATAAACACTTCATAATGATTTTTAAAGGAAATGAGAATTATCCAAAGCATATCCCCCGAGAGTGTCGTATCCAATAGTTCAGTAGGGCATGATGTCCTACACCAGTTCCCGTTCGATTCTAGCTCAATGTGGTGTTTTTGGGTTTTACCCCTCGGTACATCTGTTCCAGTGCCGCCTCTACCTACTTGAATCTAGAAAGGGATGTATTTTCTTGGAAAACTCACAAAATCTCTACATTACAAAAATTCTAGGAATTTCTTCTATACTAATCCTCAAAGTCTATCTAAGGTCTATGTGCTCTAATCATAGTTTATCTAAATCTAGCTTCCAAGATTATTACTAAACCTCCCTGAAATACCAAATGTAATGCCCCGACCCCAGTTACCTAGAGTCAGTGCATTATTTTAATACATTGGCATGATTACAAGGAATCATGTCCCGAAGGACCGATCAATTTAGTAGTCTTGGAAAATAGATTACATAAATGAATGTTACATTACACTTCTTACCATATAAAACAACATAATTAATCCTTCATGAACACCATTATCCCTTGGATGAACTCTACATTTCAATCACAATACACTTCTTGGAATCCTGGAAAAAATAAAACATAGAAAGGGGTGAGCTCATATGCTCAGTAAGGATAATAATATATCGGAAAATTTAATAAATAAGAATAAACATTTAAGGCTATGTATAACTAAAACAAAAGCCTTTTAAACGTGAACATCAGCATAATATGCAAAAATAAAATGAAGTAATTCCATTTACATATTCACATGGATATTCTACAAGTCAAATAATCATATGAAATATCACAAACCACATTCATAATGATAGAATGCATAATGCCTGACTATCATAACCACATAGTCAAGGCCTTGTGCCAAGACTACAAATACGATTTTGTCAAGGCCTTCTTCCAAAACACTAGTTTTCCTCATGAGACCTACCGATGCATCAAGGAGCTATAACGGACTTCACCCATCACTTACTAAGTACAATGCATTCCACATATGAAAAGGATTAAACATAACATAATCATTCGTATTAAAACTAGCATAAAAATGACAATACATTATCTATAAACCACGAATGGTATAAAAATAACACATCCACAGTAAAACATATCACAAAATCTTCAATATTATATGGAATTTTTTTATCATAATAAATCATCCTCAATCAAAAATAATATACTATAAAGGATGCTGACATAGTTGAAAACTATGAGTAATGTTTTTTAAGAGAAATAACCTTTTTGTAAAATTATTTAAAACTCAGACATTTATAAAGGAAGTAATTTAAAAGAGATTTTTGAATCAAAGTGTCCCATACAACTTTGAAAATTTTGAAAAGAAATATCATTTCAAAACATTCATGTTCATATAAATAAATCCTTAAAATCATTTGTAAAACATGGACATTAATTAAAAATATTTATAAAGATAAATCTTTAAAACATTTAAAATTATGCTCTTGATAAAGAGTACCATTCACAAATCCTTAAAATATTCATTTTGAAATCAATTTTATGAAAAATGGACATGGATGATAAAAATTTCCCAATAAATAGTTACACATAAACAATCTCGGATAACAATGAGATTGAGGAATTACCCCTTACCAATTTTATAACATACAAAACATACACCCCATGAAAGAGGTATCATATAATGAATATGTAAATACACATAAATTAATGTTTATTACACAAAGAATAAAATTATGGTCTGTATTTACACCACACAAATGTTAATAGTGGCAATATGGTAGGAATCTCACGGGAATAAAGAGTGAGATAAAAACCCCGTACCCTGCACTTTCCTTTAGTCGAGGGTACGTTTATCCTTTTGTATGAATACCTTAGTATGTTATTAAATTATACCATAACCATGTTAATATTTATGATATCATACATTATTCATTAATGACTTTTTACTACCCATTTAATAATAGTTACCATGTTAAATTAACATTTCGGGTAATAATCGCTTTATTTATTGTATGTGTTTTAACTTGTTACTCTTGATTGTATCACTTAAGTCATGATTTATATAAATCCAGAATATAAAAAATTATTTATATATAATATATATTTAGAATATAATTATGTATAATAGATATATATGTGAAATGGAAAACACCGTATATGGAGACGGTAGTCCGTACGTACGAATAAACGCTGTTTCCGTTTTCATAGCGAATTGAATGGAACTAAGTTAATAAAATAAATTGTAGTATATATATATATATATATATCCAGTAGAATTATTGTATCATATATTACAAACATATTAGTAATATATATTTTTATAATCTTCGATGAATGGTAAATGTGGAAATGAATCTCATCGCGTCGTGGAGATAGTAATCCATACGTATGCACGAGCTACAATATCATTTCCTTAAAGGTGTGTAATTGGATGGTCTATTAATTTTCCAAAGACATTATCATGTTATTTTAATTATTTATATACTTATTACTCATCATTATATCCATCCAAATAACAAAGTGTTGATTAACAAATTATACCACGACGTGGAGACGGTAAGGCGTACGTACGTACACATGGTGACATTATCCTTTATAAGATAGATAGAATAATGAATATAGTTGTGAAATATTTATAATAACATCACATTATATATAAGATAATGGGATTATTATTTTAGAATGGAATTACCAAATAAAGAAGAAGTGGAAGAATAAATGAACTTGAAAGAGGGTGGTGAAAACATTAGCTCTTGTTCGGGATCTTCCTTTTGATTTGATCAAAAGGGATCCATAGAATGGATTTATGATCAAACTAAGGACACTATATTGAAGTGAGAAAAGTTAAGAGAATATTTGGGTAGGGCTTGGCCAAGACAAAATGATTTGAAGGTATGAATTTGAGAGAAGGGGGAGTGCCCTTTTATAAGAGGGGTGAGGGGCACCTTTTGAAAATCTAGAAATATTATTTTATAATAAATTCATATTCGATTTGTAATGGGTAAAGATTGAATTATTTAAATGTTAAGATGGGTAGAGTTCGAAACCCACTCAACCAATAGGTTTTATATAGGTTTAAGTCACTATATTATCTTTATCTTTTTGATTTAACTCATAGTTAAATAGTTTGACATTTATCATGTCTCTTTGTATTTTTATATGATATAGTCATTAAACCTCTTATAAACTTCCAATAGAACCCCTAGGGGTCCATTAATAATACACCTTTCATTATATACGTCCTTTGGCCAATCCTTATAATTTTAGGAATATTATATCAATTAATAATATAATATTTGTTTTAAAAACTCCTTTATGTCAATTTTGACAATATTCAATAATTTATTTTTGTTAAAGTCTTAACTACATTATTAATTAAAAAAAAATTCATTTAAGAAATCCTAACATATCATATTAACCAATAAATTTTTTTTATGTCATCAAAACTTTATATTATATTAATTTTAACATTTAAAATTTTAATTATTTGATTCTTTCATTAATAAGGAAAATACTGCATTATTATTCTGTCATAATTAAATTTTATTATTTAATGTCTAATAATTATAAATAAAATACCATTATGTTTGAAATCTCTTTATATTTTTAATTAATATTTATAGTCGAAAATATAACATATATAACACTATTTAAAAATAGTTTTTCTTAAAGATATATGCTTATGTCATATCTGTATTTACTTTAACTTAATTAATATAAATTTTCATTATCACATAAAAGTGGATCAATGGGGTCCCAAAATCGACACAAAGATTCCCATGGTCGTACATGTATCATCCAATATGGTTATGACACGTATTAAGGGAATTTATTATTATTATAATATTATTTTTTACCCTTATTTACCAAATTTAACCTTTAACCATGGTAAATAAAATATTTTCCAAATTATTCAAAATTTATAAAAATAAAATTAAAATATTTACACAATTTGGACCTCCTGATTCTAAATATGGAATCCATTTTGCAAAATTCAAAACACATAACTGGAAGAAATTAATTGAAAATTAATTCCCATTGTTAAAACAAAAAGCGTGTTTTTAAGAAATAATAACTATCAAAAGATTGCCACTAGATTATGTCCAGTTTAAATGTGAAATAATGTCCAATGAACAATATTGGATTAAATGGTAATAATATAATCTAATTATACTCTAAAATCACACAAATTCATAATTTATCACTATTAATTGTTTTAATTTAAAAAAATGGTTTTTAATTAAAATTTAGTAATTTTCACTATTCATGAAAATTTAAATGTTATCTGTGAAGTACCAAAAATTCACCCTAAGCTAATTTCAATATTCTGAATCCAAAAATGTAGTCCATTTTTAATGATAAAATATATAAAATATCAAAAATTGGGTATTACTATTTATAACGGCTAGTTTGATTGGTTGTGGTGTGTGTTAGAACTCGAAGTTGTGTACAACACAAGCTAAGGCATTATTCAATGAGAAGCATACCGTGGAAGCTTGGGGTGTTACATCACTCCTAGGTACATATGTGTCATTGAAACTTCTACCCGCTTGTATCCAAACAAGGATGTTTTGGACTGAATAACCACTAATTCAATACTCACCAAAATATAGTGATGTTTTTGTTATACTTAGTATGTTATTACCTATCACCCGGGGCCCGTGCTGTGATTATCCCAACCCCACCTTCCATAGGCTATGGGCTAGAGACTAGCACTGGAAAGGCATCTCCCTAAACCCTAGAAATCATATCCTTTTTACCTACAGACTCACATAATCCAAGCACATAACATGATACAAGCATAATGTAATCTATATAGTAAAATGGTGTGTACAATATGTAAATGTGCCAGAATGCAAGTCCAACTGGAAAGTACACTTAAAACTGAATATATCTCCTGTGAACGCCCTCCAATGATTATCCATGAAGGGTAGGTACATCTCTCGAATAGTCTTCTTTGTGGATAGTCTCGTCTAATGTCCACCTCAGAGCAGCCTGCAATCTTGGTACCCTCAACCTTGATCAGTGTTGTCCATCATCTACACAAGTCACAACAAGGTGTGAGCATATCCGATCCCGGGGTGAGTATAACGATACTCAGTAGGGACCCCGAGACCCCCAAATGTCTCTTAGAATTCCACAGAGGAGAAACCAAAAAGCAAGAATAAAAATACAAGAATGAAAAATAATCAACTCTATATAGGTATATGACCATACATATACCAAATTTAAAACTATACCCATATCGTTCATGAGCAAACATAAGGCCCAAATCTTTAGCCAAAAGCACAGCTATTTCATGAAGGAATAAATACCATGAAGGTAACCCCATAAAGGTATGTACCACAATGGTAATGCCACACAGAGTAATACCCCAAAGGTATCACCACATAGAAGTGTACCATAAATGTAAGTACCACAAAGGTAACTCCACATAGGAGTGTAACACAAAGGTAAAGACTCAAATCCCACCAGGTATAACATTAGAAAATATGTATAAATGATTAGATGTATTGCTAGATCATCATACTTCGTCGAAAATCTCTACTGTTGACCCACACAGGATCAAAGACGACCCATATAGGATTTGAATATGATGACCCACACAGGATCCAAAGATGGACCACATAGGATCTGAAGATAACCCACCCAGGATCGAAAGATGATCCACATAGGACCGATAGATGTTGACCCACAAAGGATTTGAAGATTCTCCAAGTACAACCAGCCACATGGATCCACACTAAACACACTTGATTTTGGAAGAAATCACTCTTCATGCTATCAGTCGATACTTCAACTCCCACGAAGTCCCATGAAGAAGTTTCGTGATGGTCAGATACTTCCTAATGGAAACAACAAGATTGACTGCGTGTCAATCGGACGCCCAGTCTGCAAGTTATCAACATTTTCATTCTGAGGGTCTGGTTCGATTTGTGTTTGATCCAACCAAGTTATACTCCAACATTATCTAAAACTCAAGTGGAGTATACAAAATGGACTGTCTCGATCCAAGGATTCTAGATCCGCAAATGGATAGTAAAACAGACACTTGGTTCTCATGATATGGCCAAAAAAGCGTATCTAGGTCCAGTTGGGCCCAGGTCGGGCTCGAAAGGGCATGACCGCGGCGGGCCCAGCCCAACCCGTAAAGGGGGAAGCTCAGCCTACTGGGTGGGGCCCGCTAGAGAGGACCACTAGGCGGCCAGCGGCCGGGGTGGCCTGCTGTGGTGGTGTCTGCCCTAACCGACACCCGAGGGAGGAACCCTCCCGGATTCCCAAACGGCCCAAGGGCTATTTAGTTATTTCCAACCTGGCAGCGCCACATGGTGCCTCTTGCTAGTCTGTGGGACCCACTAGAGCGATCCTGCTCGGTGTGATGCAGCTAGCCAGAAATCTGGAACACTCCCCCTTCTAGAGGCGTGACTGTGCCGATGTGCCTCGTGTGGCTGACCGAGTGTCAGCCACCCCCTAGTTGCGCTGCCGCAGCTCAGCATCCACAACCTCTACGTCTTCCAGCAGTGCAGATGTGTGTTTCCCCAGTTCTATGTGGTCGACTGAGATTCCGACCGCCACCTTCTACTTCCATGGTCGACGGTCCAAGGGCTCCCTCACTACCAGCGGTGCAGACACATGCCGCCCAGTTCCACATTGGCCATCGTGGTGCCAGCCACCCCATTCCACCACCGTGACTGATGGTCCACGACCTCCCTTGCTACCGGCAGCGCGGACGTGTGCAGCCCCGGTTCCACGCGGCCGGCTGCCATGCCGGCCGCTGCCTTCCACCGCGGTGACCGACAGGCTGCGGCATCCTTCAGTGGTGCAGTTGCGTCGCCACCACCATCTCAGCCTGTTGTTGTGTCAGTCGATGACTTTTACCCAACCTTTGTTGGTCACCAGCGACATGGTCGAGTTGTGCTCAACCCGTCAATCTTCCCGTGAAGAACATGTCAACAAAGAAGTAGCATAGGGATCAGGCCGTGTTCAATTGGACCACACCCTCCATGTTAAATCGATAGCAGTCAGTTCATATTTTCAAAATCATGATTAATCATGAAGAACGTTATGAACTATTTCTCTATCTCGTTTTTTGTTGGAGTGGCGTTCTTCGTTGAAGGATCTTCTTCCACCGAGAGTTCTCCCAAATCCATTCTTTTCCAACGATTCCCCCACCACGAGAAAGGCGAAGCCAACATAATTAAGATTAAGTTAATTAATAGATCAATTAATTTTTCTCATTAATTGGGATAATTCCAAGAGTTACAAAGGTTTAAAGGTTGGGTGGTCCCCACCACTAAAATCAATAACTGGTGGAGTGGAAAATTAAACAATTGTTTTTTTTCCTCTACAAAACCCAAAATTAAATGTCCACCCTTTACCGACTAAGGATAAGGTGAGGGTATCCTTATGATAATATCAGCACTATAAGTTCAATGGTGTTCTTGGATTTAAATTATGATCACTATTTCGAAACATACAAAATTACCCACACGCGTTTACTGAACTTACCTGAAAAAAGTTCAGAAATTCATTCCGGGCACACTGGGCCTCAGAATCATGCACCGTTAATTTTCAAAGACTCATAATATAACCATATAGTTTAAAAAATTACATTGAAAATTCCGGGTCATTACATAGTCTTATCCCTAAGTCTTTCACTAGGGTTTTCTAATCCTAATCTCAAAAATAACTAAACCTATCATCTGATACCAACTATTACAACCCTATTTTTAATTACACAGATAAACATGATTTATTATAAAAAATATTCACATGATAAAACATAGAATATTGAGACGTCTTGTGTCATGGAGGATTTGGAACATTACATAATGTCATGAAACATGAAACATGACATCTTTATTGAAAAACTCCATTACATGACCACTAAATTCCCTCGTACATAGCATTGCATTGGATTCCTTGAGGACATGCATAAAGAAAGAGTGATATATAAATCACAGTCAGGGAGTAAGCAAGGAATAACATTGAGAATACAATAAATGTTAATAAAATATTCATATATTTGGATCATAAGAGAAACACATATATAATGGCATGATATTGCGTGATTATCATAAAATGGAACTGTGGAAAACCACACTTAACATGGTATTGATATCATCCCAATCTCATTCAATATGGAGCATGAGTAAAACCTAATTTCACTTGAATTATCATTAGTAAAAAATCATTTCACTTGATGTATCATTTTAGTATTCTTTACCCAATGCATTGGAGCACTATAAGCGTGTACCATTCTTAAACATTTCATTTCATGCATAAGTGTGCCACATGAATCATACAACATTGAATCATTAAAGATAAAAATATATTCCATGATAAAGAAATATGGAATTCATACATGAAACTCTATAATCAATATGTAAATGTTCATAATGGTGAATAACTGTGATAGAGAAATGGGTATGGTATTCACGACATAATGAATTTTGCTGTGAAAAAACAGTAGTGCAATTTCTGCAGCATATGGGTGTGACATAAGAATTCAAAAAAATGGTTGATGAAAGATAACAGTGTGTCTCATAATATTTAAATGAAATGGAAAATAAGTGGTTCATATAGATACAAGTCCCAACATAAGTAATGAAATTATATATTCATAATACAAATGAAATGTGTGAATGTAAATGAGGAGAGAGAAATTCCTTATGGAATTTCGGCATGGTAATATGTGCACATGGGAGGCATTAATGAGATTGAAATGGGTCTCTCATAATTAAAACATAATTAGGGAAGTATAGGAGTGGTTAAAAATCATACCCCAAGATTTTTAATTGAAGATAAAAGGGAATAAAAACATAATGAACTTTAGAATTAAAATAAGAAAGGAAGATATCTCTTACTTGGGATTGTGATCCCAATGGCTTGGGAGAGGCTTGAGGAAGGATTATTAGGAGCTTGGGGAACCTTGGTAGTATTCTAGAGAAAGAATGGCAGTGCTTGGTCGATCTCCAAAGGCTTTGAGTGAAGAGGAAGTGGGAGCTTGGGTGGGATTATATAGGAAAATAGAGGGAATTCTTTATTATTTAGGTTTTTCCCACCACACAAAAAACTAATCAAAACCAAAAACAAACCCATGTTGTTTTCCAATGTTATAAGTAAAATGGTGGTGTAAAACATTATTTTATATGGAAAATATCCTATCATTTTAAAATATGAATATTTCTTATGTGGAGGTGAGTCACACTCTCAATGAAATACGTTTAAAAAGATAAAATGTTTTATAAGTCTTGGAGGGTCTTATAAAGATTTTTAAAATTAATCAAACAAACTCAAAAGCACATTATATTAATGTTAAAACATATATTTTCAGAAAATAATGTTTATAGTATTTTATTATATCAATATTGGGTCATTATGAGGTTATAAAACACATTATATATTTAAACGGTATTTAATTTTAACCCAAAATTTTGTTTGCCTCAGAAAATTATGAAAAATTCACTATTGGATTATTCTGACATCCTGATTAAAAAAATATTCATTTTATCAAAATAAATGTTTAAATTTATAAATTTTTACATTTAAAAAAACATAAATTTATCGAAAATTCATTGATTTAGACCAAAATAGCTTTCAAACATAAACAAAATTTAATCATATTCATAAAAATTATACGTTAATTTATATTTTATAAAAATTACTTCAATAATAATATTTTATCAAAATACTTTTTAAATAAAAACCCTATTAAGTCATCAAAATAGATTTCTTAGTTTAATGATAACTAAAAAATGCTATTTTTTCGTAAAACATTATTTACCAAGTAACAATAACCAAAAGAATGTATATTCTATATACAACAATAATGTACATAATCATAGGGTCAGGGTCTTGTAACATAGCCCCTTAAATCACAGAGAAAACACTGAAAGGTAAGGTGTGTGATGGTGACAGACTCTTGGGGTGGCTTGGATAACATCACTCGGGTGGTAATCTATATCAACATTCACTTATCATATATGAGGTTCTATTCGAGCTTAATGTGTTGATTTATAGCTTGGTATTGGTCAAGAGAAAATCCCAATGCCACCACATCCTTTTTGAGCTCCAAAAAAGGTACCTCTTATGGGGCAATTCAACTAGATGATGTTATAGCTTCCTTTCTCTGAGTAAATTGGATTTTTAAAGATCTATATTTATATTAATCTTGTGATCACTATTTAATGGATATATTGGTGATGGTCACCATACTTATTGGTATTTTAAAATCCATAAAACATAATACCAAGGAATTTCCTATGTTATATAACCATTTCTATAGCATCCCGCTTTTTTATATCATAAACATTCATTTCATTAAACAAAACGGAGGATCTTTAAGGTTTAGTGTCTTGGAAACCAGGAACATAAAACATGAAAACATAAAACATTCTTCTTAAAAACTTGAAAGGATTCTCCTCATGTTCATCCTAGGTTCATTACTACATCTCATAACCTGGAGACATACATCAAAATAAAGGGTGAGCAGAAGGCCCAGTAAGGGAAACAAGAGAAACATTTTACATGTGAACTTGAGATACTTCAATAAGGTCATGAAATGAACTTTAAGGAATGAGAAATAAATCATGAGATATATCATAATAAAAATAACATTTTTCATAACTTGAATATGTGGATACATAATTTAACATAGAAAATCATGAACATATCACCAAGGTCCATCCCCAAGGTTTCATTTAAAAATTACCAAGGTATCGTGAAAATTGTAATCTCTAGTGGTTACATCATAACCTAATGCATTGGAGCGCTATCAGGGCGTACCCTTAAATTTGACTTTATTAACATGTGAGCCACATATATCATCATCAAACATTTCGTAAATAACCCATATAGCATAAAATAAATGGGTTTCATTTCATAATCATAACGTTTTAAAAACTGCTTTAAAGACATGATCTTAATGTCACTTTAAACCCACAGAAAGGGAAAGCGGGTCTCATGTATGTAAATCACTGAATTTAAAATAGAAAATTTTGATATATATGTGAATACCCTTGTAGAAATAATAGATTTCAGTATTCACTTTATAACATAAAATAATTTTGAGAAAAGAGAGAGGCATTTTGAGATGAAAATTCTCCAGCATAACGGCTATGTTACAAGGTTATAGAAAACATTGAAAAGAGAGGGGACATGGGTCACCCACTCATAAATGATCCATAAAATAGTAGGGGGACAGAATATAAGGTATTTAAGAACATGGTAATATAATTTGAAAGATATACCATATGAAATTAAAAACATAGAAGTGAGACAAAAATAAGATTTCTCTTATGAAAATTCGGCAGCCTAACGACGTCACTTAAGCTTAAAAAAATGAATTGACTAGATCAAATAGGGTCTCTCATAATATGAACATAATATTTAAGTATGATAGATATAGAGATCATACCCCAACATAAAAAAATGAATTTGAAAGACTTGACATGAAAGTAGAACTTTGAAAAGAATGAGAAGGGTGAAAGAACCCCCTTAAAAATTTGGCAGCCTAACAACGTCACTTAAGCTTCAAAAAAATGAATTGACAAGATCAAATAGGGTCTCTCATCATATTAGCATAAGAGTTCAGTATGATAGATATCTAGATCGTACCCCAAAATAATAAAAATGAATTTGAAATACTTGAAAAGAAAATAGATCTTGAAAATGAGAAAGGTGAAAGAATCCGTTACAAAAATTTCGGCAGCCTAACGGCGCCACTTAAACATTCATAAAATGAAATGATGAGAGTAATAGGGGGTATCTCATCATATGAACATAAAAAGGAAAGTATAATGAATACAAAAGAATATCCTCCAAAAGAAGAACATGGAGCATAAAAAACGACATAAAAGAGATCACTTGAAAAGAAAGAGAGAGGTCAGATCCCTTACCTTAAAACGTAACTCTTAAAACTCAAAGGTTGGGACATTGAGGGATTGGGGGCACCTTGGGAGGACTCCTTGGGAGGTAAGGAGACCATAACATCTTTGAGGATGTTTTTGGAGTCGAAAAGATGGTAGGAGGGCTTGGTATCTATAGGGAAAGTGAGGGGACAAGGCATTAATGGCCAAGGGACACCTCAAAAGTGGTTTTCTCAAAAGCATGGGCCCTCCCTTGGTACTTCCCATAGAGTTAAGACACATGGGGACCCCCACACAATAATTAATTCTCTTTAGTCGACAATACCTTAAAATATCTCATGACATCATCATGACACAGTTATGATGTCATTAAACATCCCGAAACCCAAAAACTGTATTTTTACTATTCACTGAAAATTCAACTTTCTCAGAAAAATCCCAAAATTTCACATTAACCAAATATCAATGCTATGATTTCAAAAATGTACTCTATTTTATAAAAATAATTTTCTAAATATTTTTAATTCATTTTTTAAATAAACACACTATTCACCGAAAATTCATTTTTTTCAGAAAAATCCCCAAAAATTACCTTAACATAATATCGATGCTCTGAGTTCAAAAATGAAATCCATTTTATAAAAATAATTTTCTAAATAGTTTTAATTTAATTTTTAATTAAAAAACACTATTCATCCGAAACAAACTTATACTTGAATAATAATTTATGAAACTGTTATTTACCCATTTTATTGAAACTCATTGCTTAATCTAGGTGTCTAAATTATATTAAAACTTTCTTTGAGTGAAATTACTAATCCAATTTGGTCACATTACTAATCGTAAGTGTAAAATCACTATTCATAATTTAGTATTCATCAAAAATCAAGTTGATATTATTAAACTCGAAATTTCGTACTGAACATAATTGTAGAAGACCATTTTTTGAAAATCATTACACATTTTTATTTATTTAAGGTTTACATAAACATTTTTAAAATATCCTTTCTCTAAAATTCCTAAAAAAATATGCATACTATATTTATCCGGACATTTGAAAATTCATAAACATCATCATAAGAAGAAATCCCAATTTTTATTTAAAACAAAGGATTACACAAGGCAGTTGCGGTCTCCTTACATAGCCCCTTATCACACCAGAATAGGACCTAAGTGTAAGGAGTGATAAGGTGAGAGAATCTGAGGGAGGCTCGGCCAGCATCGCATCAGTAGTAATTTCCATCAGTTTGAACTTCTCACGAAGGCGGTCTCGTTCTAGCTTCACACGATGAAGTTCAGCTTGGGTTTGGTCCAGAGCAAAGCCCAGTGGTGCTACCTCCTTCCCAAGTTCTGTTAGATGAGCTTTAATCGGTCCAAGACTACTGGGTGAGGCCATCGAATATTATTTCTATATTAATTAACCAAGATTGCTTGTATTTAGAGACAATAGTCAAAACGTTTAGTTTCCAGTGGTCATATTGACCAATGGTCAAATAACAGTCAGAACCCAACAGTCTCATTTTAATTATACTCATGTTATCAAATGAAACATTTTTTTGAGTATAAAAATAAAATAAAATAACACATAAAATTAGGAAACAAGATTTGTTTAAAATTTCAGGTCGTTAAAATCTTTCCCCATTAAGAAATTGCGTCCTCGCAATTTTTAAAATTGGGTTTTGAAATTTCATTGAAAGTCCCACATCGGAAAAGGAGTCAGTAAAACTATTTCTTTAATAGATAGAAAGGGAAGTACAAAGGTCACCCGATTTAACCCTCACTAGGATTCCATGTAGGAAAACATGGACATGGAGGAGAAAAAAAGGGTCATGTTCTGAGGGAGTGTGATAGAGAACATGATTAGGAGAATCTTAACCATAAGAAAATCCCAAACTTATAATGTGTGTAAACGGTCTTTGATTACCTAGTAGGAAACGTAAACCAAAAATATTTTTTTTACGTTTCTTTTCATACTTTTGAGGAATTCATTTACTACATAGAACAAAAACATAAGAAAATATACCTTCCTTCATGTAGAGTTTCATCCTTTAATAAGTTTCTACCCAAAAATAATCTTTTCTCCAAACGATGAGCATTCAAAAACACTTGGTCTCATCAAAACACAAGAATCATCTTCTAGAGAATCACATAATCCACAAAAGATTAACCATCTATTTCATCTATCTTTAAACATTATCCCAAAAACAGAAAGGGTAAGGTAAAACAACTCTTCAAAAAGAAATAATCTCATAAGAATGGAAACTACTTTTAAATCCTCAAAGTTCCATGCTACTACCCAGAGATCATCATAGACCATTCTGTAAATAACTGTCCTTAAAAAAATCCTCAAAATAAACCAAACTAAGATTAAAACAGAAATACAAGAAGGATTTGATAACATAGTCTTCCAAGGTAAACATTATCATTCATCTCCAAACAACATCAACCACTCTTAACATCTTATAACAAATGTAACTAACCTAAAAATATTTACCCCAAGATAGGTTAATCATTTCCATAAGTAACCTAAATTACTATAAGTTCGCCTTAAGTTCATCGATTTTTCAAAATATAAGTCAACCTTACTCCTCAATGAAAATACCGTAGTAATCTATTTACCTCAATCATATAGGGTCCCCAAAATTGTAAAAGTCTCCCAAAATAATAATCATCTTTTAATCCCCTAATCATCTCTGTCATATTAATACGGAAATCATCACATTTCCTATCACATTGGTTTTTGGGACATGTTCTTCCATTTCCCACCATTAACTAAGAATATAAAGTATAATTAGGGGCTAAAATACTTCGCCAATAATCATGAAAATAAAACTTTAAGCATAAAAGGATAAACTTGTAGAACAAAAGTATATCCTAACTTGTGATCCCCAAGGTTCCAATCTAGGTTATCCACGATCGTATATTCTCATGTGAATCGTTATTTTATTTTATTTTTGTTCCTTTAATAATGGTTCATACTAAGCTTATGAATTTACCAAATCATATCCCCCGGGAGTGTCGTAACCAAGAGTGTAGCAAGGCCCGTTGTCGTGTACCAGATCCCGTTCGAGTCTAGATCAAAGCAGTGTTTTCGGGTTTTACCTCTATGTACATCTGTGTCAGAGCCACCTCCACCTGCTCGTATCCAGACAGGGATGTATTTGCGTGGCAACCCCTTACTCAATACTCACGAAAATATCTGCAATATTTCCAATATTTAAACATTTTTATAGGGTTCTTCCTAAAGTTTCCATATCCTAATTTCCAAAAATAACTAAACAATCCTTTGATACCAACTATAGCATCCCGCCTTTTTATAACACAAACTTTCATTTCATTACACAAAACTGAGGATCTTTAAGGTTTAGTGTCTTGGAAACCAGGAACATAAAACATGAAAACATAAAACATTCTTCTTAAACACTTGAAATTATTATCCTCATGTTCATCCTAGGTTCATTACTGCATCTCATAACCTGGGGACATACATCAAAAGAATGGATGAGCAGAATACCTAGTAAGGGAAACAAGAGAAACATTTTTACATGTGAACTTGAGATACTTCAATAAGGTCATGAAAAGAACTTTAAGGCATGAGAAATAAATCATGAGATATATCATAATAAAAATAACATTTTTCATAATTTGAAGATGTGGATACATCATTTAACATAGAAAATCATGAACATATCCCCAAGTTCCATACCCAAGGTGTCATTTGAAAATTACACAGGTTATTCACCAAGGTATTGTGAAAATTGTAATCTATAGTGGTTACATCATTACCCAATGCATTGGAGAGATATCAAGGCGCACCCTTAAATTTTTCTTTTATTATCATGTGATCCACATATATCATCATCAAAAATTTCATAAATAACCCATATAGCATAAAATAAATGGGTTTCATTTCATTATCATAATGTTTTAAAAACTGCTTTAAAGACATGATCTTAATGTCACTTTAAACCCACAGAAAGGGAAAGCGGGTCTCATGTATGTAAATCACAGAATTTAAAATAGAAAATTTTGATATATATGTGAATACCCTTGTAGAAATAAGATCTTTTAGTATTCACTTTATAACATAAAATAATTTTGAGAAAAGAGAGAGGCATTTTGAGATGAAAATTTTGCAGCATAATGTCTATGATACAAGGTTATAGAAAAAATTGAAAAGAGAGGGGATATGGGTCAACCACTCATAAATGATCCATAAAATAGTAGGGGGAAATAATATAAGGTATTTATGATCATGGTAATGAAATTTGAAAGATATACCATATGAAATGAAAAACAAGGAAGTGAGACAAAAATCAGATTTCTCTTATGAAAATTCGGCAGCCTACCGGCGTCACTTAAGCTTCAAAAAAATGAATTGACAAGATCAAATAGGGTCTCTCATAATATTAACATAAGTGTTATGTATGATAGATATAGAGATCATACCCCAACATAAAAAATTAATTTGAAAGACTTGACATGTAAGTATAACTTTGAAAAGAATGAGAAGGGTGAAAGAATCCCCTTAAAAATTCGGCAGCATAACGGCGTCACTTAAGCTTCAAAAAAATGAATTGATAAGATAAAATTGGGTCTCTCATCATATAAAAATTAGATTTATGTATGATAGATATATATATAATACCCCAACAAAATAAAAATGAACTTGAAAGACTTGACAAGAAAATAGAACTTGAAAATGAAAAGGGTGAAAGAATCCGTTACAAAAATTCGGTAGCCTAATGGCGCCACTTAAACATTCATAAAATGATGTGATGAGAGTAAGTGGGGGTCTCTCATAATATTTACATAAAAAGGAAATTATAATGAATATAAATGAACATCCTCCAAAATAAGAACATGGAGCATAAAAGAAATGACATAAAAGAGATCACTTGAAAAGAAAGAGAGAGGTCAGATCCCATACCTTAAAACGTAACTCTTAAAACTCAAAGGTTGGGACCTTTAGGTCTTGGGGGCACCTTGGTAGGACTCCTTGGGAGGTAATGAGACCAGAACTTCGTTGAGGATGTTTTTGGAGTCGAAAAGATGATAGGAGGGCTTGGTATTTATAGGGAAACTGAGGGGACAAGGCATTAATGGCCAAGGGACACCTCAAAAGTGGTTTTCTCAAAAGCATGGGACCTCCCATGGTACTTCACATAGAGTTAGGACACATGGAGACCCCCACACAATAATTCATCCTCTTTAGTCGACCATCCCTTAAAATATCTCATGACATCATCCTGACATAGTAATGATGTCATTAAACATACCGAAACCCAAAAACTGTATTTTTACTATTCACTGAAAATTCAACTTTCTCAGAAAAATCCCAATATTTCACATTTACCAAATATCAATGATCTGATTTCAAATATGAACTCTATTTTATAAAAATAATTTTCTAAATAATTTTAATTCATTTTTTAAATAAACACAATATTCACCGAAAATTCATTTTTTTCAAAAAAAATCCCCAAAAATTACCTTAACATAATATCGATGCTCTGATTTCAAAAATGAAATCCATTTTATAAAAGAAAATTTCTAAATATTTTTAATTTAATTTTTAATTGAAAAACACTATTCACCCGAAAAAAACTAATACTTGAATAATAATAAATGAAACTGTTATTTACCCATTTTATTGAACCTCATTACTTAATCTAGGTGTCTAAATTACATTAAAACTTTCTTTGAGTGAAATTACTAATCCATTTGGTCACATTACTAATCCTAAGCGTAAAATCACTATTCATAATTTACTATTCATCAAAAATCAAGTTGATCTTATTAGACTCGAAATTTCGTAATGAACATAATTGTAGAAGACCATTTTTGAAAATCATTACACATTTTTATTTATTTAAGGTTTACATAAACATTTTTAAAATATCCTTTCTCTAAAATTCATAAAAAAATATGCATACTATATTTATCCAGACATTTGAAAATTCATAAAAATCATCATAAGAAGAAATCCCAATTTTTATTTAAAACAAAGGATTACACAAGGAAGTTACGGTCTCCTTACATAGCCCCTTATCACACCAGCATAGGACCTAAGTGTAAGGTGTACTATTGTGAGAGAATCTGAGGGAGGCTCGTCCAACATCGCACGAGTAGTAATTTCTTTTAGTTTGAACTTCTCGCGAAGGCGGTCCCGTTCTAGCTTCACATGATGAAGTTCACCTTGGGTTTGGTCCAGAGAAAAGTCTAGTGGTGCTACCTCCTTCCCAAGTTCTGTTAGATGAGCTTTGATCGGTCCAAGACTACTGGGTGAGGCCATCGAATCTTTTTTCTATATTAATTAACCAAGATTACTTGTATTTAGAGACTATAGTCAAAATGTTTAGTTTCCAGGGGTCATATTGACTAATGGTCAAATAACAGTCAAAACCCATCAGTCTCATTTTAATTATACTCATGTTATCAAATGAAACAATTAATGGTGAGTATAAAAATAAAATAAAATAACACATAAAATTAGGAAACAAGATTTATTTAAAATTTCGGGTCGTTACAATTCACATAATAAGACATTTAATTAGATCAAGAGGAATTTTCATAAATAAAATTTTGGGTCGCTATAACCCGTAGAAACCCTAGTTTCTTAAGAAAAAGAAGAAATATCTTAGGTATTCATGTTTATACTCTTCTATTTATAGAGGTTCATGTTTTGGTGATGAATGAGAGTGAAAAATAGGGGATGTACAGGTTGCATGAACCCATGTTCATGGTTTGAAGAAATCTCGAGGCCTTGAGTGGTTGTTTGAAGAAGAAGTTCACCCAAAGAAATGGTTCACCCATTCGGGTTTGAAGAAACATATACATATAAACATAAATAAACACCCTAACCAAGTGCAGGGGAATTAAGGAAAATAATAATGTGGAAAAGGAGAAGATGTTGTGTGTGTGCTCAAAGAACCACACCCATTTGGGTTCTTACACCATGAGAGGAAGAAGAGAGTGAATTATTTCATGCATGCACATGCATAGATGAAATCACATAAACAAAGAACCAAAATATGTGTGTGCATGTGTGTAAAAAAGAATAAAGAAAAGAAATAATGGTTCAACCTAAATGTCTTATGAATGATCACATTAATTCATGATCAATGTAGAATAATATTAAACTGAGAATTCCAAGTGAGCCAATCTTTATTTTATAACATTCACATAGTTGTATGTGATTCAAGATATGAAAGAAGAAGAAGAGTGCATTCGGTTGTTTCATTAAGAAGAGGTAGTGCAGTCGGTTGTTGCACTGTAGAAGGAGAAGAAGAAGTTTAGTGTAGTGGGGTTTGCACTAAAGAATAAGAGATAGGAAGATTAGTGTTTATTTCCTACTACATTGAACATAACCAAGTGAAGAGAACTTAAGAAGATCAAGAGAAGAATCAACATTTTTAGGAATGAAGAATATTGTTTCCACTTGTAGTATAGAGAACCAGCAAAGAAACTGAAAGTTGGTCTAGGCTATCACCAGTCTAGGGAAGACGATTCTGACCCACCCCCTCAAAAGTGTAGGGACCCAGACTGACTATAAGATTGTTTTCCTAGTCAACCCATAGTAACAACCTATAACACTATAGTGGATAATCCATGCACTGGTCATTCCCATTCATGTCGAAGACATAGCTTCTCTTATTTAGTGGTGAACATTGTAAAAATATCATGTTCATATTTTTTCATCTTTTTATTATTTCATGTGATAGGCAAAAGATAATAAGAGAATCAAGATCCAAATAGGTCAAGAGGTATAGGGATAAAACGTTTTAGTTGGTTTGAAAGGTCCCCAACACTGATTCTCCCCCCCCCCCTCTTAGTGTTACGTATATCCCAAATTGGTCATCTCAATTGGTATCATAGGGAAAAGTTCACATCTTTCAGATTTTCTAAAGTGAATATTTGAGTTTCTTTCCATAGATATCAATGAAGTGAACATTCAGTGATGATTCGGTTTTCTCTAAAAAGAATTCAATATCTACCTAGACCCTAATGAACAGGAAAATGAAGGATAAGATAAATTATAAGAAGAAGTGCCTATTATCTAATGAAGAGGAAGAATATGGTTCTCCATATATAGCTAACATTGGAGACACACCAGACATTTAAAGTAATGAAAAGGTGGCTCATGTCCCCACCATGAAGATAGAAAACCTTCTTACCTCAACTGATCACATGGTATGTTTTAGTACATTATAAAATTATTCTCAGGATGGAAATAATAGTAGAAGTGGGTATTATCACTCTACAAAATCCCTAGAAATATTTTTTGATAGATTATGAATTATTATGCATGGTATTCCTGAAGAAATTACATACCTGGTTTGTGGAGTATTTCAATGCATGCAAGAAAATATCACTCAGCTAAAAGAAGAAACTGATGTTTTTGAGAAAGGCTTACAAGAAATAATTGTTGAATATTTAAACCTCTCTAGATAGGTTGGATCCTTTGAAACAAAAAAGAGGGGATTTGAAGTATGTTGTTCTTAAGTAGATTAAAGATGTGGATGAAATGGAGGGATTCAACAAGATACTAGAAGAGAATATCCATACACTTGATGATGAGATTAAAAGGAGAAATTAATTCAAGGAAGTATATTTGGAAGAAGACTCTGAGAAGATCAATAATCTTTACACTTTATTAAAAAAATTAGAGATACAGGAAGATGAAGTTGATAGATTAAATAAGTCTTTTAAGTGAAGATGATGGCCATTGAAGACCAGGAAGTCATCTTCAATATGTGATGTCTAGAATTGGATGTTTAGTTGACCAATCTTGGGAAGACACATCTTGAGTCCCCATAATATAATGAAATAGTTGATTCTAGTACTCAATGCTCACAATAGGATTCTAATGGAAAAATTCCTTCAACATGTGATATTAATATCATGGCTACTCTCATTGATCTATCACAAGTAGCTGAGAAGGTGATGTTACCATCCACACGAACTTGTAAAAATGATTCTAAAATTGTTTCAAAAAAAATTTCAGGATGGAAGAAAAATTATAAACAAGTATGTATGAAGAAATTTTAGAAGATACCTACCACCATTAATACGGTGGATTGGAAGAAGAATTTGGAAGATTATTCCCCACAGAGAGTATAAAAAATCATGAAGAAGGCTATACAACTTTATACAGAATATATAAATAAGAAAAGGTTTTTTGGTCAATGATGGTGCTACAAAAAAATTGGGAATTTTGCACTGCATTTTTTGTATAATACATCAAATTTAAAAGAAAAATTAAATCCCATCTCAAGGGGGGAGAAATCCAGAGAAAAAGAAGCGACTTCCACAGATCCAGAAGCATCTATATACTACACACATATTTGGATGGTTAAATAACATATGTGATGTATGCAATAGAAGTGGTCACATTAATGGTGCATGTTCATTTCAATAGTTACCCAAAGTTGATAATAATATAAGATCACCAAAAATGAAAAAAAATGGAAATGATGGGAATTCCTTGGATTATATGTCCAAGAAGGTGAAGGGTGGTGCAACAAAAAGATCTACTAAGATAGATGCCACTCAGAAGAATCTATATAGAGGATCCAATCTTAATGCCTCAGTTTTTAATGACATATTGTTTTTTTGGCTGAAATATTTGGAAATAATGATGAAAATGGAAGATTAACATGCTAAGGTTAGTGCTAGAAACCAAAATAAGATTCTACATGAAGGTTGTGAAATATTGTATGTGAGGTACAACAAGGAAGGTCACGCTGTTAAAAGATGGTTGGAATTTACTCAATCCCAATAAAAATTCCTCAAGAAGCTAAATGTTGCACTAGGAGATTATAGTTCTTTGAAATCCATTGAAGAAATAAGATTCAAAAACAATGAAATGGAATAAATAATGAGGTCCATACAATCACATTCAACATTGAAGATTAGTTGTGAATGTGTGATGATTGGAGCATCTCGGTTGAGAAAATCATCTCAGCCTTGTTGTTCATATTGATGAAACATGAAGGATCCACCTTATTACATTAAATATTTATTTATTGTATTTCTTCTTATCATACTGGGAATTGAAGGTGAATCAAGATCTCAGGGGGAGATCTTGATATTCATTTATGGAAAGTGTTCCTTTTAGGGGTAGGCACATGAAGAAGTTACCATAGTCATTATCCCAATCATTATCAACATCAGTTGGTATAAAATCTAATTACTCTGAAGACTATATGAAGATCATGTCATTGGAAAAGTTATGTTATTTCTTATTCACTCATCCTTGGTTACTCAAAATAATTTCCATTCTAAAGAGGGGGAGTACCAAAGTTAATCCGTGAAATAAGAAGATTGAAAGTGCCCCAAGGCCACATATCCTCCCTATTGCACTTGAATGTTTTTGATACTTTTGATGGAGAGAGTGTAGGAGTTTCTGGTAGATTATTTTATATCAAACTTATTATCCTAATCATGGAATGAAAGTGGAAATCCCTTGAAGACAAGTACATGAGTTCTCATCTCATGAGGTATCATATTTAGTAGGTAATGGACAATATTGCTGTCTAAATCAGATCTTATTGTTTTTTACCCTAATAATTTCTCAAGTAGACTTAGAGTTATATGATTGATGGAACATTTATTAAGTATGTAATGATACCCTCTCTACCATGAACATTTTATTTCTTGACAATAATGGGGTGAGAAGTGAAATGAAAGACCAGGGGAGAGAAATATGTAAGGGGAGATAGAATTTTCCCATTTTGACTATGACAAATTCATTTTTAGGAAAATTATTAAGCTATGAAAACAAAATACAAAGGGGCATATTTTTGGGACCACTTTGTGTATATGTTGTATTTGTTGTCAGTAGGTGTCAATAATGGTCCAAATGAAGAAGGAACTCCAAAATGAAGGGAGATTGATTGAATTGAAGATGCCTGGATAATTTTTATGGATTTATAGAATTGGATTCCATTATTGGGCAATTCTCCATGTTTTTAGAAATTATACGATTGATGAACTGGTCATGAATGTTCAAAGAACTCGTATCATGTGTGATACAATGTTTACAACATTGATGTAGATTTCTTTTAAGGATGATTGAAGTACATTGGATTTGATAATACAAAATATAAAGGAGGAATAAAAAGGATGAAAAATGTGTTTTTGACCTTGAAGAGGCCATGCACATATTTTTAATATGGCCATTCATTTATCTTATAATGATTAATTTTTGGATTACAAAACATTAGGAAACTCTTGAGCTAACTGACGACCTCAATCCTCAGGCGTATGCGGGACCCGAGGGCCAACCATGCCCAAAGGGAAGATCTCAAAGCCATCCTGCAAGAGGCGCATGGGGGTCATGTATAACCCACTAGGTTATTCATAGTGGGGACTAGGTACACACTCAATGAGGGATAATGAATGCATAGTGTGTGCCATAGGATGAAGATTGGGTGCTAAGAGCGAGCCCACAATGAACCAGTGTGGGGCGACACCGGAGGGGAGAGAGGAGAATTCTAGCCGAATGATGGAGTGGCTTGATATTTATTCCATGAATCTCTATATTTCTGATTTTATGTGGGACGAGTTTTAAAAACCATGGGCGTAATATCAGTTGTCTATAAAATCCCGCATCTTGGTCGACCATCTGATCAAACATGGAATTCGATCATCCAAATCTTTCCTTCTCAACTGATCTCATTCTTGTGCATTTGAATCGAAGCCATATGATCCTCCCACAATATTTGAAGAACCGCACCGTCATCATCAACATCCTACGATCACATAGGCCACTTCATCTTTCCATAGCTAATGTATAATCACATCTGAACCGCCATACTTATCATTTTGACAATGTGAGCATCTTCGAATCGAACTCATACCATGCATGAAATCTACATCTTCCATGCATGTGATATATCAAAAAAGATGGATCAGCCGAGGAAACTGGTGTTGCAGAGGACATGAGGATCTGAGTGTGGCACTAAAACGAGATACTCATGATCCTAAATGCACATGATCTGTTTGATGGGAGAAGGTCCCACGTTATATAAAAGGAAACATGCCACAAGTCCTTACATATCTTCACCCCTGAGTTTCATTATTTAAATACACCAGATAACTCAAGAATTCAAAGCCGTGATCTCCATGGATCTTCACATGGATCTCCAACACAGAAGAGGATTTACCCTCACCTATAAAAGGAGCAACCCAAGACAAATATTGGTTCTACTCCGGCATTCCTGAGAGATCATGTTTTTAAAAAAATAGAGCATGTCTCTACGTGTCACTTCGTGAAGAGAAAGAAGATCACTATGAGTCCTCAAGGCTCCATGAAGAAGATATCCCACAAGCCTTTGAGAGTTTCTACACACCAATGAATAGATTCTCAATGAACAAACACCTAATCATGCGATAGGGTTTTTAAAACCCTTATTGTGCATTGTGATGGCCACACCATCGTGAGCCATTCATTGAGCCTTTGTCTCTCACAATGCTTTGCGAAGAGGAAGATCTGTGCTTCTCATGCACAATGAAGAACTATACATCCCCTGTACAAAGAACACAACCTATGGCCACCCTGGTTTCATGAGGTAAAGAAGAAAACTCTGAGGAATTATGTTTTACACTCTACAATTTATAGGGGTTCATTTTTTGGTGAATAAGGATACAACAAGAGGAGGGGAGTTTGTGTTCCATGCACTCATGTGCATGGTTTGAAGAAAGACTAAGGACTTTAGTGGTTTTTTGAAGAATAAGTTCACACAAACAAAGGGTTTCACTTATTCAGGTTTGAAAAAACATATAAATGTAAACAAAAAGAAACACCCAAACCAAGTACAAGAGGAAGAATTAAAAAATGAAGTTGAAAAGGATAAGAGGTTTTTTGTGTGCTCAAAGAACCACACCCATTAGGGTTACCAAACAAAGAGTGTAAGAAGAGAGTGGATGATTACATGCATGCACATGCATACATGAAATCACTTAATCAAATAACAAAAAAAAGTGTGTGTATGTGTGTAAAATAAAATAACAAAGAAAGGGATGAATGTTTCATCCTAAATATTTTATGCTTGATCACATGCATTCCTGAACAAAGGAGATGAATATGAATATGATGATGCCATGTGATACAATACTTATTTCATAACATTCACATAGTTGTATGTGATTCAAGAGAAGAAAGAAGATGATGATTGCATTCTGTTATTTCACTTAAGAAGATTTAGTGGAGTCAAATGTTGCACTAAAGTAGAAGAATATTTTTAGTGAAATTGGGATTTTCACTAAAGAAGAAGAGATAATAAGAGAGAATAAGAGGATATTTTCTTGCCTATGATTTGAAAGTAACCATGTGAAGGGCACTTAAAAAGATCAAGAGCAGAACCTACCATTTAAAGAAAGAAGAAGACTGTCTCCATAGGCAGCATAAAATACAGAAAGGTAGATTAATTTTGGGATAGGATATCACCAGTTTAGGGAAGAGTAATTTTTCCCACCACCCTCCAAAGCATAGGGACCAACACTAACTAGAGTATTGTTTTCCAAGTCAACCCACTGAAACAAATTATCACATTATAGTGGATAATCCATGCACTGATCATTCCAATGCACGGAAAGGATGTATCTTCTCTTATTGAGTGCTGAACCTTGTAAAAATACCATCTTCAAATTTTTACTACTTTATATTATTACAAGTGGTAGGTAAAAGAGAATAATAGAATAAAAATCCTAATATGTCAAGAGGTATAAGGATAAAAATTTGGAATTGGTTTAAAAATTAGACAAAATGGATTCCCCCCCCTCTGAGTGTTAGGTATATCCCAAATGGTCCTCTCACTTATGATGTAGTGTTGGGTGTGGAACCTGTAGGCCTTCGGTGGTGCTAATTAAATACATCCAAAAATTAGGGGTCAATGTTTTGAAAAGAATGAGGACTAGTAGTTTTTGGTGAATTTATAAATTGAAAACAAGAAATCTAAAACTCTTATATGTATCCACTTTTAGGGTTTAGTGGTTCTATGCTGAAGGGATGTAACAAATGTGGCAATTTGTGCATAAAATTTGGAAAATAGTGATCGTAATTCTTGTTTGATGTGGTATTCAAGGTTGTAGGATTCAACAATGAGGAAAAATTCCCTTCACTGTGGTTTTACACATTGTGGTGATCAATGAACATTTAAACTGATGAAAACATTGTAGAGATCATAAACTGAGTTGGCCATTTTGAATGTAGGGATGTTAGATCTCTTTTTGATCGTTTCCACTATGGCCGTTTTGAGAGCTTCCACACCCTAGTAGTGATTATTTTGGTTCTATAAGTAAATGTTCTACAATTTATCTTTCATTATCTTTTTTTGTCTTTTTTATCCTCAAATAACCCTAGGATCCTTCCTAGATCATTTATTCATCCTTTTAGGGATCTTGATATTTTTTATTAATGTTAAGGATCCTTCTTCAATATAAGGTGTTATTATTCTCTCCCCTTTTTTATTTTTGAGAATTCTTCCAATAATCACCTGTTCGTGAATATGGTGGTTTGAATTTGATGCTTTGATGGTGAATTTGATGTTATAATATAATGTGATCTCTACTAAATTCATTGGTTCATGAATCATATTCATTTAAAGTTATGTTTTTTTGGCATTGTTGAGGTAGATGATTTTTAGGATCACTTATACCTTTGGAAATTATTATCCTTGATATATTGTGGATTCAACTAATCTACCTTATTAAACCTAAAATCCTACATTTCATAGACACATTACTCTAATGACCAAAACTATTTCATTGTTCCTACATTGATAACTCCCCAAACATTAATACTAGTTGCCTCTAACATTATCTTATTTGATTCCCACTCATCAGTCCATTAATCCAATTCATTTCACAATATAAACCTTTTTAATAAACCAATAACTAAATTTTCTTTAGAGATGGTTTTTATAACTCATCACTCCGGCATGTGGCTATGAAAGAGTTATGTTTCGGGGGTAGGGTTTTCCTAACATTTTGGATTTCATTCTATGACTCTCTCATTGGGATATATGTTGTGGAGCTATGATTTAGGGGGATATGTCCCTATTATCATATATATTTTAATCATATAACTATTATATTAGGCCCAATTTTATAGAATTTTATATAGGTGAAGGGGGTGTTGTCTACTTTTTCCTTGTATTTTTTGTTGTGATTCATACTTTTCATAGCATAATTACTATTCTAGATTTATTAAAAATAATTTGAAGTATTTTTTCTATGAAATATGATTGGTAGGTGGTATGAAATTGGTTATGAGCCTATTAGTTGTAAGGGAAATTTGGTTTTTTGACCCTTTCAATTTCCATTAATGTAGATTTCTAAAATTACATTATCAATTTCTATTATATTGGTATTTATAATTATGTGAGAAAATATATAAATATAGATTTTAATTAATGAAATGGTAAGTACCATTAATATGATAATAAATATAGGATGGTGATTTGGAAATATATTTACAAATTAATGATGAGAATGACATTATAGATAAAGAAGGTTACTATGAATTAATTATAAATTATGTTTAAGTAATTAAATAGTCAACATATTAGGGTGTGGGTGAGTTGATTTCCTCTTACATAATTTTATTCTATCTTATGGAGATATTAGGGTAAATTTATAATAAAAATTTTAGTGAATCAATTATATTGTTTCTAGGTTATATTATGATGGTTAGACTATAATTGGGATGAGGAGTGTTTCTATTAGGTCATTTAAGGTGGAATTTGCCTTGTGAGTCTTCCATTTACCATTAAATTGAAAATAATGTTTAAAATTAGTTTATTAGTGATGCTTTATAAAAATCCTGATTAAATAATTAAATATTTTATCAGTGGGTTTTTAAAAACAGCTGCTAAATATTTTGCAGATAGTAAAAAAGGAAATTTTCCTTCCCCCTCCCCTGAATTCCTTTCCCCAATCCATCCCTTATCATGAATTCCTCTCCACCACTACCCTTTCCCCCTTTCCGCCACTCCCTGATCCCTATCTTCCACTACTACATGATCCCTCTCATTCAACACTTCCCAAACCCTCATTTCCCCTCTACAAGCTGCCACCACTACTCCCCAGGCCCTCTCTTTCACTCCCTAAGATGATACCTGATCCCTCAATGGACCTCCCCAAGCCCTCACCATTGATCCCCTTTCCCCTTTCCCTATTTTCCATAAGCCATCATTCCTTTTCCATAGTTACCCAAACCACTGACCTCACAGTCTCCATTTTTCCCCTTTTCACTCAAAGACCCAATCCCCTACCATTGTGCCATCACCTCCCCCAAACACTCACTACCAAGGCCTCAACACCGAGCCTTAAATCCCTCACCAATTCTCATGGGCCCTCTCCTTCAATGGTATGGTCAACCTTTCTACCCTTTCCCCCTCCATACTCCCATCCGCTACCATCACACCACTTTTTCAGACAACTTTCTCACTAGTTAGGGTTTGTTTTCATAATCTATCAATTTTAGTTTAATATTTTTTTTCTTTTAATATTTTCATGAGTATTTATTTTATAAATTTAATTCATTATTAAAAAAATATAATGATGGTATTTTTTGGTCATTTTTGATATAATGGGATAATATATACAAATTGAAGGTTGGTTTTATCCAAAAAAACATGTGATTTAATAATTATACTTGAGTGTTGATTGTACGGTTATTGATGTTTTAGAAATTTTTTTAACAGTATAATAGGATTTCAATTTTACATTTTCAAATCATTAAACAGACTTATAAGAAACATGTAATTTTGTGATATATTATCTATAATCAAATTAAAAACTATGAAAAATTATGTTGTTCAAAAATATTATCAAATTAATCTGTATAAATACTATTTATATTTTTTTGATTCAAATAAGTTTGTAATTTTTCATTAAATGACATAATATTTCTTATGAAATATTATTTTATTTAATGAATTGAATTCACTTGGTGATATATGTATAAAATTTGGATCATATTGTCACAAAACACACCTCTATATGCTAAGGGATTGGAGGAGTTTTTTATTTTGAAATTTCTAATTGATCCATTGATGGGAGAATAAGATTCCCTTACCTAAATGTAAATTTAGATGATGGTTTGAGAGATATAATGTTTATAAAAAATTGACATTAAATTAATTACTTACTCAATATTATTGTTGGATTTGGAAAAGAGAATTGAACATTATAGAATGTTCGAACACAGATGTAATAAACAGAACGATCTTCCAACATTGTTGATATAGGATAATGAAACAAAAAACCATATAAATGATGCATTCAACACTACAAAGAAATAATTTAAGAATAATATCATATCAGTACAACTAGTTTAGTGTGATACAAGTAGTAACTTGAAAAATGATGTTTTTGGGATTATAGAAAAATTGGATTATGATAATAGCATATCATTAGATACGCCTCTGGATATTGTGGAGGCTGTGTAAGAGAGATCATCATAGAGAAGAAAAATATGTTTCATGACTTAGATTATAATAAAAATAAATATTTGTATTTTGGATGTTGGAAAAATTCAAAATATTATTTTATACTGGTGTTATACCATATCAAATTCCTATGAGGAATTACAAATAAGTTGATGTCCATAATAATGGAATTTTTATGATGCATTTTCTAAAACTAAGATCCCGAAGTCAATTTATGATACGAAATTTGTTTTTGGCAAAATTATTTTGAATTATAAAAAAATGCATTCTTGTCCAAATGATTGTATGATTTATTAGGGATACGATTCAAGAAGAAATGATAGAAAAAAATGTTTGTCATATATATAGAAGTAAATGGGTTTTGTTGGAAGTATTAATCAAAATAATAATACTACAAAGAATAAAAAGAAACAAATTAAAAGGTTTTTCATTACTTCCCTTAAATAAATGATTCAAATTATTATTCATATTTTTTTAAAAATAAATAACATGAATTGGAATTCTATAGATAATAAAAATTATTGGTTAATGATCCATAATATAGTCTCAAAATCATTGAATAAATTTTACATATTATATAAATATATTTCATCTGTTCATAGGAATGTGTGATTGGGATTGTATTTGGATTGATTGAACTAATTTTGTTCTTTGAATATCAGGTATAACATTTGGCTGGTTATTTTGATACCTTACAATATACCTCAGTGGATGTGTATGAAAGAAATGCCTTTTACCATTTCAATGATTATTCTAGGAAAAATATTCTTGTAAATGATATTGATGTATACTTTCATCCTATAATTGAAGAATTACCAGAGTTATAGGGAAACAATGTTGAGTCATATGATTTATATTCTAAAACAGTGTTCAAAATTAATCAATCTATAATGCGGACTATTAGTGATTTACCTAGACTTGGGAAATTTTTTGGTTGGAACAGTTACATGTGTTCTTCCTGTACAGTTTGTAACTTCGATTTTGAGCCTGAACAACATCCTTATAGCAAAATAGTATTCTTCTAATTTCAACATATATTTTTCAATGCATCAAATAGATTTAGGGTGAACATGTAAAAATTAAATTGGTATATTGATAACAGACAACCTAAAATTTTGTTTATAGATTCTGAAATATTATCTTGACTAGTAAATGTTGATTTATTTGAGAAGGTTACCTATTTGAATGATAGTGGAAAATTAGTTTAAAGGGAATTATCAATTGAAAATGGAACACAACATTGAATAACATAGTATATTCATCAAAATTATTTATTCGTAATTTAATTTACTACACCATAATCATTATGTTATTCATATTTAGAAGAATGTTTTTGAAAATTTGATCTTTTCATTACTTAATGAGAAGTAAAAATCAAAGTAATATCTCAATACATAGACGTAATTACCAAAAAATAATATAAAGAAATATCTATGGATATATGAGAAAAAAATGATTTATATGAAAAAAAATTCAATGAAAACTATGGGTAAAGATTTACACATTCGAATTTTAAAACATGTGAATGTATTTGATGGGTATTAAAGTAACGTCTCAAGTTGAGTAGACATAAATTTTCATAGGTTACATGAATTGAAAAATAAATTTTCACATATTCTATTATATTAGTTACTATTATTGGCAATAGATAAATTTTTACCTAAAATGATATTATAGTTGTAATCCAATTATTCACATTATTTAGAAAACTATGTGGTAAAAATATATATCTATATGAGCTTGAATATCTTTAGGATATTTTTTTACTGACACTTTTATCAATGAATATGATCTTTACATCATTTTTTACATTCATGATGCATTTAACTGTGCATTTTTATGAGGAAACTAAATTTGAAGGAATGAATGTATCCATTTGACAGGTACTTTATTTATTGGTTTTTATCTTAAGTGAACAATTATTTACACATCATTATATATGTAACTATGTTTTATTCATTTTATTTAATAGATACCTTGGTTATTTGAAATCATACATGAAAAAACAAACTCAACTTTAAGGCTCTATTTCTGAAGGGTATTTAGTAGAGGTGTGGATTAAACATTTTTCTAGATACTTGGATGATATTGAGAGAATATTTAAATTATTTTTACTTGTTTTAGAAACATTGAATCAATTTACACTACATGAGAAATAAAAACTCATTCCTACTAATAGCCAATTAGTTGGGAGCATCTAAAATATTACACTTTCAAAAATGGAAATATTATGATCACATAGATACATGCTACTAAATATTGAAATTTTAGATCAATTTATTTATGATATCAGGATACAAACAAATATATGAATGAGAAGTTGAACACCAAATGAGAAAGATATAACAAAAGATATTAATAAAATTATTGTAGAATGATTTTCATGTCGTGTGAGTTCATAAATATTACAAAAAACATAGATATAAGGTTGAAACATATATTTTAAAAATATAATAATTTATATTACTTTTACTAGATCATGCATACTGACACTCAATATGAGTTCTCATAAGGTCTGATTTTTTTAGCTTTAGTTCCTCTAAAACAGGCTAGTAACTTTGACACGTACAATGTGAAAAACATAAAATTTAAGATAGTTGACTGGGAAGAGGGTTCCAAAACATAGAATAGTGGAATATTTATATTTTATGAATTGTGATACTTTGTAAAGGTGAATGATATCATAAAATTAAACTACCATTGTTATTTTTTGAGTAATTGTATTCAGATAAAAGTTGTTCGATATTACTAGAGTTATTAAATGAGATTCCTTACAATTTAATTATGTGAAATTCTATTTATTGACCTATTTAGTGGTAATGAAGTAATTGATCTATATTTATTATCATCGCAATATAAAATGGTATATTCTGTTTTATATTTCACTGATTAAGGGTGGAGAATAATTGTTCACATAAAATAATGAGACTTGTTTGATATGGGTGATGATGTGTAAGATTTTACCTCTAAAAATGAATCCCATTAGTAGTAATAAATTGAGTTACATGTCTATCATGATATTTTAAATTTAAGTCTTACAAGTGAGGATAAAGTAGATGAAGTAAAGATGGAGAAAAATAAAAACAGGATTTTAGGAAAAAATTATTGTATGTGTGGTCATTTATTATCTTATCAACAACCGATGTTATATGTCATTAATTTCTAATAATGTGGATATTATATCATTATTAAATTTATTTTCATGCATGAGTCATTTAATGTTGAAAAAGTAAATTTTACATTTGTGTGTTTTTCTAGTCATTCATTATCATGCCTATGTATATTATGTTTTTCTGTAATAAGCATCTTTTAACATTTCAAAATATATTTTTCAGCATGAATCTTTTAAAACATATATTCTGAAGTTATTTTTAATTGTTTAAATGATATTAATTCCAAGGAATAAGTGATTCACTAATCATAGTCGACTCTAATGGTCACGACCCGTCCCCCAGGGCTCGTTCTGTGACTACCCCAGGCCCTCCTTCCATAGGCTAGGGGTTGGAAGCTTGCACCATAGGGAGTATTACCTAAAATGGGAATGCATTGACATTAAACCAATTCAAACACACAATATGATAACATAATAAGAAGAAACTATGATGTTAACTGATGTAGTAAAAGATTGCTGAAAGTAAAAAGGGACTGGAATACAAGCCCAACTGTAAAAGTACAAGTATGACTAAGAATACAATATTACTGAAAGAAAAAGGGAAACAGCTACTAGGTCATCTAATGAGCTTCCTACATGAATGTTAGGTATATATCTCCTCCTCACCAATCCATGTTTTTCCATCTCCTCCGCGTACCACCAGGTCCTGGATCCCTCAAACCTCATCCCAGGTGGTAGACATCTGCACAAGACAAAACAAGGTGCGGGCGAAGCCCGTGCATGTATGAGTATAAAAATACTCAGTACGGACCCCGTGACCCTAAAGGTCTCTTAGAATTCTAGAAATAAAAACCACATGGTAACACGACGAAGATAATGTATTACATAGGCAATGTACCACATAGCATAACCTCAATCACATGTTCAAAGTAAACACATCTCACACCAAGATATATTCTAGGGGTAGTAACATGTAACATCCCCGGTCACATCCTCGAACTCCTCGGCTTCTAGAAAAATCCTCCTATATTGTGTAATGTGGGCCTATTGTGTCAAAAAGATTCACTTCCATAACCATGAACTACTGAGGTACTCCTCCCCATCACGTAATGTTGGTCTATTGGGTAACACAGAACCGCCACTCCCCATTATGGTATGGTAAGGTACCCCACCCCTTTTTGTATCATGGCCACTCCCCACCGTGGCATGCTGAGGTACTCCTCACCATCATGTTACGTGGTTGTGGAGTTACTCAAAGTCGAAAAGATTGCAGTCGTCAGGTCTCAACCAATCACAGGGTTCCGTAATTAGTGAACTTGTGAGAACCACTTCACAAGATATTAAACTCACCTTAACTAGCATGATGTCTCACAAAGAAGTAATCAAATGATCCTCCATGTCATAAGGGTTGCAACACAATAGACGACATGACAGTCGGAAACCCGATCTGTGTGTTATTGGGATTTTAGTGTAAAGGGACCAGTTGGATTCGGGTGCGATCCAACCCATCCGTACACCAAGTTTCTCCAAAACATTAATGGAGTAATTCAAAAGGATTGTCTCACTCCAAGGGACCCAATGCTGCAGAAGGTTCGTCAAAAGGGAATTTGATTCTCAAGATAAGGTCATTTGAGTGTATTTGGGCCTGGGTCCGGTCCGACTTGGTCGGTCCGACCTCGCTCGACCTGGTCTAGGCTAGTCAGAGGTGGTCTTGGCCCATTAGGCTAACATTTGGTCTAGGTTGCAAGAGGGGTGTCCTACAAGGGCGTCTAGACAAGAATTGGGTGGCCTGCAAGTGGCGGTACGACCCGCATGGGGCGGCTGCCCGCTGGGGCGGAAACCCGTTTCGAGTGTGGCGTCCCACTCTGAGTGTCATAGACCACTCCGAGGTAAGAAGACCTGTGAAGGGGAAGCGTCCCAACTCGAGGTCGGTGGCCCTCTCTGAGGGTGGAGGCCTTGTTTGAGGGTGACATCCCTATGCGAGGGTAGTGGTGCGGTTCGAGGGCGGCTGCCTGGTGTGAGGGAGGCGACCAGTTTTAGGGGGTGACCCACTCTGAGGGTGGTGACCCATTCCGAGGGAGGTGTTCCAATCTAAGGGAGGCCAACCGGTGTGAGGGCAGTGTCCCATCTCGATGGCCGCAGCCTGATTCGGTCTAACGCGTGGAGTGCAACCCCCTGGTCACTCGGATTCCCAAACGGCCTAGAGGACATAGGACTTGTGAGGTAGTGGTGCTACTACGGTGCCTCTTGGTTGATGAAGTGCTTTCCAGAGGTGGGTTTAGCCTCCACCGCATCTTCGGTCGCGGCTTCCGTTCGCCGGCAGTGTGGCAGTCGCGCTGCCTGCCTTCCTGCGGCCGAACGACATGTCTGCGGCCTCCACCATTCGTTGCAGTTGATGCACCACGACCCTCCTCTTGAAGAATGCGTCGACGCAGTCATGTTCTTACATGGAGGTTCAATGATAGAAAGATAGAGGAGGGTCCAGGCTGGGTTTGTTTGGCCCACACCCTTCACGTTAGCTCGTATTCTGAAGGATATTACGGGAGTTCAATAAATTCACTTGAATTTGAAATGATATTGAAACCCCTTCCTCAAAACGTCGTAGAAACGTACAATCTTGAAGGTGGATTGTGTTATTCATTCCCATGACTGGTTCCCAACGACTCCACTCGCACGCCGCCCTTTGGTTCAGTGTTGTCCATCACCTCTTTCTAGGTCAGCTACATCTCCTAAGGGTCTGGCATTATGGTATTTCAGCAGTACTTTGATACTTGGTGAAGCTCTCCAATACCCCTTCCCTAGATTTATATATATAGGAGAAGAGGAGGGTAATTAACAGTGTGGGGAAATAATGTGGCTCATTAATTATGAAGCTTACTAATTTTCACCAACATCATCCTTACCTAAGGATGGCAGGTCATTCCATTTAATGTCTTGTAACACCGTTGGCCCCACCCTTTAATTGGTCTGTTAGAGGTTATGAAACAAAATAAAAAACTTATTTCATTTCCTTTATATTAAAAAGACACAAACCATAACTTTTTCTTCAGACCTACTACGTTCAATGTAAATCCTCCCATAAGATAACCCTAGTGTTGCAGATTCAATGGTGCCCTCAGATTTTTAATTTGAACAGTGGTTCAAAATTTTAAAAACTCCGCTCACGTGTTTACTAAACAAAACTTAAAAAAAGTTCATAAATTCATTTTGGGAACACTGGGCCTCAGAATCATGTGCCGTCAATTTTTGAAAACTCATAACAATTCCATATAAATAAAAAAATTAAATGGAAATCTGGGACTTTATATTCTCCCCACCTTTAGAGATTTTCATTCCTAAAATCCACAACAGAGTCTACGTAATCAAATTGGGGTACTGAGCATGAATCTAATACTCTGACTCCCATGTGATCTCTTGGAGGTTTTCGTGCTTCCATTAAACATATACTAGAGGTATCGACTGCCCATGAAGGACCCGCTCCTGTTGATCCTCAATCTCTAATAGAACCTCTGTAAATGTCTCCCCATTCTATTATTCCATCTCTCTGTCGTCGATTATGTGAGATGGGTCATGCACATATCTCCTCATCTGGGATATATGGAAGACTTCGTGCACATTCTCCAACTATGGTGGAAGTGCCAAGCGGTATTCCACCTCGCCTATCGTCCGAAGTATCAGAAATGACCCGATAATCCTCAGTGATAACACTCTGCCTCATCCAAATATCTATAGTCTTAATTGTGGAGAGACTCTAAAGAAAACATGGTCCCCCTCATGGAACTCCAATGGTCTTTGTCTTCTGTCAGCATAAAACTTCTGTCTACTATGTGAAGTCTTGATCTGCTCCTAGATGATCTTCACCGTCTTAGTGGTATTACATACCATCTCTGAACCCATAAGTGTTGACTCCCCTAGGTCTGTCCAGCAAAGAGGTGATTTACAGGGTTGGTCATACAGGGCCTTGAATGGTGACATACTGTTAGTGGAGTGATAATTGATTTTTTAAGTGAACTCGACCTACTATAGGTGATCCTCCCAACTATGGCCAAAATCTAGGACACATGCATGAAGCATGTCCTCCAGGATCTGAATGGTCCGCTCTGTCTGACTATCTGTCTGGGGATGAAAGGCAGTGCTTAAACGTAGCTGAGTCCCAAAATCCCCATGTAATACCTTCCATAACTAGGATGTAAAATGTGTGTCACATTCATAGAAGATTGTCGATGGCACCCCATGATGTCGCGCAATCTCTATTATGTAGAGGCGTCCCATGAACTCTAATGATCCCAGCTTTTGGATAGGTAGTATGTGGGTCGACATGGTAAGTAAGTCAATGAACACAGATATGGAATCATGTACCCAAGAAGTACATGGAATCCCTATCACAAAGACCATGGAGATCCCATCACACTTCCACTTTGGCACCTCTAGTGGCTGAGAAAAGCCTATTGGAACCAGATGTCCAACATTCACTTGTTGACATGTGAGGCATCGTGAAAGAAACTCTACCCCTGCCTTCATCATCCCTGGCCACCAGTGCTGACGCCAGAGGTCCTGGTACTTCCTCGACACACCAGGATGTACCTTCCTAGGGGACTGATGGAACTACCTCAATACATCCTCCCTTAGCATCATAGGAACAATGGTACGTCCTCTAAAAAGGGAGATGTTCTCCCCACCATCATAAAATCAATCAGGTGCCTTCCCTGAAGATATCTAAGAACATCGAGGTTCGCAGTTAGTTTGCCCGATTTGGGCCTCATAGACTTGCTGAAGGAGTGGTGGAGTGAAAATCATAGACCGGAGGTATGCTTCTTTATCTCAATCCACAAAGGATAACTCTAACGTGGCTAGCTACTATATCGCCTCACTCAGAAACTATAGACCAGACCTCATGCTGAGTGCATCTACTACCATGTTGCCCTTCCCAGAAGTATAAACTATATAAAAGTCATAGTCCTAGAGGATCTCTAGCCATCGTCGTTGTCTCATGTTCAGGTCCTTCTAAGAGAAGACATACCTGAGACTCTTGTGATCATAGTATACTATAAATCGTTTTCCCATTATGTAATTTCACCTCATATTCAAGGAATAGACCACTGCTGCTATCTCCAGATCATGGGTTGTGTAATTCTACTCCTGATGTCTCAACTGTCGTGAACAATAAGATATCACTTCTTTCTCTTGAATCAGGACACATCCAAGCCCGGTCACTAATGCATCACAGTAGACTACATACTCAATGCCCTCCTCTATCTTTCTCAAGATGAGGTTACTCGTCAGTCTTGATCTTAGCTCCTAGAAACTCTGTTGACATCTCTCCGTCCACTAGAATTGTTTAGCCTTATTTTTCAAAGCTGACAAGGGTGATGAAACTTTGGAAAAGTCAGGCACGAATCATCGGTAGTATCCCTCCAATCCCAGGAAACACCACATATTCATTACATTCCTATGTGGATCCCTAGCTAGCACAACCTCTATCTTCCCTGGATCCACTAAAACTCTAGTCTCTAAGATAATGTGCCCCAATAATGTGGACCTCACCTATCTAGAACTGGGACTTCGATAGTTTACCATAAAGCTAGTGCTCTCAGAGTGTATCCAGAACAACATGTGGAGGATAGGAATGCACCTCCTCCGTCGCTAATTATTTCAAGATGTAATCAATTAAAGCCACCATGAAGAGATTGAGTTATGGATAAAAGATCATTTTCATGAGTCCCATGACTACTGTTGGGGCATTGGTCACACAAAAAGGCATAACCAAGAACTAATAATGGTGATAATGACATCTGAAGGCTGTCTTCTGTACATCCTCATCTAGTATCCTGAGCTGATGATATCCTGATCAGAGGTTAATATTCGAAAATGTACAAGATCACTTCTGTTGATCGAAAAGATCATCAATCATTTGGAGTGGATACTTATTCTTAATAGTCACCAGGTTTAGGTGTTGATAGTCAACACAGAGTCTCAATCTCCCATATGACTTCTTGGAGAATAAAATCGGGGCTTCCCATGGAGAAACACTGGGTCTAAGGAATCCCTTTCTTAACAAGTCCTCCAATTATTCACGTATCTCACAAAACTCCATGGGTTCCATCTGATATGATGGTGTTGATATCGATGCCCTCCCGGGGTACAAGTGGATGTAGAAGTCTACCTCCCTGCATGGAGGTAGTCCTAGAACATCATCATTAATGACATCTGTATACTGGTCCACCTCTATATGATAACTCTGAATCTCAACATCATAAAATCCAAGGGTAAGGCTATACAAATAATGAATAATCAGATGTTCCATCCACTGTTTAATTCCATCTTGTGCTGCAAAGGTTCCCTTCTTTCCGGTGTAAAAAACATGGTCTCGTCCGTGCGGAAAGACTGCACTTTTCACCTAATACGTCAATCTGTGCATGGAATGTGGATAACCAATCCAAACCCAAGATGACATCGTAAGGGCTCGACACCGCTACTAGGAGATCCCAGCTGAATCTCTAACCTCCTAGAGTAAGCTCACACCTCAAACACTAGTGTGTAATCATTGATTCCTATCCCGTAGATGTCTCTAGCCATAAAGATCAAGCAAATTACTCAACTGAAATCTCTGAGATCCGAACAAGGGCCATGGAAATAAAAGAGTGACTGGATCATGTGTCTATAAGTACTAAAACTACGGAGGAGTAGACATAGATCATACCTCTAATCATCTTTGGAGCATCGTGGTCATCGGCCTCAGCTTCCTGGAGTAGAGCTCATCTATGTCTTCCTGCTCATTGTGGTTGTGGTGGACCACCTGGCGGTGGCGGTAGTAGAATCTCGAAACGCCTCCCACCGCCTATTTCACGACCAGTTCCTCTTCCACTTCCGCTACCCTTTAGACATCCTCACTCAAACCTCTACTTCTACCTTGATGGTCCCTCGACCATCTGCTATTCGTCAGTATAGTGGGTCGGGTAGTCACGATCTATATGACCCTACCCACTGCAAGTGTAACACTGCATGTCCCTCGCCTGTCTTCTTCTGCCCTTTGACCCTCATACCTCAGAACCTATATACCAAGGTCATCCACATGATGGTCTATTCTTCTTTTACCTCTGTTTAATCTTCCTACTTCTTCCTGGATATGACTCGGCTACTTTTCATCTAATGGTAGCTCTATTTGTCAATCCCTTCTCGGCTAGGATGCTATCCACAAAAAGTTCTCGCTCAGGAACCCCAACCAGTGTTGGAATGATGAGCGATACCATCGATGCTCTGATATCCCATTGTAGACCCTTCTCAAAGTTCTGTGACCTGAAGAAAGGGTTAGGTACCATGTCAGTGGAGTATTGGGAGATATCAGTGAACCTATCCATGTACTAGTCCACTGTCATGCTACTCTACAGTTAGTGCAATAGCTCCTGTATACGTACAGAGCATAAGGTCTCTAGGATGAAATCATCCCTAAAAGGCCCTCGATTTCCACCTAGATGAGGGTCGCCTCATCATGTATATATAGCATCAGGCTCCACCATCTCCCTCCTGCTTCTTGAAAAAGGCTGGCTGTCTACATCAGCATAAAATCATCTGGTGTCCCAACTAAGTGAAAAACTCTGGCCACAGCCTCCTGCCAGTCCTCAACTGCCCGCAGGTCTGCCTCGCCTCAGAACATCTGAGGCCACTGCCGCTGGATCTCATGCAATGTTCCTAGTCTGTGTGCACCCTCTACTGGTGGGGCAGGTGGAAACCTCTTTCCAACAGGCATTGCTGATGTGGGTACATCACCCGAAGGTTTCAATTCCATAACGAGGCCCCGCACCAAGGCCTCATCGCTCAGTGGGCCGTCATCATGCACTCTCTCAGGAAACCTAGGTGGTTGTCTTCACGGAAACATCGTGAAGAGAAATAGGTGTGTCACAGTTACAAGTTAAACCTTGTTATGAATACTCAATGAAATTTAAAGAATAAACGTTCCAAAACACACAAAATCAGTGTTTTTGTGCAATGAGTCGAAAATCACAATATAGGGTCCTGGTGTATGGATACATCGGCTGCTGAACCAACATTGGATTCCCCAAATTAAAAACCACACTCATAACACTTAAAACTATTGCCACACAGAAAAGATCAGATCCCTAGTTCTTCAGTAGAACTGACTCCTCTGATACAACTTTGTCATGACCCATCCCCTGGGGCCCGTGCCATGACAACCCCAAGCCCACATTCCATAGGCCATGGGATGGAGACTAGTAGAGGAAGGAAAATTCCATAAAATGGGGATGGATTTCCTTTAAACCTGCACAAACACATGGTCCGAGAACACAATAAGAAACAACTGTGAGATAAACTGCTATAGTAAAATAGTGATGAATTTAAAAAGGGGTTGGAATACAATCCCAACTGTAAAAGTACATGTACAACTAAAAGAATAATAAAACATAAATAAAAAGGTAAAAGTCTTCTGGGTCATCCTATGAGGTTCCTACATGAAGGGTAGTTACAAAACTCTTTCTCAACACTCCACGTCTGTCTGTATCCATTACGTACTAGTAGGTCATAGCTCCCTCAAACCTCAGCCCAACTGCTCATCATCTTTACATGACACAACAATGTGCAGGTGAAGCCCATGAATGGGTGATTTTAATGATACTCAGTAGGAACCCTGAGACCCCTAAGGTCTCCTTGAATTCCAAAATGAAAAACTATAGGGTTACACCATGATGGTAATGTACCAAATAGGTAAAGTACCACATAACATAACATCAATCACAAGTTCAAAGTAATGAAATATCACAAAAAGATTTATTCTAGGGATAATAACATGCAACATCCCCAATAACATCATTGAACACCTCGACAGGTATAGGACTCCTCCTCTATTGAGTACAGTGGTTCTACATCGTCACACAGAGGCGCTTCCCACTAACCTCGAACTAGTGAGGTAATCCTACCCAAAAAGTACCGTGGGTCTTCCTAGTTAAACAGATCCCCCCTCCCCAATATGTTTTGCTAAGGTACTCATCCCCATTATGTACTATGGCTGTCGAGTCACTACGAGTCGAAAAGACAACAGTCATCGGGCCTTAGCTAATCTCAAGGTTCCGTACGTAGTACGCTTGGAAGAACTGCTACCCAAGCCATCAGTTGCATCTCAACCAGAACTATGTCTCACAAATAAGAGACCCTATGATCTTCCATGTCATAAGGGTTCCAACACAACAGATAGCACGTAGTTCGGACGCTCAGTCTGTGCATTATTTTCACTTCTGTGCCAAGGGCCAGATTGGATTACGGTGGGATCCAACCCAGCCGTGCTCCAAGATTCTCCAAAACTCTAATGAATTAAGTATAAATCACCATATTTCTCCAAGGGTCGCAATGCCACAGATGGTTCATCAAATGGACATCCTGTTCTCAAGATATGGTTATTGGAGTGTTTTCTGGGCCTGGGTCTGGTCTGACCCGGTCGGACCGAATTAGCCCCACCCGGCTTGGGATTAAATGTGGTGGTTTCAAACCGTACCACTATGCTAGTGTCCCAGTCCAGGGGCGGCAGCCGGGTCCGCGGGCAGCGGGCTGCTACAAATGCGGCAGACTACTCCGAGGGTGGTGGCCCGATGTGAGGGTGGAGGCCTAGCTCGAGGGTGTCGGCCCGTTCAGAGGGTCACGACCCAGTCCAAGGTAAGCGGCCCAGTGTGAGGTGGTTGGCCCGGCTCAAGGAAGGCCACCTGGCTCAGTCCGACGTGGTGGGTGTAACCCCCGGTCTCCCAGATTCTCAAAGGGCATGGAGGCCGTTCGTTTTGCGAGGCGGCACTGCAGCGTGGGAGCCGCTCGGTCACCGCGAAACCCACATGAGGTGGGTTTGGTCTCCATAGTGGCTTTGGCTATGGATTTCGTTTGCCGACTACATGGTTGTCGCACCACCTACCTTCCCACGGTCAGCCATCATGGCGGTCGCCTCCTCCGTTTTCCATGACTAACGAGTCACAACCCTCCTCTTATGGCATGCATTGATTCTCTCTCAGTCTTCCATGGAGGCGCAAGGATAGCAAGATAGGGGAGGGTTTGGCCCAATTTTTTTTGGCCTACACCATCCATGTTAGCTCGTATTATGGAGGATATTAATGGATTTCAATAAACTCACATAACTTTGAAACGAAATTCATAACACCTACCTCAAAACGTCGGAGAAATGTCTATGCTTGAATGTGGATAGTGGTCATAATTCCCGCGACCGGTTACCAAAGACGCCACTTTCATGTCACCCATTAGTTCATTGTCTTATATCACCTCACACTGGGTCAACTTCATATCCTAAGGGTATGAAGTTGTTTTGTTACTTCAGCACTTCTCTCCTTGGTGAATCTCTCTTATACCCCTTCCCCAACTCCATATATATAGGATATGGGCGGTAAGTAATGATGTGGAAAAAAATGGGGCTCATTAGGTAGGAAGTTTCCTAATTTTCTCCAACGTATTCGTTACCTGAGGTTAGAAGGTCAAGCTGTTTAATGGCTTGACACACCATCGGCCCCACCCTTTAATTGGTCTGTTGGAGGTTATGAAATAAAATAACAAAATAATTTTATTTCATTTCTTTTAAAAAGTCTTAAAACATAACATTTTCTGCAGACCTACTACTGTCTAAGTAAAGCCTCCTTTATGAAAATCCCGACCATGTAGAATCAACAGGGCCCTAAGATTTGTAGTCCTAGAAATGGTTCAAATGATAGAAAACACCGCTCACATGTTTATTGAACATACCGGAAAAAATGTTCAGAAATTCATTCCGGGCACACTGGGCTTCAGAATCACACACCGTTAGTTTTCAAAGACTCATAATAATTCCATTGAATTTAAAAATTAAATGTAAATCCAGATCTTTACACGAATTTGATGATCCCATGTGATCCCTCTCTACATCATATAAGATTCCCCCCATCTTCCCTTCATTTTCATCTACCAGACCCTTTGTCCCCCCTCGTCAGTTTTTCGAATACCCTATATCTTCCTCCTAATTTTTATCTAGTGCATTACCTTCTGATTCAGTAGGTTGAGAATGTGGCGACTATAAAATGATGGAATAAGTGGCCACTCTTATTTATTTTAGAGGATAGTTGAGGATGACAGTTATAGGTAAAAATTATAATGTGAATAAAATCATTGAACCTTTCTATACTAATAACATTTTTTTATAAAATATGGTAAAAATGTTAATATCGATATAGATATTAACAATTTATATGTTTATAATCTGAATGGATTTAATATAGTTGTGCCATTGGGTTGTTATGGGGTCCCAAAAGATGATACTATAGGATTATATAGCATGATTCTATGCTACTCAATGTTTGAGCTTGTTTCCATTTTAATGATATATTCTAATTGGAGGCATTTGGCTCAATCTATGAATAATTATATATTTTATTTTCATATAGAGGTAATTCTAATACATGATGGCTAAATTTAATTTCATTATTTAATTAAATTATATATTTATAATAATGTACCTCTTTGTACTGATGGAATTCCACTTTATTATTGATGATCACATTGCATGAATGTGGAAGTTGAAAATTTTGGGTAAGAAATCGGATGATTTTAAATGAATTTTGTGGTGGGAATTCAATGATACATCATTGAAAACACAGAAATAGTATGATAATGTGGTATTGAAAAATATATTATTTTATTAATTTCATTTTACATATATACATGTATATGATAAGGATTTGACACTAAATACATTACTATTAAACTAAATATTATTTATTTTTGTATTCTTCAAGGAAAAATAAATTATGTCGAGTGAAGTAAATCATCCTCCAAACTTCGATTCAAATATTTTTTCCAGAAAGAGATTGAATATGGTAAAATTTTTATTATTGTAAATATTTATATGATAAAATTATCAAATTCATATATTATGTTGGTGATTTATAATTGTTTAATATAGAAAAATAATTAAGGTCACCTAGTCTCTAGAATGGTACTTTGATCAGATGTTTATATGAAATATGGTGGGAGTTATGTGAATGATCTTTCGAATTACGTTAAGATATGAATTCATTTTTAATTGTAATAAATTATTGTTATCTCTCACATTGTTAATATGTATTCCTTTGTATTTTTATTATATTTTATTTATAGGTATAAATAAAAAACTATAGGATGTTAATCCCATGATGACCTTTTTGGTATCCTTGGTTGATTCAGTTGGTCAGGTCCTTGGGAAGGAGTATCCATGTCACATGCATGAGATGGATTCAAGACAATTAAAATCTATGGTTTTTTGGAATATCATTAAAATTTAAAGAAAATGTACTCTAGGTTGTATTTAATCCCAACCTTGAGACTATCATAGGATGTTTATTATAATGAAAAACACAAATCAGTAATATGGGATCACAATCATTGAATATAGGGATCATATAAAGTAGTAGGATGTGAAGTTCGTTTCTCAATAGAAAGCATTTTTTTAAGTATATCTGAAGATGATTCGATGTGTCCTATATGATATCTCATCGATGGATGGTTTTGGTGAGAAATTAAATCAAAAATTTCATAATCATTTATTACAAAAATAAATTATTGGATTTAAGTTTAAATTAAAAAACACAACAATATTTAAATTACTTAAAAATTTTCATACATGTGCTCATAGAAGGAAGTGGGTATAAAGACAGAGATAGTGACAATATTAATTCGTTAGGAACTGATGGGGTTTAACATTGGATCTTGTTGTGGTGTTGTGTAACTAAACTCATTATGGACTAACACAATGATATGGTGATTGAAAAACCATGTTGTGTTTTCATGCAGGGGATATATTTATATCCCTTCAATTATGTGAAATATATTTTCTTGGTTATTTATATATATTTACTTTCAAAATTTCTATAATACTAATCATTGTTATGATCTTTTGTTATTTTTTTCAATTATTTCATGTTATGTATTCCAATATAGTTTGATGGATTTTTTCCATTTCATATGGTGGATTTAATGTAATAGAATACTCATGGGAAGTTATGGGTTGGTTTGGAGATATTGATCGATGGTTGGTATCTATCGTTGGAGGTTTGTGCTAGGAATATTTTTCATTACTTTATTATATAGAGAATAATACACATAAGTGTTGTTGTTATATCTTAATACTGGAGAAAATTGTTGTAAAATATATAAAATATGGGGTGGTTGTTATCCTACTAAAGTGTTGTTGTTACAATTTAATGGATATGTTTGGTGATGGGTGATGTAAAAGAAGGATTCATATTTTTACCATTTTCATAAATATTATATTATCTTAGGCATGGGTAGAATATGATTAGTATGAAAAAAGAATGGATTTTAGTAGAAACATTTTTCGAGGGAGAGTTAAGTTGGACTATATAATGAGGAGGTTACATGTAAGTCATTGGTGTATATGTTTTGGGTTATATCTATTGTTTCTTATACTATCATTATTATTATTTTTGTCTTGGAGGTGTTGTATGGTTTCCATAATGAAATTGGTACTATTGTGGAAATTCTATAATCATATAGTGAGGTGTGGAATCTTTTAGGGATCAATTAATTAAAGGTCGAAGAGATTATGGGGGAGTAGTACTTTTTTTCTTTTCATGTTGAATTATTATTATGATTAGTTTTTTATTGTAATTGATTTAAGGTTATTTTTGTCTTATGGGTGCTGTATGGTTTCCATACGTCATTGGTGCATGATGTGCTCTAAAATGCCCGTGGTGGAGGATGTTTCCTTTACCGAGTCACCATATGTAAAATACGGGTAGTAAAACTCTATAATTAAGGGAAATTGTGTGAAAACCCATCAAAGGACGCCACCACAGTATAAAATATGGTGTTTTGAATGGTGTGGTGTTGTGATGGTTCAATCTATGTAAAATGGTGTGTGTGTGTGTGTGTGTGATGTAGTGTAAGGTGTGGCCCCTGTCAGCCTTAATTAGAATCATGTGAAATCCACTACAACATATAGGTGGATGTTTTAGAAGGCAAGGTAAATGAAAATGTTTTATGAGATTACTAATGGATAAAAGTTAATAATAAGTGCTTAAGAGTATCTGTTTTAAAGGGAGTGGTGGTGCTGTGTTGAAGGAAACTCAACCATGTGGGGAGTTCTGTGAGTGAATATGAAAATATTGAGAAGGATGACTCTATATAGTGTAATTTATCATAATAGTCTCCATTGTTATAGAAGAAATCCCTAAACCATGTTATTTCCCATGGTGGTGGTTAGCCTCCTTTCAAATGAGTGAAATGAGAACTTAGATAATACAGGGGATTTTTCGATTTTGAATGTGGGGATCTCAAATATCTTTTTGACCAGGGTCATTGCACCCATTTTGAGAGTCTCCAAAATGTGGTTGAGGTTATTCTGTGTTCACTATAAATAGGTGATCAATCTTTCACCTTGGTTCGAAATTTTTTCATCCTTTAATGACTAATCCAATTTGGGGGGACTTCCTTGAATGTATATTTTTCCATTAAAGGATTTTGATATTCTCAATTAATGGCATGTATTCTTCTTTTATATGAGGTGGTTTATTTATTCTATCACATTATATTTTATATGAATCTTCAATAAATTAATTCAGTTTCATTCTTTCTTAAATATGGTGATTCAAAGTTGTAGGTTTGATGGAGAATGTGATGCTACATGGTACTGAAAGATATTATGGATTCATTGGTGATTGAATTATAATCCTCTGACAAGGATTTTTTAATCCTTGTTTAGGTATAGTATGTCCCAACTTACTTTAGTCTTTTGAAATTATTTTTCTTGATATATTGGTGATTCAACTAAGATTACTTAAAGATCTCAAAATAATTCATTTTCTATCCCCATGAATTAAAAGGATTTAGCTATCATTATTAATTCATGATTGATATCCCTCTTCTATTGAAATCTTAGTTCCTCTAATATTCTTTTATTTGGCATTAACCCTTTACTCCCATAAGCAAATATCATACACAAAATCAAAAATTTGTAATACAGGAATACCTAAATTACCCTTATAGATAGTAAGTATAACTCATACCTTATACTTGGTGTTGTGGTAGAGATATTTTATAGTGGATGGTTTACTATAAGATTATTAATTTCAATCTATAACTCTCTCCTTAGACATAGTGTTGTGGGGATATAGTTGGGGGTATCTATTGTTGAGTAAAAAAAATTATTTCTAAACCTTTTTACTATACTTTTGAAATTAACAATCCACTTCCATATATAATTTTACATTTTTAACTTTTATACTTCCCATGTTTTTTAAGATTTTTTTATAAAAATTTTAGATGTTTGATTAGATGAGGAATAACCTTTACAAAAACTAAAACATTCATGAAATTTTTTAGATTGAAGATATCAGATGTAATTTCCTTACTAGACAGATATGTGCATTGTAAATTATATGGATGAAGATAAATTTCATTATATAATGTTTCATAAAGTAAAGTAGATAATGTATAATTAAGGACACTAGATTAAGTTCTAAAAAATCCATCCAATATACTTCTCTGGATATAGGTAAACACGTCTACTAGATGAACCTTTACAAATCAAAAGGATGAATAACATCATAAGATACACTGGACAATGATTTTTTATTTTACAAGATAAAACCCATAATATAAAATAGTTTATTATATCATGTAGTCTATAAAAAGGAGATGTTATACCGAACATTCCTTGCTAAGTAGGATCTCAACCAATTTCATTTCCACCACCCTTGAGATGTGTGTAATATTACCATTGGGAGTGCAACTATAAATAAATATTCAATCGATGAGGAGGAAGTGGTTCTATCATTTACTATCTAAAGTATTAGTGAATATTTTGTAACATCTTGTTACTTTTGTTCACACCATTGTAAAATTTAGAGTCTTTTTCTTAAGAAATTCGTTGTGAGGATTACTATTGTTAATGACTTAAGAAAATTTTATATTGTAATATCTATGTTTGATGTATTTTGATCGAGGGATTTTATTATTAATGACGACATATGATATATTTATCATTTTATCGAGGGTTCTGAGGGCTAGTGAATAAAATTTGTGTCTGAACATTGTATCAATGGAATTACTGGCGTAAGGATGACAACCCTTTACAATGATGTTAATATAGTGGATACCTTGAGTCTGGTTTAATAATTCTTTATCACTTAAAGATAATTTGTGGCTATCTTATTGTAAAATTTTCTTTAAATTTTTTATATACTTTGTATAAGTAATTTTATACTTGTTTGTATAAGATTCTAATTCCATTTTTCATTTATATATAAAAACATTATAATATATTTTATAAACTTATTTTACTATGATTATAGAATAAATCATAATAATTCATCGTCTGATATAATTTCATAAAGAGGATAGGGAAAATTGAATGTTTTTTATAAACTACAATTAAACCCATATTCTAGTAAAACACATACTCTTTCAATCCCACATTTTGTATCATAAAAGGTTGTTAATTTTATATAAATGTTTATACTAAGGAATTTTTGGATCAAAGAGAATATATTTTTTTTAATATGAGAGGTTATCCTATTGGGATACTTAAAATCTAAATCCAATAAGACCACCTATATATGATGTTGTTGATTGTGAATATTGCAGACATGACATGAACAATTTTCTTATAAATACTAGCGTTGACAATTTTTTCCTGATGAATGGAACGTATAAAATTCCTAATAAGGATGTTATTACTCTTATAAGAGAACGTAAATATTAATTTATAATTAACTATCAACTGATTAATATATTAATATTCTCAATGACTAGAAATATATACAGTCATATTTTATCTTATGAAGCTAAAAACAATATTTGGATGAAACTTGAGGTTATAGTCTTTGGGACTACAAAAGTTGTAGAAACTAGAAGAGATATTCGTGGATCATATTATAGAGATTTTGATTTCTTTCAGGGTGAAGTAGATTCTGAGATCCATATATTTTTTATAAATATTGTTAATAATACTCTATATTTTGGAGACAAATACATGATTGATGATTATATAGTTGCTAAATAATTGATATAATTTTAAATGAATGATAATATAAGATAATAGATCTTAATGATATGAAACATATAGCTAAACTAAGTTCAGTTGATCTTATTAACACGCCCTTACAGTATTAGGGTAGATTAATAAAAAATAAAAAAAAACAATATAAATGGTGTTGTGTTTGTCTCTAAAACAAATATAGTTAACAATGTCAAATAATCTAAAAATGATTCCAAATATTATGAGAATAAATATGTGAAGGTTGAAATTAATAGTAGTTCATTTGAGGAGATTTAAAATTAACTAAATCAACATTCCAAAAGAATGAACATAACAGTCGGAAAAAACCATTTTAATTAAAATTTTAAAAATATCCAAAAGAGAGAAGTGATAAAAAAGAAAATTCCAATATTATATGTTATGAATGTAAAAAACAAAGTCATATCAGAAAATATTTTCCAAGGATATGAAATGAAATATATATATTCAAGAAAATTAAAAAAGAAAAATGGGGAAAATAGTATAATGTTTTCAAAAACATGGAGTACAAGTGGTGTAAAATGTTCTTCAGAAAACACTTTTGACAATAATGGAGATAGTCAGAATGTTATGGGATTCTATGAAAATATTCTAAAGACCAATTAATTCATGGTATCGATGGTATATAAAGAATACATAACAAATTTATATTTAAATTAAAACTATCCAGATTCAGATGATTAATGTTCTAATTTTTCTAATTAAGAAAAATATATTACACATAATGATGAAAATACATACCTAGTTTTGAATAAGTATCAATATTATCTTGTTTTCTAGGAAAGAAATATAAAAAATTTATGAAAAATTATGAAAATTTGAAGGCATAAATTACTAAATAGATTTCGTTAATTTCAAAAAATTTCATAGAAATTTCAAATCTAACTCTTAAATTAGATGAAAAAATATAGTTTTAACTCATTTATTAATAATAAGAATTTAGTAGTAAAAATATACTCTTTATTTTGAAATTTGAAAAAAAATTCTATAAATATTTTACTTCTAAGAAGTTATTTTTTTGATAATATGTATTGAAAAGAGATATCTCATTAAAATACATCTAGGATTGGTTTTACAAAATAAAAAACGCATTTTAAAAATAATTAATTTATTCAAAAAAAGTTCTCCATTTTATAAAAAATGATAGAGAAGTGGTAAATGGAAGATTTTTTATTTAAATAAGTGGAGTTATTTTGTTTTTATAAATATTTTATTTCCAAATAAATAGTTTATATATAACATAAGAAATATTGACATATTTGGATTCCTATGGTTTTATTTGATAATATTTATGGACCCAAAATAGTCTAGGAACTATAATCATATTTTTCCTAATTCAACGAGAAAAGATAGGCATCAAAAAATTATCAGGTATATGTATAGTGTATATTCCAATCATATTATTGGAAACGAGTAGTTTATATAAAATATTATCAAGATGAATAGTGTAAAATTCATATTTAGAGATAATTCATAGGATAAATATATAGCATTGGTGATATTATACTTCATAGGAAATCATTAATTTATAATGTTTTAATTTTAGTTGGACATAATCACAACTTTATTAGAATAATAAAATTACATGAGGAATTTTATCTTTTGAAGTCATGGAATGATAAATATACTATTGAATGTTTAGGAGGTAAATTTATTATTTCCACTAAAAATCATGTTAATTTATACATAATTAACTTATAAGATATTTTAATCCAAGACCTACATTTCGTTAGTGAAATGGATGATAAATATTTCTTATAGAGTATACGGTTATGATATAGTAATGTTATAACATTATCAAAACATTCTATGAAAGGACTATTTATAGATCTATTATATGTTATGTTTAATTCTTCAAATTTTTGTATTCCATATAAATTTTAATGAATAAAAATTCAATCATTAACTCTCTATGGGATGTCTCCACTTCTGATGAATTATAGTTCAGGAACATTCATTTATTTGGTCCAATAAAACAAGAATTATTGGTGGAAAATATTATGTATAAATAGATGAACAAACTAGATATATGTTAGTATATTTTTAGGATAAAAATTTGGAATCATTTTAGTATAATTTAAATCTTTTTAGCCTATGTTGAAAATGAGAAAAATATACCACTAATAACTATTCACAGTAATCTTTGTGGAGAATTTTTATCTTTTGATTTTGAATATTTTTATAAAACAAATCTGTTATACATAACTTCTCATCTCTTATAATCCATCATAAAAATATTATAGTTGAACAACAGAAAATAGCTATTATGAAAATTACTACAACCATTATGAGTGAATACTCGATTGCTAATTTTTTTTGATGAAAGTGTTAGTACTCCTTGTTATAATATAAATCAATTTTTTCTCTGAAAATTTATTAATAAAACACATTATTAATTTTATATAGGAAGAAATAAATAAAATTCTTTTTTTTTTTGAGTTTTTTATGAAAATTATTAATTTTCAATACTAAATAAAATTTATATAAATTATATCCAAAAGCTAATGAAGGAATTTTTCTTGGTTATTCAACCACTGTTACGGCTTACAATGTTTTTAAGAACAATTCAATTACCATTGAGGAAATAATGCATGTGAAATTTGATGAAACTAATACTTTTTAAAAAAAATAGAAAATCACACTTAAAATGGTATTTTGAAATATAGTTTTTAACCTCTGTTGGAAAATTATTCATAAGAAAGTATAACTAAAATAACTTTTTTTAAATTTATACCTCTGAAAGAAGTTTCATATGTTCTTGAAAAAAAATATTTAAAAAATTCAAGGAATCCGATGATATTAAGAAATCATCCCCCTTATAATATTATTTGTGATATAGATATATGAGTAAAAACTAGATGTTCCTTAATGAATCAATGTGAAACATATTCTGTTTTTTCATTTTTTGAACCTAAAACACTTGATAAGTCTTTTGGTGATGAAGATTGGATAAAGGAAAAGAAAGACAACCATAATGTATTGAAGAGGAAAATTTTTTTTACTTTGGTAGAACATCCTAAATATTTTCATTTAATTTAATTAAAATTGACTTCTTTTGTAAGAAACATGATGAAAATGGATAAATTTTTTAAAACAAGACAACACTTATTTCTAAGGGTTATATGTAATAAGAACGAATAGACCCTGAAGTAACCTTTTCTCTTGTAGCTAGACTATAAAATATTCATATAATTCTATCATATTTAGTATTTAAAAATTTTACACTTTACCAAATTGATGTTAAGTATTCTATTTATAATAGATATGGGTAGGAGTAAGTTTATATAGAACAACCACCTTGTTTTTACAACATAAAAAACCTATATAATGTTTTTAAACATACTAATTCACTATATAAACTTGAACAATGCCCATGATCATGTTATCATAGACATAATGGATTTTTGTTAGAATTTTTTTATGGGAGATGTTGATCCAACTATTTTTATTAAATTTTTTTAATGAAACCATGATTGTTCAAATTTATGTGAATGACATAATATTTAGCTGAAATTAAAAAACACCTTATAATAATTTTATATATCTTATGTATTCTATGTTTCAATTGATCATTATTGGTGAAAATACCAATTTCTCTTGTTATTAAATTTCTCAAAAACTAGAAGCAACTTTTATATCACAATAAAATTAAATAAATGATATAATTAATTTTTTTAGATAATACAATCATGAAATTATTAGTACTCCTATCATAATCATAAAAACCTTATACCTTGATAAATATGGAAAACCCATTAATGAAATCACATTAGAGGAATTATGGGTAGTTTACTATACCTTAAAACTAGTCATCCAAAATTAATAATTTTTGTATGGTTTTTTGTGAGATTTTAAGAAAATTTTAAATATTCCCATTTAAAAGAAGTAAAATTAATTTTTTGTTACCCTTAGGGAACAATAGATTATGGATTATTTTACTCTTATATAAATTATATTTAATTAAAAAGTTTTTCAAATGATAACTTTTGTTGATGTAAATTGGATAGAAAAAAAATATTTGGAACTCAGTATTTTTTACGAGAATATTTAGTCTCTTAGATTTATAAGAAATGATATTAAGTATAAATTTCCACTGCTAAAGATGAATATATAGTAGACATAAGTTGTTGTTCTCATGTAATGTGGATACAACACACACTCACTAACTTTGACATGACTTTTTATAAAACTCATATTTTATGTGATAACACAGGCACCATAGGTTTCTATAAAAACAATACACATCAGTCATAATATAATAACATAGATATAATACATAATTTCCATTAATATCACAAAAATGGAGATATTATTTTATAATTCATAATAATGAAAGTACAAATCGTTGATAATTTTACAAAACCACTTAATTCTGATAGATTTGAAGATATTTAATAAATTATTAGAATGATCAATATAAAATAATAATTTATGTAATTTGTTAGCCATATCCTTATATGAATATCTCATAAAAATGAGGGTCAACATTTTTTCATATGTTTTGAAAAAAAACTTCTTATTTTTTTTTAAATTTTCCAAAAAATGATTTTATAAAAAAATATAAATTTTTTTCTTAAAGACCTTTCATGCAATTTTTCTTTTATAAACATCTTATATTATCATCAAACTAAGATACATCTAAAATTTAAATAGACCTACTCATTTCATAAATTTTTAGGAAACCATGAATTTATATTACCTAAAACAATTCACAAAAAATTTCATAAAGTTTTTTTCAGGTGGTAAATATTAAATCATTTTTTATACAAATTTTAAAAAAATTGTTAGAATATTTTTAATGATGTTTAAATTTTTTTTAAAATTTTTACTCTCAAAAATATATTAGAAACATCCAAGTTTCATTAAAAAATATCTATCTGAAAAAACTTATACAAAAATGTAAAAAAGATCATGAGTTTGAATATTTTTTCCTATTTTGATAAATTCTAACAATTTATTTCTTTATAATGGTCTGATTCTAAAAAATTATATTTTGGTAACTTAATTGTCTTTCATTATGATGTATCTAAATAGAAGTGGGTTTCCATATCTTCACTACTGACTATTTTTTTTATTAGTGGCCTCTCTTCACTCATTTTTCATTTTATCTATTTCTTTTCATGTTTGTCCATTTGTTTCAAGATTTTCTAATAATGTCTAATCGAATATTCATGTGACATCTCCAATAAAGAATTATTGATGTGAACATTGATATATAGAAAATGGATTGATAAATATGAATCATTATTTATGTTTGTAATCTTTTTTGATGGTTAGGAATCATTGTGTGTTTCTAAAGAATATGTTGATTTTCATTATCTTGATATTGTCAAAGAGTTATATGAATTGTCAGAGTTTAGTGATGTTTATGGCCTCAAATATAAGTCCTTTATTTTATTTGGATAGCTCTACACCTTGAGTATTAACAAGTAATAGAATTTTTTGAGATCCCATTAGAAGGATAATCCAACCTATTCACTCATAAATTTCCCAAAAAACGTGGAATAATTGAAAATTATAATGTTCAAACCTTTTTTTCATTCATATGAGAACTTAAATAATGGGTCTAATTATTCTCCTGAAACAAGGATTATGTTATTTTGAATCGATAACTCTTTATTTTTAATGAAATGAGACAAATATTCTTTAATAGTACAAAATGTCTATATACTATATTTCATCTTCAATAATTGAGAGTTTACCATCATAAATTTTATGTTATGTTTCATCGAGATTGTAGCGGTTGGATCACTAAAGTTTAATATCATATTATACCCAACGTCTATCAATTTTTTTTTGATAAAACATAGTGTCAATAAAAATAATTAATGAATAAGTGTCTGTAAGATAAAAGATGTCTTATTTGTAAGAATAGATTACAAAAAATAAATAATATATTTTTTTCTAAATTGAATTATTTTTTTCTGAAATATTAGACATAGTTTTGTCTATTGATGAAGAAAAAACTTATGGAAAAGTTTTGAAAAAAAGGATAGGTGGTGAAAAATATTCTCCAATTTTTAGAATGAATGAAAAAACAATTTTCGATGAGTTATTTTCTCCATTTTTAAAAAATAAGGGTGAAACAATAGATGGCATCTTATCCTTTCATTTTGATAAGAATGAGAATTTATATTTTAAGGAAAAACTATTTTGAAAAACTAAGAGGAAAAGGGGGAAAAAGGACCAACTGAGAAATAATGGAATGAAACGATTGCCAGAGAGTATATAAAGGGAATTGAGAAAATTCATTCAAGAATTGAATTTGGAACCAAATAATTTACTTTGTCCATGGTCCACTCCCCATTCTTCAACCAATATAAGTTTTGAATGAGCCTAAATTAGTATAGAATGACAAAGGAAAAGAGATCATGGTAGAAGAAACTTAATATGAAGTTGTTCATACTGAAAATGATCATCTCATTAAATTAAAAGAAGTCAATTAAAAATTAGGGAATAACCAGTTTATAAAGAAAGATGGTATTTTTAAAGTGTTAGAAAATGATTTACATATAGAATATTTGTGCGATGAAATTTCAAATCCATTATATTCTCAGTATCAAAAAATATATTTATCTTATTATATCAGATAAATAAGTTTCCTCATAGGAATAATAATGAAAATCTAAAACAAAACCATTAGAAAATGTTTACTCTGATAAAAAAGATGATTTTATGGAATCTTATCAACCTCACTCGCATTAAAAATAAGACATTGGACCCTATAAAACAATATCTCTTTTAGTTCCTGTTGTTTTGATCAATTTAATAGATTCATCTTTGAGAAAAAATATAAAGAGAATGTCGAAAAAGATAAAACATTTCAATGAAGTGATAAATATACTTGAAGGAATTATGAAAATATTTTTCAGGAATTCAATGAAGGTGAAAATATGTTTTGGGAAAATTTTATTTCTTGTAAAACTCAAGTATTATAAATGAATTTGTATAAATACAAACTCAAAATAGAGTATATCTCTAAAAATTTAAAAGAAAATCCAATTTAAAATCAAGAAATATAAAAAGTCTTGTTAGATGGTATAAACATAAAGACGGTGATATAATGTTTTTTCCCTAAAAAGTTTGATGTTATAAAAAGATAAACAAAATAATTTTCCATATTCTCAAACACAATTTTCTCATATGTTTGTGAAATTTAAAGTGAAATTGATAATACTAAATCTCTCATGATGAAACAAGATGATGAGATCTCAAATAAAGGGTAGAATATTGGTCTTTTAGAATAATAAGTTGCAAAGTTATATGATATAGTTTCTAAATATTAAAATAATAAAGTGGTTGTTTTAGAATAACCAATAAGATCCAAAAAATATTAAGGTAATTATAAAAAAATTCATAGAAAGATTGGCTTTTTTTTAAAACTATTGAAATGTTTTGTAATTGTTAAAATCAAATATTCATGGATGTATGTTTTGAGTAAATTTTTTACCTTATATTTCTTAGATGGGAATTTTTTAAAATCTTTAGATAATGTATTATATTTTTTCATTGATTTTATAATGGATAAATGGTTATTTTCATATCAAATTTTTCATGTACATTTTTTCCAAAACACTTCCTGTTACCCTTTCTACCTCTAATAAATATTTTCAAAAAACACAAAGGGGAAAAATGGTTATAACATTTTGAGAGAAAGGGCTGGAATAAAGAAATAAATAAAGGTAAATTATATAATATTGTAAGAGTAAGTTTATTTAAGGTTTTCAACTTTAGGGTTTCTCTTTAAAAAAGTTGTGTATTGTGATTTTCAAGATGAGTGATATTATTGAGTTAAAATAATTATTTTTACACTTTATATCCTTAATTTTGAAAGTCAAAATCCAATTTCTTATATATTTTATATTTTTAATGTTTATACTTCATATGTTTTGTAATATTTTTTCATAGGAAATTTAGTTGTGTTAAAAAATAAAGAGTGTACTTTCTAATAAATGGAATATTTGTAATGATTTTTATTCAAAGGATATCAGATGGAAATTCCTTACTGGATGTATATGATCATTTCACATTGAATAGAGGGATATAATTTTCATTTGATGGAGGTCTATTAAGTCAATTTGATGAAGTATAATGAAGTATATTTAACAACGTTTTATCAAATCTATTATTAAAAATTTTATATATGGAGGAAGACATATCTCCCGAATGAAAATCTACAAATCTGATGGATAAAGAACTTTATATGTTTTACCCAAATAAAATTTTTATTCCACTATATTGAAACTTTATTAAAATATAGTGATTTATATCATTACAATAATCATACATATATTTTATGATTAACTTTATAAGTGATGGAGTGTGTTCAATCCCTTAAAATCACTTTCATAATATGCAGAATATGACCATTGGGAGTACAGCTATAAATAAATATACATTTATGGTGGAGGGAATTAGTTACATCTCTATGTACCTAATGTTTTAGTGATTCAATGGAAACATATTATTACTTGAGTATGAACCATTTTTGATTTTCAGACAGTCATTATCTTAAGTAATATGTTATGAGGCTTACTATTGTAATTGCCTCAAGAAATTTTTATTTTTATTCACTATGTACGATCTGGTTTGATCGTGGTATTCCATTTTTAATAATGATATATTATATATCATTCATATGGGTTTGGGTTCAAAGGTCTAGGTAATAGAATATATGTCAAATATTTGTATTGAGGGATATCTTTGTGTAAGTAAAAAAACAGTTATGGTAAGTTTAATACAATAGATACCTTGAGTTTGGTTTAATACTTACATAAAAATTAAAGATAATGTGTGGATATCTTATTATAAAATTATCTATAAGTTCTTATTAAAAACATTGAATATCTTTTTTATACTAGTTTTTTCGAAGTTTCTAATTCCACTATGATTCTATATAGAAAATTTAAATAATGTTTTGTATAAAATATTTTTTCTTTGACTATAAAGTGAATCTGTAAAAATATTCATCTGATATTGTTTCTTAAATAGGCACCTTAAAATTGTAAGTTTCATTTTATAAACTTCAATTCACCCCACACATGTAATGAAACACAAAATATTTCAATCCTATAACTATAATAATATATATTATCATTCTAGAACCCTTCTCCCTAGATCGATGTTGTGGAATTTAGCATTGAAGAATAAGATGTTGTATTATTTATCCTTGTATTTTTTATATATTATTATTTATATCTTAATCATAATTTATGTTATATTTTTCTTCAATATATATTATTTTATGTGTTTCTATGAAATATGATTGGAAGATGGAATGAAATAGTTTATGAACCAAGGATAAGTAAATGAAATCAGGTTGGATAACCATTTTCTATTTATATGAAATATTAATTTTGAAATTCTATTCTTAAATACCATTTCTTCGGTATGGATAATTAGAGATGAAATATATGTAATTCTAGAATTTAATTAATGAAATGGGAAGTAACTTGAAGATGATAATATAGTTGGAATTTAATCTAGAAATAAAATGATAAAAGAACCGTGAAAAATAAATTAGAGATAATAATATGACCATGAATTAACGGTAATTGATTTATTTATAATTAAATGATTAAAATGATTGGGTGTCCCTGAGGTGAGTTTTTGACACTTCATTTTCTATTACATGTAATTATTTTAGGTTGGTCTATAATTAGAATTTTTTTATCTCTTCCCATTTTATTGGGTTAGGTTGGGCTAGTTGACCTATAGTATGGATGAGGAGTGTAGGTATTAGTTCCTTTTAGTGTGGATCATACCTTATGAGTCTTCAATTTACCTGTAATAATAACTCAAACTTTGGTTTTATAGTGTGTAAATTAGATGACCATTAAGAGAGGGGGTTTGATATTCTCCTCCTAGAGGGTGCATCTAGTCTAGGTTAGTTGAGTGAACTACAAGTATAGAAGGGGAATGACTTTGGGTAGTTATAATGATAATTTAGGAACCCATTAGTCAAGAAATATACAATTATATAATGGTAATTATTGATAATGGGATTGTTTAGAGGTATATTTTTTATATGGATACTATGTAATGTTTGTTTTAGAAAAGAAAGTTATAAGGCAGCAAGGATTAGTTTCATGAGTGTTTCCAGTGTGATATATTTAGTTGGGGTATATGTCTTAGTTCCCAAAATGTGATCTGATAAAAAATTTAATATAATAATTTGGGTGACTAGGTTTCTTATAGGTTAATATAAATAAATATACTAGTAACCAGATTGCATATTGGAGTATTGGTAATTATTTATGTTTAATTACGTAAATTTAAATAAATTATTGAACTGTATTCTTCACAATTTTATATGTTTATGTTAATAAAATGATGATAATAAATATGGGATAATATTTATTAGGAGGTTTACAAATGAGAATAAATTATAAATGGGATTAAAGTTGAATTCATAGTAGAGAATATATGAAAACTAATGAATAATCATGGGATGAATCTAGATTAAATAATGGGATGTGTAAGTGATATTTAAACTTATGAGAATAGTAAACTACCTATTAATGGTGGTAATTGTTCTATGTTGATATCTATTGACATTTGAAAGTTTATTGGATTTTTTATTATTTTAATATCAAACAAAGTTAGGAATTATTATTATGATTGGATTATATGTAACATTCATATGTTGTGCTACATGGATCACATGACTTAGTGATGATGTTTACATTAGGTTTTCACATGGTTCAATGGGGTGATATTAATGAGAAAAAATGTGAAATGTCGTGGTTGTGATAGTTACACAAGGTGCATGGGATGAGGTTTTTGTAATGACTACATAGGGTGTTGTGTATAATTACAATGTCTTTGTAACATGGGTTGTAGGATAATATTTTAATTCCTTGGTTTCCTGAAAATTTTTAGGGGTTCTTCTACCGAGTCACACAAATTATGATATTTAAGGGACCATGTTGAAAGGTATGTGTTGGTGAAATTATATTTCCATCCTTACGTTTTTTATTTATATTCTATTTTTATCATTCCCATGATTCTTGATGTCTATGTTGTGTTGGAGATGATATGGTTTTATGGAGAGATGACATGATGTAAATTTATAGTGATCTGATTTGTGGGACATGTCTATATGAATATGATATTAAAGTTTGTGTACCTTTGTTTATTAAACAAGAAATTATTTTGATTTGGTTATTGCAAGTGATTCTAATGTATTTATTGATCATGATTATTCCACACAATTTTTAATTATCCTTATTCATTTTCCCAAATTTTATTACTTATTCATTTCTCACATTTCTATCACGATACACTGACTTCAGATAGATATTCTTTTTCTTTTTAAATTTTATCATACAATGTACTTCCATGTTTTCTACCCTTTGTAGTATTCCTTTAGTTTTTATATGATACCTCATGATGATAATTCCATCATGGAACTCCAGTCAAACTAAATCTAAAAAACATGGAATGTATCATAGTGGTTGATCTGGGTTTTAACTTGAAATTTAGACTAGTGTCTAATTAGGATTATATCTCAAGGATATTGTCATATAGAGCAACTGTTCAAGAACATATTTTTTTAATTTCTTTATGTACTAAATGTAAGAGATAAATGAGGGTTGTTTATTTGGTTTTCAAATTTCATAAGAATGTAAGATGAATGAAACAACACAAAAAAAGTCATTAATAAAACATTGATGGTCTAGGTGTTAATTATAGTGGATTATATTATCATTTATATTTATTCTAAATCAATTAATCCACTATGAAGGCTCAATATAATTTTCCTAATTATCCACCACTAATTCCATATATTTGAGGAAAATATTCTATTAGAATAAATTTTAGTATATCAATAACATATATTTTGAATTTCCATAGTTAGAATAAATAATCATCCATGATGAGAGATATTATCACCTCAGTCAATCCTCACCTTCACTTCCATGTAGAATCAGTGAAATTAGTTAGAAACTAAATACAAAAAATCATGAACTCCTATTATTATTCAATCAGACAACCAAAAATGGGTTAGATCTCCACAATAATGGAGTATAGAGACCCCAAGTCCAACACATGGGATGAGTAAAAAAATAGAAAATGGGGGAAAAATAGACAATTTAATGAAGATCACAATGTTGGATTAGAATTTAACTGATGAAAGCATTACAAAATCATATAGTAATCAATTCAAGGTTTAAGTACATATAGTAAAATTATTTACAATGAGGGGATCTGAATAAATTTATTGTATTTACACCATATTTTCAATCCTAATGTAATTTTATCACCATGAGATCCCATGATTCTCAGATGTTTGGCACATGTCTAGATTTTGGGTCATGACTCCACTAGAAATATTCATCCAGATTATTAGTCTTTCTTAAAAATTACTTCCATGATCTTTACCATAATCAATTGCGGGATGGGTGACACATGGATTTAGTGGAGGTGTAGTTCTTGATCTGGGTAGAAAACAAAAATTAAATGTGAAATTTAGGTCAAATCCTACTTATTTGGTACTTTTTCAATTTAAAATCAATGCGAGTACCTCTACGTATATTCTGTGACCATGAGAAAACCTTTATATAGGTGTTGGAACCTCAGTGGTACCCTTACATAGATTTGTATGGATTTTATGTACCATTATAATCATTTTTTATCTGCAGAGGTATCATGATGTATATCTAACCCATAAAGGATAACTTGATGCACATAATATATGACCATTATGCAGTAGAGGCACCACAATGATACACCTATACAATGCCTTGATAACCCTGACATAGCTTGTTGACATTCCAATTACCGTACATAGCATATATAAGAAAACACATTATTTTACACAACATAGTGAGAAAGAAATTATATTTACAATGTCTATTGATTACCCTTTTATAGATCAGATTGTATGAATTTAATATGTTACAATCAATGAAATTCATATGATCTTACTTTTTGTCTTATGATGGGTGATGAAGTTATACAATCCAACTCATCTAAATTTGGAACCGTACTAGATTAATATGACTAAAAAAGATCAATATGAATGAAATTTGAGTCATTAAACACTAGGTGAGGTCATATGATGTGTTAATGATGTTAGATGATCCAGGATGAACAAAGTCATACGATCTGAACTTTTTCCATTTTTCAGCTCGCAAATCATAAAAACCCCTAGTAGTGTAGAAATTATCTGAATTAATACTGGATTTTTGTAAACCATAAAAATTATAATTAAAGTACTTATAAAATTTTTAACACAAGATCTAGAAATAAAATTATGGATTCAATGTTAAATACAAAAATGAATAAAACATGTATAGTCAATATTAAATCCATTTATCAATTGTACACTAGATTTTAAATGTAATACAATTCAATTAATTTTCTATGTTTTTAATTATTAATGGTTTTAATTACCAATTAAAAATTTAAAAATATATTTAAAAATTTTCCCACATTAGATCATGGGAGGATATGGATGGTGTTGTTAGGGTGGAGGGAGTGGAGTTAGGAGCATAGTCTTGCATTATCTCTGAATACATTTTTTATGTTTCATATATTCGTATCTTGGATCCAGAAATGTAAACTTATCCATTATATAAAGAATTTCATTAAGGAATATTATATCTATTATTGGATTAAATAAAGGGGTTCATTGATCATATAATTATGAAAAATCACCTCTATGCTAGTCAGAAAATTCTAACCAATTTGAGGCAGGCTTCAAGGGTTATCCCCATCTCCACCACCGACCTAGGAGGGGTACCAGTGGGGGGGCGTTCATGGAAGTAATAGTATCATTATAAAATTATATGTTCATATAATTCTATTTGAAATGGTTTAAAAATGTATAAAATGAAAAATTTATTGGGAGAGTAAAAACAAGAAGAGAAAGAAAATAATTAAAGAGAATCATGGTTACCTTTTTTTGGATGATTTAATCCTTGCTAAATATTTGAAATATTTGGGTTGGGTTACTCTAGAATTTCCATATGGGTTATAAGTCTCTGTGTAGGGAGTAAATGGTCATCTATTAGGATTTATTAAGTGAATGGGAGGTGGTTTTTCCAAAATAAATGAGATGGGGTATTTATACTTGTGCCCAAAGAGATTTTCACATTTTAGATTTCAAATTTCGAAAATACGGACCACGTCCCAACCCGCTTCATGCACCCCGTAACAGTCAACCACCTTCACCACCTTTACAAAAACTAAAAAGTCACACCATCCCTAGCAACGTGTCGCGCTCTGTCCAAGACATCATACATCGATAAATTCACATACCATCATCAAGTCGCCGACTAATAATCATCACTGCCAAAAACTCATCACCAAGGCCACCAAAATGTTCTCTGGAATCCAAAATTCCGACCCCATCATAACCAAACACCATCGTCACCGAAACAAAGCGACATCGCCATTGAGATCTCGATGCGACACCATTGCTCCCTATGTCGATATCAAAGCATCTCGAGGAGTTGACCTCATCAGTAACACACTGTAGATCACCACCTTCATAACAACATCACCGACTCGAATCCACCATTGTCATTGCACATACCCACCAGAATGATGGAACCCATCACAGAATCCACACACAACCCGCACTAGAAAAGGACCATTGACAAAAAATAAAAGAAGCCATCGAGAAGGAGGACCAAAAAAAGGAACATGAAACCAGGGAAAATACTAAAAGAATGCCGGTACAACAACCCTAAAAAAATATGGGGATAAAACCCAAAAAGAAATCTCGACAACCATGAACCATAGTCCCAAAACCCTATGTACCCATCACTCTAACTCCGACCAGGATAGAAATAGTGGCACCCTAAGTCAGAGTGGTTTGGGTAGCCGTCGACGAAAAACCGACTCTGATAGTGGCTGGAAACTCAACGTCCACTGAACCACAATTCCAAAGCCTCAAGGATACCTCTATACAATCCCCGACCTAGAGATGGGACGAAGGTACTTGAGGCCATAGTAGGTTAAGGAGACAGAACACATCCAAATCACATACCTTCAGTGGGCCCGTGGTAGAAAGCCACAACGAAAATCACCAGAGGAGTAATGAAACCAAGAATGGAGGGAGAAACCGAGAGTCGAGGGGTGGAGCCATGAGTGAAGCGAAAAGTTGATAAGGGTTGCTGAAACCCTATAGGAATGGACAAGACAAACACGGAGAGGGAACTCCTCGTAAAGTGCGGAGAGCGCTCCACCTCGACCATAGTACTGGGGTATTTATAATTATGGAGAGGTGTATTTTTTAGTTAAAATATCAATTATTTTATAATTTTGGACAAATAATTTTAATTATAATGGTTCCCAGGAAATTAGATGGTTTATTATTATAAAAGGGAGTTTTAATTCACATTTATATCAAATCAAAAACATAATAGAACCTTCATATCATTCAATTGAATTAAATGAACAAAATACAGATTTTTATTAGTATAATATATATTTTACGTTTCAAAATTTCAAATATAAGTTTCTAAACCCATCTTAAAATTTCTAAATCCATTATTTTACACCCTATATATATTTTTTGTCTAAAAGAGTTTTCATAAATTATTATTTCATTCATACATTATGATGAAGTCATAAAAGTTGCGGTATTTTTAAAAATATTAATTTTGACTATTTACCCAAAAATCATTTTTTTTGAAAAATCTAAAAAATTCAACTGCATATAAATTCACCATGATGAATAAAAAAATGAATTCATTTTTTATCAAATTAAAATTTTAAAATTTAGTGGTAGAAAATTTACATAAAATCATTTTATACATGGAAAAATAATTTATTTTAAATAAAACTACTTCTTTAATTTTGAGTGATTAAATTTATATATTTTTTAATATCTCATATTTATTATATGAAATATTGTTATCATATTATAGTTCTAAAACCTGTATATTTTTTGAAATTCATATTCTAATTAAGTGGAATTTATATTTTAAATATATAATGGTGAAAACCTTTTCGTGTAACAAATTTAATACACTGTTATCAAAATTATATATCAGTGAAATTTTTAATATACTAAAACTATATTTTAATAAAATTATATTTTTTTAATAATAATATAGTAAAAAATATGAATCACATTTTCAAATACAAATAATCAATATTTACTAATTCTATTTTATTAAACAAAATGACACTTAACGTTTTAAAATAATATTTCTGACTAATAAAATACGATCATATAATGTGATAAAAACCATATTGAAATTAAATGAAAAATATTGTAATTATAACTTCCTGATAAATTATCATTTTAGTGTAAAATTATATTTACCTATTAATTATATGTTTCACATAACATGTTATATTACATTTATTTCAATATGTTGCAAATTTAAAACATTGAAAGCATGAATCATACTATATTAACAATTATAATATAATGAATTAATTACTATGATAATATGAAAATATAACTAAAAATTAATTTAGTCGTAAAATGATATATGTAAAAATAATCTTGAGTATAATAACAAAAATATAAGTACATATAAAATGGATGTAAAATGAAAGTAGGATAACATTTAAGAAAGTTGTAGGTACTACTCCATTGATACGCTTTGATAATGGGGTTGAGTCTCATGAGCTCATAGTGTAAGACACACTATCACTCAACCTACAGACTTTTTTCATAAACCATGTCATTAGAGGTTCTAAATTTTAGTTGAAATTTGAATTTTTTTAGTTTTATTTGGGGTTCTTTTTAAGATTCATGACTCATATTGGGATTTAGAGTGTTTGGATATTCTTAAGAGGTATTTTGGATATAAAACAAGGAAAATTTGTAGTTTATGTGCATATTGAAGTTTCACAACATAGATGAGTTATTCGAGAAATAAATTATATCATCCTATAGCGGTTCAGCTTCCAACCTAGTATTTCATGATGTAAACAAAGCTGGTTGTGGGTTTTCCCTCTTTATGGTGCGTTTTTCATTACGAAGGTAACTATATGTGATGATTTATTTCATGTAGGTATAGAGACCATCAAAATGGGCCCTATGTCTAAGATGAATTGCGTTGTATACCCTAGTTGCACCATAAAAATGTAGAGAATAGTTTGGAGTCCCACCATGACTTTATTATTTTCACCTCAAATGATGCCTAGGGTGTTTTTAAAATAGGGGATGACTCGTATTTTTGGGGTCATATCCCTCTAGTTTTTTAGAGGTATTCGTTTTAAGGAATCTTATTAGGCCAACCACTCCCCATACCTCTTCATCCTTCATCCCCTTTAATATTCCATGATTTGGATGGAATTTATGTGGTGGTTCCAAGGTATAACCATTGTTTCTACGTACATTTTTATTATTATTTAGGAGTACTAATTTTAGTAGAATATAGTCTTGTTTTTTATTTCTATTCCACTGAAGCATCGAGGGACTGATCGAGGATGATTGAATTTTCATGCATAGTAGTTAAAGGAGGATTTGAAACAATGTCTAAATATAGTTTCACGAAATTTATATAAAGGTAAAACACCCAATAAAATTTAATATGGTTTTAAATAAATTGGATTAATTTTTTTTAAATATATTTTAGGAATTCATATAGATTAGCTTTGGGTGCATATCTGGATTGGACCACACCCCCTTGCTTGAGGTTTCAATGACCGAATGACAAAACTTTTTTTATTTATGCCTAATTGATTAATTTGGAATAATTCATTATAAATATTTAAAATTAATTATGTATTTCATATGGAATTAGACATGTGTTTGGGAGTGTGGATGAGACTTGGTGGGCTTGGATGAGGCATAGAGGAGCTTAGAGAGGGGTTAACTCTATGTTTCATGTAGGTTCCCCTTATGATACTTGTTCATGTGCATATTTATTTATGATAATGAATGACTATATAACATCATAATTTTTAGAACAAGTTATAAGTATTTAATCTCATTAGGTGGGATCAAGTGGTGGCTTTGGGCCTCCTGAGAGAGAAAAAGTTATCTTGAGCACTTAGGTAAATCAGGAAGCCCGATGACTATGTTGCTAAGTGGAGAGGTATTTAGTTGAGATGAAGAGATAAATATAAGAGGTACAATAATGTGATATTAGATAATGGATAACCTCGGTTGAGTTTCTAGGGCTATTGGGTAGGAATGTGAAACTCGAGTGTGAGTGATGAAAGGATATATAGTCGTATGTCTTATGAGCGAATAGAAACTCTATCTTGAGGCTAGAGGATAGTATTTTTATATGTGGAGAGTGAGATAAGTACACCAGGAATTTATGTATGTGACATATAGGGATTTATTATAGGTAATAATTTGAGGGATATCCCTTTGGAGATGTGTGATGAGACCCAGTGTGGGTTAGGGGTTTTATTTGCAACCTGGTCCTGGGTTTCAAAGGTGATTTTGGTAGGTGTTGGATCCCACCTACTAAGTCTAGGTTTGGATATAATGTGATATATTAGGATAGCCCAAAGGTAGTTTTACTATGAGTGTTGAGTGGATTTAGAATGATTATACCAAATTTTGAGGTCTGGGTTAGATGAACCTACATGCTATGGCGTCACCGTAGGGAGACATGACTGGGATTTCTGGATGGATAGAGACTCAGATAGGCCTAGAAAACCATAGTATATAAAACATTAAAATAGGAATAATTTATATGATTCTAGAGTAAATCAAAGGTATATAACTAGGTGTAATGTGTTGGAGAGATATGTGATGGGTTTCATCCCTATTTGGGATTTTTAGGCATGAACCCTCTATGAATATCGATTGTAATATAGGGAGCATATCATGAAGCATTTCTCCACAACAAGTGAGATATCATGGGTGGGAATACCCTTGTGAGGTTGATAACTTTATATGTTTGTGAATTCCTTTCTAACCATGAGTTATATGGTATTTCATGGGATTGAAATATAATTTATATGAATGAGATAACATGAGTGGGACTACCATGACTGAGATTAAGTCCCTAGAATGGGAATAATAGCATGTGATTAGATGAGTGGGACTGCATGAGTGAGATTGGGTGTGGAATGTGATGTGACATAGAACTATGTGATAAAATATCAATGATTTGTATGGGGTCCCAAATATGATGTGAAATAAGGATAGATGTGGTATGTCCATGAGTTAGATGGGGTCTAGTTCAGTGTTTGATGTAGGATATTGATAGACCCTACCTTGAGAGAGAATGTTCTGATCTTAAATTGGATGTGAACCCTTACTAGTGAGGGGTTTGGTTAGGATTCATGGTATAATACCGGAATATGAAGGATCGGTGTTCAGGATCCAGGATGATTTGATATCCTAAGTCTTCAAGTATGAGCTGGTATGTACAACATGGGGAGGGAATGGGATTCCAACATTTCAATGAAGAAGGTGTGGTTTTGAGACATGGTGGCATGGTTAGAATACTATGGAATCCCACATCTAACCTTGTATATGGTATGGACCCATAGGATGATTAGTTTATGTTTTGTATTAAAAAAATATTTTATATATCATTATTGTTTTATTGTTTATCATATTCACTATAATGATTATAGAGGTGTATTATGTTTAGTTATTTTCCATTATTTATTTGTCTTTAATGGATGGAATAGTTTCTCCAATGAGTGGATGAGGATATTATCTATATTCAAGAGTATTTAGCCTATATAGAGTCATTATTGAGGCCTTGTGGTGACATCAATTTGAGAACTACTAAATGGTTTAGATCTAGGGAATTATAAAGAGGTACTAGAGAGATATCAATTTTATTGTTATATGATATGGGGAGATGGTAAATTAGAGTATTAGGAATATGTCATATTTTTTAATGGATATCATAATGGTGAACTAATAACCACCTATATCGATAGTAATTTTAGGTTTCTAGGGGAATGATATAGTTATCCTGGGGTTTTAATGTTATCATTTTGTTATTTCAACTTTAGGGAAGAAATTGAGTTTCTGATTTAGGATTTATGAGTTTTTTCTCTTGTATTATTGAAAAGATGCCACGTGAAATCATTATATTTTGAAATTAGGCTTCTCATGACAAACATATTCTTTCGTGTGGTTATTTTTTGAATAGAGATTCAATTATTTAAAGTGACGAAAAAAATTATAAGATGTTTTCTATATATATTTTGAGATTTTTAATCAGTTAGAATATGATGTATTTTTTTCAATGTAAATTTTTGTGGGTATTACAAGTCGCGGTTATCCAGTGATAGTAATACATTATCTTTATCCTGGCATGTATTGAGACCCATCATAGATTTTTGTAGGAACTAGTTTCTTAGTAGTAACTCAATAATGGAATTCTATGTCAGGGAGGTGATATAAGTAAATTCCAGTATATTCATTCATCTTTTTTAATATAATGTGATATTAGTGTTTATAATACCATGGATTGTTTATAATACCATGAATTGGTTTTGAGGGAAGGACCTGTCAGGTTCCAGAACTAATAGATATTGGTAGTGCTTTTGGGTAGTGCGTTGGGGGAATGGGTAGATGCACATGGTTCAGGTATATCAAACATGCATTGGGTGACCTTGGTGTGAGATATTCATTGGGACATTATGTAGACGTTATTTGAATTTGAGCATAGTTAGTGGGTTGAGAGCCCAATTTTGAGTTAGATGGGATGTGGATCATGGGAGTGTCAGTCTGGTTGTGAGATTATGTTTTACAAGAAAATGCAATAATTGTGTATAGTTGAGACAAAGTGGATAACGGGTGAGAACTTATGTGAGGGTTCTTGGAGGATCAGTATACATTAGGAATAAGAGAGTGATTTTTGGAATGGATTTTAAATGGAAAAGTCTTAGTGTGTGATGGATGGTGTGTGTTGGGTATCCATGAGGCCCAATTGAGATATGAATTTGTAAATAGTATGTGTGTGGTGATTTTGAGAGTGTATTAGGTTTTAGATGAACGTGGGTTTTTTTAGTTGTAGATTGGTGGTGAGAATCTATTTTTCTCGGTGGCATAGGGATTGGTGAACTAAGAGATATTATATTGTGGTGATAGGTGACATCGATGATAAATAGGGGTACCATGGAATGGTAGGCTTTAGTGGAGGTCTTGTAATGAATTTTAAGGGAGTCATATTGCATGGAAATGTTTAGGGAAGGTTCATTAAATGAATTGTAAGAGAATCCATTTGGTTAGGACCACACCAATGGCTATTAGTGGATGTCGATCGTAACAATCCATGAATGTTTAGTGGAATTTTTTATTATTTTCTAGTTCTATGGTATGACCAAGATGGTCATTTTCAGTCATTATGTGTTGTTATATATATATTACATGCTATAGATATCACTGTTTGGGTTTTTAGGATGTTAATGATGATACTCATATTGTGGGTATGATTGTGTATTTCATAAGAGAACAACCCTCATGTCAATAGGGTCGTTGGAATGGTGAAAATTATTGGTAAATGGTTGAGGTGAAACTGGTGTGAATATATGAGGTAAGATTTTATAATATATAGTTCCATGAGAAATAATAAATATGAAATTCGGATGTGGTGTTGGTTATAGTTTGTGTGTTCCCATTGGGATCTAGATGGTTTCAGTGTGATATGAGTGTGAGCGAAATCAGTGGTGTGTTGATTCTTGGGGTGAAATAATGATGGATGGAAAATGATGGTTGCTGATCTTACCATGGATTTTCCAAGAGATTTAGGTCTGGACTTTGATGTGGGTACTTGGATGATTCTATGATGCATTTAGCTGTTAATGTGTTGTTACTGGGTAGTTAGTGACACACCAATGTGTGAATATGATCTTGTTTTTGGAGAAGTCATCTATAGGAGGTATGAAAGGAGTTTTTAGCTTTAATTGGATGTAGTGAGCCGAGATCCTCTTCTCAAGCCCTGATTATATATGGTTATCTAGTCGATGGACCTTAAGAAGAGATATTATGGTAAAATATTACTATGGTGGGGATCATCATGGCTTGGAATAGACTATTGTGATTGGAATCATATAGATGGAAACACTAAAAAACATAGTATGAATAATGTTAAATCCACTATTTATTAGGTTAGAAAAGTGTGTAAAGCATTGTCTCTATGTTGGCATTAATGGTGAGTTTTTGGCATAAATTCCAGTGAATAGTTTGTTTGGTTTTTAGAGTTAGGTAGTGGAAAAATGTTTCGAATTTAGAGAAAGAACATGATATGTTCTTAGTGTTTTGGAAACCATAGTAGGTTTGTAAATGTGGTTTTATGTTTTCCATGGATTATTGGGGATGAGAAGAGTTACAGTGGAGAGTTTTTAATAACCTACATTGTTTCTGGTCGTGAATTCCTGAGGTAAATTGATGTTTATCTATTTTTTGAGGGTTTTTTCTTGAGAATAAAAGATAAAATAGGTATTAAAAGTTCTTGGAAAATCCATAAGACTTTGTTTTTGGACATGTAAGTAGGATAGATAGGTGTTTGGGTGCTTGTAAATAAATTAGAGTATGGAATAGGTGGTCAGGAGCTGAATTTTAGCAGCCTATAGCAATTATCACCACAATGATGGTGGTTTATGCTGTAAATGATTCTGAATGAAGGAATATCCCTAAAATTGGATTTCTTTAGTATATTAAGGTATTTTAATATGAGGATTCACAACAAAAAGTACCAGAGGCCCTTAAAAGTTTCCTATACCTAGGATGATTCACACTGCGAATCCTGATCAGGCCACGAGAATGTCGGGTGGGGGTTGGAGTCACACTATGACTCCTCTATTCATGCCAAGAACGTGTCATGGGAAGTATCTTTAAAATAGGGGTAGAAATATCTTTTTAAGGTCATCCATCATGTAATTTTGAATGGAAATTATGTAAGGGAAGTCCATTTGGTAGGTATAATCCATTCTCTCTTCCTCCTTCGACCCCCATTATTTGCTCTGAATTTCATGGTGTTTGTATTGGGTATCCAACATAAGAACATTTTTTATTCGTCTATTAACTTTTTCAGTTTATATGAAATTATTTTAGATGAATTTCATTATGTTTTAAATTCGTAATATATTGAATCAAGGTAGAATAAAATGAAGAAATGGGGATTTCATGTGCTGTGGATAGGGAAGGATCTGAGATGATGTGTGCATGCCATTACATGATGTTTTAATCAAGGTATATCACTGTATGTTTTTCATATGGGTTTTAAAAAAAGAATCAAATTGGGGATTTATTAAATTTTTTTTTGAATTTTTTTTGGCATAGGTTGGGGTTAGTGTTAGGAGTGGATACACCCTGTTGGTTGAGGGTTTGATGAGAAAAAGACACCAGATGTGTTGAGTATAACATGGTTGGGATTTCTGTGGTTGGCTAGAGTTTTTGATATAAATGATAATTTTGGGCTATCCACAAGAGAGATGGCGTGTCTTTCGCATAAAATTTCTCTCGATATGAGTGGGAAAACATTGGCTGGACTACCATGAGTGAGATGAAGTCCCTACGATTGGAGAAATGAGGTGAGAGGTTATGAGTATATTTTCATGGGTGAGACATGGCTTATGATCTGTTTTGAGATAAGGCCAAGTCACTAGATCTCCATTTGAGGGATGGGATCTTAGAGATGATGTGATGTGAGGTTGGATATCAAACCTGCATGAGTGAGAAGGGGTTTGGATTGATGTGTGATGCAATATATGAATGGAACCTACCTTGAGTGAGAAGGTATTGGTTATGATTTTAATGTGAATCATTCATAGTGATATGGGGTCGAGATACATGGTATGAGTCCCCAGTTTGACTTATTTGTGTTTTGGAATCTAGATGACACCCAACCTCAAGTCATCTTGTATTAATTGTGTCATACGACATGGGTTGGTGATTTGATTTTAGAATAAAACTTAATAATGCATAGTTGAGAGCCTAGGTGGCCTATTTAGAAGATAGTTTCCCTAATATATGTGTGTACCATTTCAGGTGTAGTGGTGGCCTAGTAATCACCGAATGACCCGATGATAATTTTTACTTAATTATTTCATTTACTTATCTATAAACATGAATTTGAAAATGTATATTATGGGTTCTTAGTGAGACCATACTGAGTTTTATGCTCACACCCAACATAGGAATCTTGGTGTATGTGCAAACCTTATTTTGGGTTTTTGGTTTACCAAAGGATGTGTAGTGGGTCAGGCTAGACCAGCTCATTTTTTATTTTGGAGACAAGGTGTGTAGGCCATCAAGAATGTGTTGTATTTTTTTTTCAATATTATATATGGACTCAGAACGATCGGTGATCAGTGCATATTTTTTAGGGAAAAATAATTTTATTATATCACTATTACTTTATTATTTATCATATTTTCTATGATGTTTATAAATTTGTATGTTTTTTTGGTTATTTTAACACTTTGTATAACTATGATCAAGGAAATAGTCACCCCAACATATATATTAGGCCCTCATCACTAGTCAATAGCCTTTGGTATATGGGGATGCATGATTGTGTGTATGTGGCGATCTTGACATGATAACTACAATGTTGACTAGTTCTAGGTCAACATAGGTTCCCTTTTATTTATAAAAAATTTTGATAATTACATTTCCATTCTACTTGAAAATATATATGAAAATAACATAGGTGATAAATATGTGTATTAAATTTTGTTTTACATTATTAAAAATGAGGAAAATTAATTTAACATTTACATTTATATTTTAATGAATGGAAACATATAACAATATTCATTATAAATCTGAGATGTAATATTTCATCCCGTAAAAGAAACTGCATCCTAAAAATTTTACTCATAGATAAATAGTTATTAAGGTGTATGTTTATTTTCATGAAGTAAAGGAACTAAAATATTAAATTCTATCTATGTTAATCACATCTGTTCATTATAGTTATACTTAAACTAGCACAACATAGAAATGTTTTCATTTTTAAAGGCTCTACACTAAAATATTTACAATCATAAATCCAAAAAATAAATAAACTTCAATCATATACCAAATGAGACTCCCCGAATCCAAAACATCTGTATGTAGTGCAATGAATACATACATTCATACATAAATTGATATTTTATTACAAATAAAAATCGTAGAATCCTAAGAGAACAATATTTGAGAACTAGGCACATATTTTAAAATTCTCCTACATGAAAGCATTTACCAACTACCATCTTTAAACCATACCTAATATAATTTCATTGTACCCATCTTAATTATTACTATTATATAAGGATATATCTAAAAGAAAGGGTGATCTAAAACCCCTATGGGGGGATTAAAAGGGAAGAAACTTTATTAATAAAGAATATTGTATTGGAGTGATCATGATTATCATCATCATATCACAAGAAGAGAATTAAATTAAAAAGTATGGGGGAATCATTTGAATTATATTTAATAGTGCTATTATTTGTGTCGATAAAATTTTTTAATACAAAATTTATTAATATATATAAAATTATTATATTTAAATTTGAAAATAATGTTTTTTATACACATTAATTAAAAAAAATGAATGCTTATAATTTATATAAATATGATATTTTAATAGAACTTTATTAATCATGCATATATTTATATATATTATTTTAAAAAATTATTTATAAGATTATAAATATATAAATATATATAAATATATTTAAATAATTATAAAATTACAATATTTATTAAAATACAAATATATTTATTATATTTATAATTACTTATTTACAATTATATATAAATACATTTTAAATATATTTATTTATAATTAAAAATATAAATAAATTAATATACATTTAAATAAATATATGACTCCAATTAATATGGCACACATACATATATATATATATATATCATGAGGTAATGATAATATTCATGAACATTATTGGTGTTATTTATGTTTATATATTGTTGTGTGAGTGTAATTGACATTATTTTATCATAAGTTTATTTCTGGACATGATTGTTGGTTGTTAAGTTTCAAATGTTAAGATTACCAATATTATTATGACACATGCATATGTTTTGTATTCATGACTCACGAATGTTCATTTATACATTGACAATATTATTATTCATGCTTTCCATACATGTTATGAATAATTTTTAATAATATATACAATACTAGGTATAATTCATTAAGTTTATACCCATGACCATATTATTTTCTCAAAAATACTTATAAAATTACAGTAAATATATTTATTATATTGATAATTATAAATTTTTAAATATATAAAAATACTCTTTAAATATATTTATTAATAATTATAATTATAACTAAATATACGTACATCTTTCAATGATTATAAAAATCATGGTAAATTAATTTATTATCATTTTATAAATATATATATTTATATATTAATAAAGAAATAAATATAATTATATTTATAATCATATAAATCAAGAAAAAATATATATATATAATTATAAATATATATATATATATACAATTTTAATAAATATTTTCTTATATATAATTATAAATTTAAAATAAATATATTTAATGTATTTTTAATTTGATAAAAATATATAATTAAATAAATATATACCAATATCTATAAACATATATAATATATATAAATTTAAAAATAAATATATAAATATATATAAAATTATATATATATTATATAATTATAAATATATATATATAATAATATAAATAAATTATTAACATAAGATCATTGTGACTTGTTTTTAGTGCTGATAAATATATCCCTTTATCAATGCTAGAAAACCACTGATAATACAATTCTTCATCAGTGCTAAAATTTTAGTGATAAGAAAGAAACATTTTATCAGTGTTTTTAGTGTCATATAGGGGTATCATTATCACTACTAAAAAAGGACTGATAAAGAGGTGTTTTATCACCAATTTCTATTTTAGTACTGATAAAATTACTCTCTTAGTTCTTTTGTAAAATTCCTCATAAAAGTGTTTTTTGATGTTATAAAAATAACTTTAACAGAGTCTCCTTATCTCTCACCTTCAAGTTTTCATGGAACTCGTCTGGTGCTACTAACAATCCCTACCTCTACCATCGTTGAACAATACCATCATTATTTTCTTGATTTTCTATGCATAGAGGTTGGTTAGAATGCCTTAACTAAAGGGATTGAAAAGCCTAGGTATAATTATTTGAGTCTGACCAATAATAAATAGTTAATTTATTGATCTTCATGACAACAGTTGGATTAATTCATGAGTGAAGTTTAATTATTCCAAATTATGAAAATTATCCTTTAAAATTGGTTCCTCTCACTTTATCCATTTTGATTAACTTATGTTTAGTTAAAGATAGTTCATGTTATGTTAATTTTATTAATTTAGTTTAATTTCATAATTAATTGAAAATATTATGGAGTCATAATAACAAAATTATATATCTTAATTTGGCTTCCGTATTCCTCATGTTATCTACCCCACAATTTCAATTTACTATGATTCAAGGGTTAGTGATTATAGGAAAAATTTCAAATTGTAAATGATGGTAGACCATAAAACATAATGGAACCATCACCTGCTATCAATAAGTATGTTCGAAATATATTATTTATTGAGATAAAATTTATTTAATAATTGATATAGTGGGTCTCTATAAAATCAATAATGTACCCATTGTAACTGTCTCACTTAGCCATTAAAAAAATGTGAAATATAGTGTTGAATACCACTGAATGGATACCCAGCTCCATATAAACCAAATATCCTCTCCAGTGTTCTTCACACTCATTCAAATTCATCTAAAATGGCTTCAACCCAAAATTATCCTTTTTTATTATTTATTGCAAAATAATCTACTATGAATTAGTAGGGAAACAATGCATTTGTAGGGGAAATGAACACAATTTTGAAAAGGACATGAGTTGTCCCTCAGTGTACCATTATATGTTTTGATGAAACATCCAGAAGATCCTTTGAAGTATAATTTCCCTACTTGAGATGGTTTATAGACATAGAACACAATTTTTTTTAAAAAAATCAGGTTCATAGGTGAATCTTCTTATAGATATTTATGGAATCAAATGTTATGGGTTAAGATGAATTATCAAATGAGGATTAATGGTGTTAAAAAATTAATTTAATATGTGATATTTCTCTATTTTTTAGTAATTAAGGTGGGTGGATTCATCTATACAATAATTTGTGATAAATTGTGAAGGCTTAAATATTGAATTTCAGATAAAATATGTTTAACAACTTTAAAGAGATTTTTAAATAGATTTAGAGGGCTTAATAATATTTATTTTTTATTAGTAAATTTTTTTGAAATAATTTATGGATTTTACTAGAAAGTTTGTGAAATTAAATAATTTGGGAATTTCATTGTGTGTGTGTTTCTTGGTGGTGACTTAATTTATAATTAATTTTTTAAAAAAAACCACTTTAATTATATTTATATAATATATATATATATATATATATATTTTAAGCATTTATAATTTAATAGTTTTATACATTTTAGTTTTTATATACATTTATAATTTTTATAGTAAATATTGTTATAGTAATATAATTTCATAATATATTTTTATTACATATTTATACTTTTATAGTTTTATTCATTTATAAATTTATATAATTTTATAAACATTATTGTATATCATATTTACATATATATTTTAAATATAAAATTTTATTAATTATTTAAAATTTTATAGTTTTCGATATTTATAAATTAATACACAATTATTGTTTAATTCATTATAAATTAATATAATTTTATACCTCTATAAAATTTTCTATAATATTTTATAATTATTGTAATTTTATAAAATTTTGAAATTATATACTTCTATAAATTATGTATACTTTTATAACATATATGTACATTTATATATTTTTATAAATTTATATACATTCATAAATTATATTTATTTATATAAAATATATGTTCTTAAATAAATTTTATATAATTTTATACTTGTATATACATATATAATTTTATATACTAATATATATATATATATATTTGAAATTTATACTTTCATACATGTATACATTTTCAATTTACTAATAGTTTAACACTTTTATACTTTCATAGACTTTACTTCTATAAATTATAATTTTATATTTTTATAATATCGTAATATGATTAATATTTATTAAAAAAATTCACTTGGATAAGTAAGATAAATTTTTTCATATGCAACATTTTTTTTAAGTCATTACAGATAGAAGTTGGATGTATGCTTCTAATTGACTATTGAATGAGTTTAAAAATTAATTATTTTTTCATGTTCAACAATGTATCTAATGGGGAACTTATTTAGTTCTTTTCTATAGTTACATTGATAGACTAGGATTACTCTTAAAGGGAACTATATATATTTATATGATCATATTAACTTTATGATACCAGCTATATACAAAGAATCTAGACTCATATATAATATATAATTATAATAACACCATGGCAAGGGAATGTCACTAACTCTATCCAACCCATAAGATAACCATGATGACCTCCCTCCCAAAAAAGTTTAATTAATGTTTAATACCATTGCCACTCCTAAACCTACTTTGTTGACAAAGTCTCCTCCAATCAAAAAGATATCCATCATAACCTCATCAACTTCATCTCCTAAACAGTTATCATTATATTTTGTCTCTTGAGACTTATCCCCCATATCTTCTAGAAATACACCTTTGTTTATTGAACTACTCAGTGAAGTAGTCATCCCATACCTGGCACTATTGAATGTTGTAGATGAATTCAGAAGATAAAACCTATCACCAGTTGTGTAATTGAAATCTAAAATTAAATTAACAATTTCCTTCAAAGGATGATGAAATTATTTTAAACATTAAAAATTTGGGTTCCCTTATTTGAAAGTCCCCTTTTGTGTATTTATTTATTTTTTCAAATAGTAATATTACCAAATCAAATTGGTTGTATATGATTATAATGGATGAATGGTAATTTTACTATAAAATAGTATAAATGTGTGGCGAATGAGTTCATCATGTTTCCAAAAGATCATGAATACGACCCTTATCAAATCCATTGTTTGTGCTCACACTGTAGTTATTCCAGACAAATTAGTCCAGAGGAGTTGGAAGAATAAGTGATTTTTCACAAGATTGATCGAAGTTATAAATAATGGAATAGACATAGGAAATAAGTGAATGTAGATATTTACTATAATTCCACAATATTTTATTGATCATCTGATATGATTATAAGAGTGTGAAAGGAAGAATTCCATATAGAGGAAGTGATTATAAGTGTGAATGATGCTGAAGATAATATTGATGAAATGAAAATGATAGATGAAGATGAACTTCATGATTTTCAAAAAATTGTTTTAGAAGTTAGAGAGTTATGAAAAGACTCAATTGTGTACTGATTTCACTATATAGAATTTATATCCATACTGATGCTGTATAATTTGAATGTATTCCACAGATGGAGTGACACCAATTTTATTGAACTAATTTATCTTATAGATGATATTCTCTCAGAAAATAATGATCTCCCTTGCTAAACATGTGATTCTAAATGAATTATATGTTTGATTCATATGATCAAGGAAAGAATACATGCCTATCCAAAAGAATGTATACTATTTATCAAGGACCAAAAATTTATTAAAAAATTTCAAAAGTGTGGTTCTTCTAGATTCATTAAAGATAGAATAGGTCATACAATAGTTTTATGGTAATTTACACTAATTATAAGGATTAAGAACCTATATGAAATCCAGGTGTCTACAAATTAATTATCAAGGGACATAGATAAAAGAAATAAAAATTGGAAACCTCATCACTTAGAAGACTCTCCTTAGTGTAATATAATTGATCATGAGTATCTTGAATTAGGAAATGAGCCAAGAAACCTTTGTCTTGCATTATCCATAGAATGAGTGAATCCTTATAATTTTCAATATAGAACTCACAATACATGGCCTGCTATATTGGTAAATTATAACTTTCCACCATGTTTGTTCTTGAAAAAAAATACAGCATGTTATCTATGCTTATATCAGGACGAAAAAAACTAGGTAATGATATTGATGTTAATATTTATCCATTGATCAACTATTTTAAATTATTGTGGGATTTTGTTGTTACTTTGTATGTTGATATGTTAAATGATGATTTCTAATTGAGAAAAATGTTGTAATGGATGATAAATGACCTTCCAGAAATGGAAATTTTCCAGGATAAAGAATATAATGAACATAGTGGGTTCCCATTTGAGAATAAGGTTTACAATCAAATATGCTGAAACATTTATCCAAGACTGTGTTTCAAGGAAATCACATATTTCTACCCTGATTAAATAAGTACTAGTATTAGAAAACATAATTAGATGGAAATTTAGAAGAACATACGTCACCATATCTACTAACAAGTGATAAACTGTTTGAGAACTAAAATATATGGACACTGATTTTAGTGAACCTATTTCGAAAAATAATATGATAACTAGTTTGAAAATGAGATCAGTTTTTTTGAATTACCGTATTCAAATTGTCTATACATATTAAATTATCATTATGTTATAATTGTTTAAAAATTTATGGGATAGTGTAATTTGAGTGTCGCTAAATACACCTAAAAAACAAAGGATGGAATTAAGGCTAGCTTGAACACGGTTCACATTGGAATATGGGAAGAGTTAGTGTTAGTGAAGGGTAAAAAATGAGCCTTTCTTCTTCCTTCTATTTACAGTCATTCCATGAAAGAGATATATCTAATTTTCTACTTCATGAATGATGTAATGCTTCCAAATGGGTATTCATCGAATATGAAGAATACTGTGTCAATGAATGATCTAAAGTTAAACGGTATAAAATCACATGATTATAATATTTTGATGAAAGATCTAAATGGGTATTCATATGATGTGCTACATGGATCACATGACTTAGTTATTTTGTGTACATTATGTTTTCATATGGTTCAATAGGGTGATATTGATTTGAAAATAATGTGAAATGCCGTGGTTGTGATAGTTACAGAAGGTGAGGGGGATGAGGTCTTTGTGATAACTACACAAGGGGTAGTGTATAATTACAATTTCGTTGTTACATGGGTTGTAGGATGAGATTTTTCTTCCTTGGTTTCCTAACCAATTTTTAGGGGATCTTCTACCAATTCACACAAATTATGATATTTTATAGACCATGTTGAAAGGTAAGTGCTAGTGAAATTATATTTCCATCAATACTTTATTTAATTATATTCTATTTTTATCTTTACCCTGATTTCTGATGGCTATGTTGTGTTGGAGATGAGATGGTTATATGAAGAGATGAAATGATGTAAATTTATACGGATCTAATATGTGGGACATGTCTATATTAATATGATACTAAAGGTTGGGTACATTTGATTATTAAACAAGAAATCATTTTGATTTGGTTATTGCAAGTGATGCTAATGTATTTGTTGATCGTGATTATTCCTCATTATGTTTTTTTATCCTTATTCATGTTCCAAAATTTTCATACTTATTCATGTCTCAAATTTCTATCATGACACATTGACTTCACATAGATATTATTTTTCTTTTGAAGTTTTATCATATGATGTACTTCCATCTTTTCAACCCTTTGTAGTGTTTCTTTATTTTTTTAGAGGATACCTCATGATGATAATTATATCATGGAACTCCGGTCAAAATGAATTTAAAAAACATGTAATGTATCATAGTGGTGGATCTGGGTTATAACATGAAAAGAAGACTAGTGTCTAATCAGGATTATCTCTCAAGGATCTTGGCATATAGATCCACTATTCAAGAACATATTTTTTTTAATTTTTTTCTAGGTACTAAATGTAAGAGATAAATGAGGGTTGTTTGTTTGGTTTTCAAATTTCATAGGAATGTAAGATGAATGAAACAACACAAAAAAAGTCATTAATAAAACATAGATGGTCTAGGTGTTAATTATAGTGGATTCTATTATCATTTATATTTATTCTAAATCACTTAATCCACTAAGAAGACTCAATATAATTTTCCTATCCGCCACTAATTGAATATATTTTAGGAAAATATTCTACTAGAATAAATTTTAGTATATAATTAACACATTTTTTGAAGTTCAATAGTTAGAATAATGAATCATCCATGGTGAGAGATAGAGTCATTATCACCTCAGTAACTCCTCACCTTCACTTCCATGTACAATCAGTAAAATAAGTTAGAAACTAAGTACAAAAAATCACGAACTCCTATTATTATTCACTCACACCACCCAAAATGGGTTAGATATCCAAAATCATGGAGTATAGAGACCCCAAGTCCCCCACAAGGGTTGAGTAACAAAATAGAAAATGGGGATAAAAAATAGACAATTTAATGAATATCACAATGTTGGATTAGAAATTAAATGCTGAAATCATTACAAAATCCTATACTAATCTAGTCAAAGTTTAAAAACATAAACTAAAATTATTTACAAAGTGGGGAGCATAATAAATTTATTTTAATTACACCATATTTTCAATCCTCATTGAATTTTTGCACCATGATCTCCCATGATTCTCGAATGTTTGGCACATGTCTAGATTTTAGGTCATGACTCCACGAGATAGCTTCATCCAGAATATTAGTCTTTCATAAAAATTATACCAACAATATTCACATTAATAAATTATGAGATGGGTGACACATGGATTTAGTGGAGTTGTAGTTCCTGATCTGGGTAGACAACAAAAATGAAATGTGAAATTTAGGTTAAACCCTACTTATTTTGGGAATTTTTCAATTTGAAATCTATGTGAGTACCTCTACGTATATTTTGTGACCGTGAGAAAACCTTTATATAGGTGTGGAACCTTGGTGGTACCCTTACATAGATTAGTATGGATTGTAAGTACCATTATAAGCATTTATTATCTGTAGTGGTATCCTGATGTAGATCACACCCATAAAGGCTAACTTGATGCACATAATATATGATCATTATGCAATAGAGGCACCACAATGATACTCCTATACAATACATTGATAATCATGACATAGCTTGTTGACATTCCAATTACCCTACAAAGCACCTAGAATACCCTACATTATTTTACACAACATAGGGAGAAAGAAATTATATTTACAATGCCTACTGATTACCCTTTTATAGATCATATTGTATGAATTTAATGTCTTACAATCAATGAAATTCATATGATCTTACATTTTGTCATATGATGGGTGATGAAGTCATATAATCCAACTCATCTAAATTTGGAACCGTACTAGATTAATATGACTAAAAAGAAGATCAATATGATTGACATTGGAGTCATAAAGACCTAGGTGAGGTCATATTATGTCTTAATGATGTTAGATGATCTAGGATGAACAATGTCATATGATCTGAACTTTTTACATTTTCAGCTCGCAAATAATAAAAAACACTAGTAGTGTAGGGTTTATCTGAATTAATAATAGATTTTTGTAGACCATAAATATTATAATTAAAGTTCTTATAAAAATCTGATCACAAGATCTAGAAATAAATTTCTGGATTCAATGTTAAATAAAAAATGAATAAAACATGTATAGTCAATATTAAATCCATTTATCAATTATACTCTAGATTTTAAAAGTAATAAAAGTCAATTAAATATCTATGTTAATAATTAATAATGGTTATAATTATCAATTAAAAAAATAAAAAATATATTTAAAATTTTTCTAACATTAGATCATGGTAGGATATTGATGTTGTTGTTCGGGTGGAGGGAGTGGAGTTAGAAGCTTAGTCTTGCATTATCTCTTGAGACATTGATTATGTTTCATATATATGTATCTAGGATCTGGAAATGTAATCTTATCCATTATATAAAGAAGTTAATTAAGGAATATTATATCAATTATTAGATTAAATAAAGGGGATAATTGATCCTATAATTAAGAAAAATTTCCTCTATGTGAGTCACAAACTTGTAACCTATTTAAGGAAGGCTTAAGGGGTCATCCCCATCTCCACCACTGACATAGGAGGGGTTCCAGTGGGGGGTGTTCATGGAATTATTTATATCATAATAAAATTATCAGTTCATATAATTCTATTTGAAATGGTTTAAAAATGTATAAAATGAAAAATTTATTGGGAGAGTAGAAAGAAGAAGAGATAGAAAAAAATTAAATAGAATCTTGCTTACCACTTTGTGGATGATTTAATCCTTTCTAAATATTTGAAATATTGGGGTTGTGTTACACTAGAATTTCCCTATGTGTTATAAGTCTCCTTGGAGATAGTAAATGGCCATCTATTAGGATTTATTAAGTGAATGGGAGGTGGTTTTTCCAAAATAAATGAGATGGGGTATTTATATTTGTTCCCAATGAGATTTTCACATTTCATATTTCAAATTTGAAAAACACAGGCCACGTCCAAACCCACATCATGCACCCCATAACAGCAGACCGCCATCACCACCATTACCAAAACTAAAAAGTCACACCATCCCTAGCCACCTGTCGTGCTCTGTCTGAGACATCATCCATCGATCAATTCACCTGCCATCATCAAGTCGCCGACTAATCAACATAACTACCAAAAAACTCATCACCAATGCCTCCAAACTCTTCTCTGGCATCCAAAAAGCTGACGCCATCAGAACCGAACACCATCATCGCCGAAACAAGGCACCGTCTCCGTTGAGACCTCTATGCAACACCGTTTCTCCCCATGCCGATATAAAATAATCTCGAGGAGTTGACCTCATCAGTAACACGCCATAGATCACCACCTACATAACAACATCATCGACTCGAATCCACCATTGTCATTGCACATACCCACCAGAATGATGGAATACATCACAAAATCCACAGACAACCTACACCAGAAAAAGACCATCGACGAAAATAAAAGAAGCCATCGAGAAGGAGGACCAAAAAAAGGAACATGAAACTGGGGAAAACCCTAAAAGAAGGCCGGTACAACAACCCGAAAGAAATATGAGGATAAAAACCAAAAAGAAATCTCAACGAACTTGAACCATAGTCCCAAAACCCTATGTACCCATCGCTCCAACTCCGACTTGGAGTGAAACGGTGGAACCCTAGGCCAGAGTGGTTTGGGTAGCCGATAAAGAAAAACTGACTCCGGTAGCGGCTAGAAACTCAATGTCCACCGAACCAAAATCCCATATCCTCGAGGATACCACAATACCATCCCTAACCTGGAGAGGGATGAAGGTACTTGAGGCCAGGGCATGTTAAGGAGACGAAAGCCATACATGTCACATACCTTCAACGGGCCCACGTTAGAAAGCCACAACGGCAATCACTAGAAGAGATAAGAAACCCAGAGCGGAGGGAGAAACCGAGAGCTGAGTGTCGGAGCCATGAGTGAAGGGAAAAGCTAATAAGGGACACTGAACCCCTAGTGGAATGGAGAAGACGAACGTGGAGAGCTCTCTCCATAGAGAGTGTGGAGAGCGCTCCACCACGACCCTAGTACTGGGGTATTTATACTTTTGGAGAGGTGTATTATTGAGTTAAAATATCGATTATTTTATAATTCTGGCCAAATAATTTTTAATTATAATGGTTCCAATGAAATTAGATGGTTTATTATTATATGAAGGGTTACATTACATTTATATCAAATCAAAAACACAATAGAATCTTCCAATCACTCAATTAAATGAAATGAACAAAATAATGTTTTTATTAGTAGAAAATATAATTTACGTTTCAAAATTTCAAATATATGTTTCTAAACACATCATAAAATTTTTAAATCCATTATTTTACTCTGTAGTTATATTTTTTTGACTAAAAAAGTTTTCATAAATTTTTATGTCATGCATACATTACGATGAAGTCATAAAAGTTGTATTATTTTTAAAAACCTTAATTTTTACTATTTACCCTAAAATCATTTTTTTTATCCAGAAAATTCAACCTCATATAAATTCACCTTGATGAATCCAAAAATGAATTCATTTTTTATCCAATAAAAGTTATAAAATTTAGTTGTGGAAGTTTTACATAAAATCATTTAATACATGGGAAAAAATTAATTTGAATAAAACTACTTCTATAATTATGAGTGATTAAATTTATATATTTTTTATTATATCATATTTATTTTATGAATTATTATTATCAAATTATTGTTCTAAAACCTATATATTTCTTGAAATTCATATTCTAATTAAGTGGAATTTATATTTTAAATAAATAATTGTGAAAACCGTTTTAGTGTAACAAATTTAATACCCTGTTATCAAAATTATATATCAGTGACCTTTTTAATATACTAAAACTATATTTTCCTAACATTATATTTTTTAATAATATGATAGTAAAAAATATGAATCACATTTTCGAATAAAAATATTCAATATTTACTAATTCTATTTTGTTACAAAAAATGACACTTAACGTTTTAAAATAATATTTATCACTAATAAAATATGATCATATAATGTGATAAAAACCATATTGAAATTAAATGAAAAATAATGTAATTTTAACATCCTGATAAATTATCATTTTAGTATAAAATTATATTTAACTATTCATTATATGTTTCACATAAAATTTTATATTACATTACTTTCAATATGTTACAAATTTAGAACATTGAAATCATGAATCATACTATAATAACCATTAGAATATAATGCATTAATTACTATAATAATATGAACGTAAAACTAAAAATTAATTTAGTTTTAAAATGATATATGTAAAAATAATCATGAGTATAATAACAAAAATATAAGTACATATAAAATTGATGGAAAATGAAAGTAGGATAACATTTAAGCAAGTGGTAGGTGATACTCCCTTGATACCCTTTGATAATGGGTTTGAGTCTCATGACCTCATTGTATATGACATTCTATCACTCATCCTACAGACATCTGTCATGAACCATGTCATTAGAGGTTCTAAATTTAGTGGAAATTTGATTTTTTTAGTTTTATTTGGGGTTCTTTTTAAGATTCATGACTCGGATTGGGATTCAGAGTGTTTGGATGTTCTTAAGAAGTATTTTTGGATATGAAACAAGGAAAAGATTGATTTTATGTTCATAATTAAGTTTCATTGCATAGAAGAGTTATTCAGGAGATTAATTTTAACATCCTATAGCGGTTCAAGCTTCAAACCTAGTATTTCATGATGTAGATGAATATGGTTGAGGGTTTTCCCTCTTCATGGTGCATTTTTCATTACGAAGGTAACTATATGTGATTATTCATTTCATGTAGGGATAGAGGCCCTCAAAATGTGCCTTAGGTCTAAGATGACTTGCATTGTATACCCTCGTTGAACCATCAAAATGTAGAGAATAGGTTGGAGTGTCACCATGACTCTATTATTTTCACCTCAAATGATTCCTAGGATGTTTTTTAAATAGGGGAAGACTCATTTTTAGGGTCATATCTATTCAGTTTTTGAAAGGTAGTGGTTTCAAGGATGCTTATTTGACCAACCACTCCCCATACCTCTTCATCCTTCGATCCCCTTTGAGATTCCATGATTTGGAGGGAATTTTATTGGTGGTTCCAAAGTATAACCATAATTTTTACCTATATTTTATTATTTTTTAGGAATACTAATTTTAGTTTAATATAATCTTGGTTTTTATTTCTATTCCATAAAATCATCGAGGTATTAATCGAGGATGGTTGAGTTTTCATGCATAGTGGTTAAAGGAGGATTTGAAACAACGTCTACATACAGTTTCATGAAATTTATATAAAGGTAAAACACCCTATAATATTTAATATGGTTTTAAATAAATTGGATTAAAATTTTAATTTATTTAAATATATTTTATCCATTCTTGTATATTAGGTTCGGGTGCATGTCTGGAGTGGACCACACCCCCTTGGTTGAGGCTTCAATGACCAAATGACACCGAATTAATTTTTTTTGTAATTTATACCTAATTGATTAATTTAGAATAATTCATTATAAATATTTATAATTAATTATGAATTTAATATGGAATTAGACATGTGTTTGGGAGTTTGGATGAGGCTTAGTGGGCTTGGATGAGGCTTGAAGGAGCTTAGAGAGGGGTTAACTCTATGTTTCATGTTGGTTCCCCCTATGATACATGTTCATGTGCATATTTATTTATGATTATGAATTTCTATATATCATCATAATATTGGGAAGAAGTTATAAGGATTTAAGCTCATTAGGTGGGATCAAGTGGTGGCTTTGAGCCACCAGAGAGAGACAAGTTTTCTTGAGCACTTAGGTAAATTAGTAATCCCTATGACTATGTCTCTAAGTGGAGAGGGATTTGGTTTAGTTGAAGAGATAAATATAGGAGGTACTATAATGTGTTATGAGATAATGGATAACATAGGTTTAGTTACTTGGGCTAGTGGGTAGGCATGCAAAACTTGGGTGCGAGTGATGAAAGGATATATAGTAGTATGTCTCACGAGCGAATAGATGCTCCATCATTAGGCTAGAGGATAGTATTTTTATACCTGGAGAGTGCGATAATTACACCATGAATTTCATTCAAAAAAATTTACACCACGAATTTATTAATGTGATATAGGGATTTATTCTAGGTAATTATTTGAGGGATATCTCTTTGTAGAAGTGTGATGAGATCTAGTGTGGGTTAGGGGTTTTATTTTCAACTTGGTTTTGGGTTTCAAAGGTGATTTTGGTAGGTGTTGGATCCCACCTACTAAAGCGAGTGTTGGGTATAATGTGATATATTATGATGGTCCAAATGTAGTGGTACGAGGACTGTTTATTGGATTTGGAAAGATTATAAAAAATGTTGAGGTCTAGGCCATAGGTACCTACATGCTATGGAGTCATCGTAGGGTGACACAACTGGGTTTTGTTGATGGTTAGAGACTCATATGGGTCTAAGGAACCTTATTAGATACAACCTTAAAGGTGGAAAAAAATTTCTATGATTCTAGAGGAAATCCAGAGGATAGGACTAGGTGTAATTTGTTCGAGTGATATGTGATGGGTGTCATCCCTATTTGTGATTTTTTAGGCATGGACACTCTATGAATATTGATTGTAATATAGGGGGCATATCATGAAGCCTTTCTCCACAACGAGTGAGTTATCATGGGTGGGAATACCCTTGTGAGGTTGATACCATTATATGTTTGTGAATTCCTATCTAACCATGTGTTATATGGGATGTCATAGGACTAACATGGAATTTATATGTGTGAGATTACATTAGTGGGACTACCATGATTGATATTAAGTCCCTAAAATGGGAATAATAATGTGTGATTAGATGTGTGGGACTTCATGAGTTTGATTGGGTGTGGTATGTGATGTGACATAGAACAATGTGATCAAATATTAATGATTTATATGGGGTCCCAAATACGATGTGAAACTAGGTTAGATGTGGGATGGTCATGGTTTAGATGGGGTCTAAGTCGGTGTTTGATGTAGGACACTGATAGAACATACCTTGAGAGAGAAGGTTCAGATCTTAAATTGGATGTGAACCCTTACTAGTGAGGGGGTTGGTTATGATTCATGGTATAATACCAGAATATGAAGGATCGGTGTTTAGGATCCATGATGATTTTCTATCCTAAGTCTTCAGGTATGAGCTGGTATGTACAACATGGGGAGGGGATGGGATTCCAACATTTCACTGAAGATGGTATGGTTTTGAGACATGGTGGCATGGTTAGAAAACTATAAAATCCCACATCTAACCTTGTATATGGTATGGACCCATATGATGACGAGTTTATGTTTTGTATTGAAACAATATTTTATAGATCGTTATTGTCTTATTGTTTATCATATTCAAATTAATGATTATTGAGGTGTATTATGTTTTTTTTCCATTATTTATTTGTCTTTAATGGATGGAATAGTTTCTCCAACGAGTGGATGAGGATATTATCTATATTCAATAGTATTTAGCCTATATGGAGTCATTATTGAGGCATTGTGGTGACCTCAATTTGAGCACTGCTGAATGGTTTAGATCTAGGGAATTATAAAGAGTTATTAGAGGGATATCAATTATATTGTTATATGATATGGGGAGATGGTAAATTCGAGTTTTAGGAATATGTGATATTTTTTTATGGATATCAGAATGATGCACTAATAAACCCCGGTTTTGATAGTAATTTTAGGTATCTAGAGGTATGAGATAGTTATCCTTGGGTTTTAATGTTATCATTTTTTTATTTCAACATCAGTGACGAAATTGATGTTCTGATGTAGGATTTATAACTTTTTTCTCTTGGATTATTGAAAAGAGGCCAAGCTAATGCATTATATTTTGATCTTAGGCTTCTCATGACAAACATATTATTTCTTGTGGTTGTTCTTTGAATAGAGATTCAATTATTTAAATTGTTGAAAAAAATATTTGATGTTTTCCTATATATTTATTTATTATTATAATTAGTTAGACTATGATTTATTCCATTTCAATGTAAATTTTTGTGGGTATTACAAATAGAGGTTATCCAGTGATAGTAATACATTATCATTATCATGGAATGTATTGAGACCCATCATAGGTTTTTATAGGAACTAGTTTCTTGGTAGTAACTCAATAATGGAATTGTATGTAAGGGAGGTGACATAAGTAAATTCAGGTAAATTAATTCATCTTTTAGAATATAAAGAGATATTAGTGTTTATAATTCCATGGATTGGATTTCAGGGAAGGACCTGTCAGGTTCTAGGACTAGTAGATATTGGTAGTTCTTTCGGGTAGTGTGTTGGGGGAATGGGTAGATTCCCTTGGTTTTGGAATAACAAACATGCAGTGGGTGACATTGGTGTGATATTTTCATTGGGACATTGGGTAAAAGTTATTTTAATTTGAGCATAGTTAGTGGGTTGAGAGCCCAATTTTGAGTTAGATGGGTTGTTGATCATGGGAGTGTCAGTCTGGTTGTGAGATCAGGTTTTACAAGAGAATGAAATAATTGTGTATAGTTGGGACAAAGTGGATAATGGTTGAGAACCTATGGGAGGGTTCTTGGAGAATCAGTCTACATCAGGAATATGAGAGTGATTTTTGGCATGGATTTTAAATGGAAAAGTCTAAGTGTGTGATGGAAGGTGTGTGTTGGGTTTGAACGATGCCCAATTGAGCTATGGATTGGTAAATATTATGTGTGTGGTGATTTGAGATTGTTTTAGGTTTTAGATGAACCTGAGTTTTTTTAGTTGTAGATTGGTGGTGAGACTCTCTTTTTCTGGGTGGCATAGGGATTGGTGTGCTAAGGGATATTATATTGTGGTGATAGGTGACATCGATGATGGATAGGGGTACCATGTTATGGTAGGATTTAGTGGAGGTCTTGTAATGAATTTTATGGGAGTCATAGTGTAAGGACCAGTTTAGTGAAGGTTCTTGAAAAAAATTGTAAGATAATCCATTTGGTTAGGACAACATCATTGGCTATTATTGGATGTCGATCATAGTGATCGTTGGATGATCAATGGAATATTTTATTATTTTCTAGTTCTAAGGTAAGACCTAGATAGTCATGTTCAGTCATTATGAATTGTTATATATAGATTAAATGCTATAGATATCAGTGTTTTGGTTTTTAGGATGATGATAGTGATACTTATATTGTGGGAACGATTGTGTCTTTCGTAGGAGAAAAACCCTCAGGTCAATACGGTCGTGGGAATGGTGAGAATTATTGGTAAATGGTTGAGGTGAAACTGGTGTGAATATATGTGGTAAGATTTTCTAATATCTAGTTACATGGAAAATACTAATAATGAAATTCAGATGTGGTTTTGGTTATAGTTTGTGCATTTCCATTGGGCTCTAGGTTGTTTCAGTGTGATCTGAGTGTGAGTCAAATCAGTGGTGTGTCAATGCTTGGGGTGAGTGAGTGATGGATGGAGAATGATGGTTTATGATCTAACCATGTATTTTTCTAGAGATTTCGGTCTGGACATTGATGTGCGTACTTGGATGATTCTATGATGCATTCAAGTGTTAATTTTTGCGACTGGGTAGTTATTGACACACCTGTGGGTGAAACTGATCTTGGTTTTGGAAAGGTCATCTATAGGAGGAATGAAAGACGTTTTTAGCTTGAATTGGATGTATTGAGATAGAAGACACTTCTCAATCACTGATTAGATATGGTTGTCTTGTCGATGGACCTCAAGAAGAGATATTTTGGTAAAATATTACCATGGTGGGGATCATCGTGGCTTAAAATAGACTATTGTGATTGGAAGCATATAGTGGGGAACACTATAAAAAATTGTATGAATCATGTAAAATCCACTATTTAATAGTGTAGAAAAGTGTGTCAAGCAATGTCTCTATGTTGGCATTAATGGTGAGTTTTTGGCATAAATTCTAGTGAATAGTGTGTTTGGTTTTTAGATTTGTGCAGTGGAAAAATGTTTAGAATTTAGAGAAATAACATGATATGTTCTTAGTGTTTTGGAAACCATAGTAGGTTGGTAAATGTGGTTTTATGTTTTCCATGGATTATTGGGGATGATAAGAGTTACAATGGAGAGATTGTAAAAACCTACATTGTTACTAGTTGTGAATTCCTGATGTAAATTAATTTTTTTCTGTTTTTTGAGGGTTTTTTCTTGATAATCAGTGATAGAATAGGGATTAAATGTGATTGTAAAATTTATAAGAGTTTGATTTTGGAAATGGAAGTAGTCTAGATTGGTGTTTTGGTAATTGTAAATACATTAGAGTATGGAATACATGGTCGGGAGCTGAATTTTAGCAGCCTATAGCAGTTCTCACCACAATGTAGGTGGTTCACACAGTAAATGATGTGGGATGAAAGAATATACATTCAATTGGATTTTTTTAGGATATTAAGGTTTTTTAATATGAGGATTCACAACAAAATGGTCCAGAGGCCCTTAAAAGTTCCCTCTACCTAGGATGATTCACACTGTGAAGCCTGATCCGGCAATGAGAATGTTAGGTGGGGTTGGAGTCCCACTATGACTCCTCTATTCATTCCAAGAACATGGCATGGGTATTATATTTAAAATAGGGGTAGAAATATCTTCTTAAAGTCACCCATCTTGGAATTTTGAGATGAAATTATGTAAGGGAAGTCCATTTGGTAGGTATATTCCCTTCTCTCTTCCTCTTCAACCCCCATTGATTGTGATGAATTTCGTGGTGTTTGTATTGCATATCCAACTTATGAACATTGTTTCTTCCTCCATTAATTTTTTCAGATTATATCCAATTATTTTAGATGAATTTCATTAATGGTTCAGTTCATAATACATTGAATCAAGGTGGAATCAATTGAAAAAATGGGTATTTCATGTGGAGTGGAAAGGGGAGGATCTGAGATGATGTATTCATGCCATTACATGAAGTTTTAATCAAGGTATATCACTTTATGGTTTTCCTATAGGTTTTAAAAAAACCATCAAATTGGGGATTTATTAAATTTATTTTATTATTTCTTTTGTCATATGTTTGGGTGAGTCCTAGGGGTGGATACACCCCATTGCTTGAGGGTTTGATGAGAAAAAGACACCAGATGTGTTGATTATAACATGGGTGGGGATTCTATTGTTAGGTAGAGTTTTGATATGAATGATAATTATGGGCTATCCGTAAGGGAGATGGCGTGTATTCAAATAAAATTTCCCTTGATATGAGTGGGAAAACATTGGCCGGACTACCATGTGTGAGATGAATTCCATAGAATAGGATCAATGAGGTGAGATGATATGAGTATATTTTTGTGATTGAGACATGGTCTATGATGTGTTTTGAGATAAGGCCAAGTCACTAAATCTCTATTTGAGGGATTGGATCCAAGAGATGATGTGATGTGAGGTTAGATATCAAACCTGCATGAGTGATAATGGGTTTGGATTGGTGTGTGATGCAAGATATGAATTGAACCTACCTTGAGCGAGAAGGAAGTGGTTATGATTTGAATGTGAAACATTCTTAGTGATATGGGGTCGAGATACATGGTATGAGTCCCCAGTTTGACATTTTCGTGTTTTGGAATTTTGATGACACCCAACCACATGTCTTATAGTATAAATTGGGTCGTACTACATGGGGTGGTGATTGGATTTTAAAATAATACTTAATAATGAATAGTTGAGAGCCTTGATGGACTATTAAAGACATGGTTCCCCTAATATATTTGTGTACCTTTTCAGGTGTAGTGGTGGCATACTTTTCACATAATGACCTGATGATAATTTTTAATTAATTTTTTCATTTACTAATGCATACACATTCATATGAAAATTTATATTATGGGTTATTAGTGAGACCATACTGAGTTTTATTATCACACACAATATAGGAGTCTTGTTGTATGTGAAAACCTTATTTTGGGTGTTAGGTTTACCAAAGGTTGTTTAGTGGGTCAGGCAAGACCACCTCAATTTTTATTTTGGAGATAGGGTGTGTAGGCCATCGTGCATGTGTCGTATTTTTTTTCAATATTATTTATGGCCTCAGAACGATGGGTGATCAGTGTATATTTTTAGGGAAAAATAATTTTAATATATCACTATAATTTTATTATTTATCATAATTTCTATGATGTTTATAAATTTGTATGTTTTTTGGGTTATTTTAACGCTTTTTATAACTATGATCAAATAAATAGTCACCACACTGTATAGATTAGGCCCTTCATCACTAGTCAATAGCCTTTGGAATATGTGGATTCATGATTGTGTGTATGTGGTGATATTGACCTGATAACTACCTAGTGGACTAGTTCCAGGTCAACATAGGTTCCCATTTATTAATAATTTTTTTTGATAATTACAATTCCATTATACTTGAAAATATATACGAAAATAACATAGATGATAAATATGGGTATTAATGTTTGTTTTATATTATTAAAAATGTGGAAATTAATTTAACATTTACATTTATATTTTAATAAAAGGAAACATATAAAAATATTCATTAGAAATCTGAGATGTAACATTTTATCCCCTTAAAGAAACTTCACCATAATAATTTTAATCATAGATAAATAGTTATTATGGTGTATATTTATTTTCATGAATTAAATGAACTGAAATATTAAATTCTATCTATGTTAATGACTTGTGTTTATTATATTTATACTTAACCTAGTACAATATAGAAATTTTTTATTTTTCAAAGGCTCTATACTAAAATATTTACAATCATAAATCCAAAAAATAAATAAACTTCAATCATATACCAAATGAGACTCCCCCAAACCAAAACATCTGTATATAGAAAAATGAATACATACATTCATATATAAATTGATATTTTATTAAAATTAAAAATCATAGAATCCTAATAGAACAATATTTGAGAACTAGGCACATATTATACAATTCTCTTACATGAAAGCATTTACCAACTGACATCTTTAAACCATACCAAATATAATTTCATTGTACCCATATTAATTATTACTATTATATAAGAATGTATCTAAAAGAAAGGGTGATCTAAAACCCCTGTGGGGGGGGGGGATAAAAAGGGAAGGAACATGTGTAATAAATTATATTGTATTGGAGTGATCATGATTATCATCATCATATCAAAAGAAGAGAATTAAATTTAAAGGTATGAGGGAATCATTTGAATTATATTTATCAGTTCTATTATTTGTGTTGATAAAATATTTTAATAAAAAAATTAATAATATATATATATAATTATTATAATTAAATTTGAAAATAAAGTTTTCTATACACATTAATTAAAAAAATGAATTCTTATAATTAATATAAATATGATATTTTAATAGACATTTATTAATAATTCGTATATATATATATATATTGTTTAAAAAAAGTATTTATAAGATTATAAATAATTAAATATATATATTTAAATAATTATAAAATTAATATATTTTTTTAATAATAAATATATTTATTATATTTATATTTACATATTTAAAATTATATATAAATACATTTTAAATATATTTATTTATAATTAAAAATATAAATAAATTAATATACATTTAAATAAATATATGACTCCAATTAATTTGGTGCGCACACACACAAACACACACATATATATATCATGAGGTAATGGTAATATTCATGGACATTATTAGTGTTATTTATCTTCATATATTGATGTGTGAGTGTAATTTACATTATATGATCATAAGTTTATTTTTGGACATGATTGTTGGTTGTTATGTTTCAGATGTTAATATTACCAATATTATTATGACACATGCATATGTTTTGTATTCATTACTCGCGAATGTTCATTTATACATTGACAATCTTATTATTCATGATTTCCATATATGTTATGACTCATTTTTTTTATAATATATACAACACTAAGTATGATTCATTATGTTTATACCCATGAACTTATTATTTTTTCACAAATACTTATAAAATTACCATAAATATATGTATTATATTTGTAATTATAAATTTTTAAATATGTAAAAATACTCTTTAAATATATTTATTAATAATTATAATTATAACTAAATATACGTACATCGTTAAATAATTATAAAATCACAGTAAATAAATTTATTATAATTTTATAAATATATATATTTATATATTAATAAAGAAATAAATATAAATATATTTATGATCATATAAATAAATATATATATATAATTATAAAGAAATATATAAATATTTTTTAAATAAATATACAATTTTAATAAATATTTTATTATATATAATTAAAAATTTAAAATAAATATATTTACTATATTTTTAATTTCATAAAAATATATAATTATATAAACATATACAAATATTTATAAATATATTTAATATATATAAATTTATAAATAAATATATAAATATATATAAATATATATATAATATATAATTTTAAATATTTATATAATAATATAAATAAAATATTAACATAAGATCTTTATGAGTTGTGTTTTAGCACCGACAAAGATATCCCATTATCAGTGCTAGAAAACCACTGATAATCCAAATCTTCATCCGTGATAATTTTTTAGTGCTAATAAAGACACGTTTTATCAGTGTTTTTAGATTCATATAGGGGTATCTTTATCACTACTAAAAAAGAACTGATAAATATGTGTTTTATAAACAATTTCTATTTTAGTGCTTATAAAATTACTCTATTAGTTCTATTTTGAAAGCTCTGATAAAAGTGTTCCTTGATGATATTAAAATAACCCTAACAGAGTCTCCTTCTCTCTCACCTTCAAGGGTTAGTGATTATAGGAAAAACTTCAAATTATAAATGTTGGTAGACCATAAAAAGTAATGGATCCATCACCTGATATCAATAAGTATGTTTGAAATATATTATTTATTGAGATAAAATTTGTTTAATAATTGATATAGTGGGTCTCTATAAATCCATAATGTACCCTAACTGTGTCTTCCTCCTCCCCCTTTAGTTTCATTATTTTCTTGATATTGTATGCACAGAGGTTGGTTAGAATGCCTTATCCAAATGGATTGACAAACCTAGGTATAATTAGTTTAGTTTGACCAATAATAACGAGTTAATTTATGGAGCCTCATGAAAATAGTTCTATTAATTCATGAGTGAAGTTTAATTGTTCCAAATTATGAAAATTATCCATTAAAATTGGTTCCTCTCTCTTTATCCATTTTGATTAGGTTAAGTTTAGTTAAGGTTAGTTTATTTTTTGTTAATTTTATTTGTTTAGTTTAAATGCATAATTAATTGAAAATATTATGAAGTCATAATAACCAAATTATATATCTTAATTAGGCTTCCCTATTCCTCATGTTATCTACCAAAAAATTTCAATTGACTATGCTTCGAGGGTTAGTGATTGTAGGAAAAAGTTCAAATTTTAAATGTTGGTAGACTATAAAAAGTAATGGAACCATCACCTACTATCAATAAGTATGTTTGAAATATATTATTTATTGAGATAAAATTTATTTATTAATTTATATAGTGGGTATTTATAAAATCCATAATGTACCCATTGGAACTCTCTCACTTAGCCGTTAAAAAAATGTGAAATATAGTGTTGAATACCACAAAATGGATACCCAACTCCATGTACAACAAATTTCCTCTCCAATGTTCTTCACTCTCATTCAAATTCATCTTAAATGACTTCAACCCAAAAATATCCTATTTTATTATTTATTGCAAATGAATCTATGGGGAATCAGTAGGGAAACATTTCATTTATAGGGTAATGGAAAACAATTTTCAAAATGACTTGGGTTGTGCACTCGGTGTACCATTATTTTTTTTTGAAGAAACATCTATAAGATCCTTTTAAGTATAATTTTCCTATTTGATATGGTTTATAGACATAGAACAAAAATTTTTAAATCAATTTTTGGTTCATAGGTGAATCTTATAATATAGATATATGGAATCAAATTTTATGGTTTTAGATGAATTATCAAATGAGGATTAATGGGGTTAATATAGTAATTTTATATGTGAGATTTCTCCATTTTGTATTCATTAATGTGGGTGGATTCATCTATACAATAATTTGTGATAAATTGTGAAGGATTAAATGTTGAATTTTAGATAAAATATGGTTAACAACTTTAAGTTAACTTTTAAATCGATTTAGAGGGCTTAAGAATATTAATTTTTTATGAGTAAAATTTTGTAAAATTATTTATGGATTTTACTAGAATGTTTGTGCGTTTAAAAAATTTGCGAATTTCATAGTGTGTGTGTTTCTTGGTGGTGACTTGATTTATAATTAATTTTTTAAAATAAACCACTTTAATTATATATATATAATTTATATATATATATTTTAAGCATTTATAATTTTATAGTTTTATACATTTTAGTATTTATATAAATTTATAAATTTTATAGTAAATCTTTTTATAGTAATAAAATTTCATAATATATTTTTATTAAATATTTATAATTTTATAGTTTTATTCATTTATAAATTCATATACTTTTATACATTTTATAGTATATCATATTTAAAAATATATTTTGAATATAATTTTTTTAATTATTTTAAATTTTATAGATTTCAAGATTTATAAACTAATACACAATTATAGTTTAATAAATTATAAATTAATATAATATTATACCTCTATAAAATATTCTATTATATTTTATAATTTTATTAATTTTTTAAATTTTTTAAATTATATACTTCTATAAATTATGTGTACTTTTATAACATATTTTCACTTTTATATTGTTTTATAAATTTATATACATTTACAAATTATATATATTTATATAAAATATATATTATTCTATAAATTTTATATAATTTTATACTTCTATATACAAATATAATTTTATATACTAATATATATGTATATATATATATATATTTGTAATTTATAATTTCATGCATGTATACTTTTTCAATTTACTAATTGTTTAACACTATTATACATTCGTAGATTTTAGTTCTATAAATTATTATTTTATATTTTTATAATTTTTTAATATGGTTAAGATTTATTCAAAAAAATCACTTGGATAAGTAAGTGAAATTTTATCATATGCAATATTTTATGTTTTAAATCATAACAGATAGAAGTTGGATGTATGTTTTTAATTGACTGTTGAATGAGTTTCAAAATTATTATTTTTTATTTCATGTTCAATAATGTATCTAATGGGGAACTTATATAGTTCTTTTCTATAGTTACATAGATAGACTAGGATTTATTTTAAAGGGTACTATCTATATTTATATGATCATATTAACATTCTGAGACTTGCTATATACAAATAATCTCACCACTTATATAATATAGGATTATAATAACACCACGGAAGGGGAATGTCACTAACTCTATCCGACCCATAAGATATCCATCATGACCTCCCTCCAAAAAAAGGTTAATTAATGTTTAATCCCATTGCCACTCCTAAACCTACCTTATTGACTGAAGCTCCTCTGATCTATAGGATATCCATCATGACCTCATCAACTTCATCTCCTAAATTGTTATCATTATATTTTGCCTCTTGAGACTCATCCCCCATCTCTTCTAGAAATACACTTTTGTTTATTGAACTACTCAATGAAGTAGTCATCCTATACCTGGAACTGTTGAATTTTGTAGATGAATTCATAGGACAAAACCGATCACCAGCGGTGTAATTGTTTTCTAAAATTAAATTACCCATTTCCTTCAAAGAATGGTGAAATTATTTAAAACATTAAAAATTTGGGTTCCCTAATTCGAAAGGACCCTTTTGTGTATTTATTTTTTTTTTCAAATATTAAAATTACCAAATCAAATTGGATAGATATGAATAGAGAATGGATGGATGAAATTATACGGTAAAAGAGTATGAATTTTGTGGCGAATGAGTTCATCATGTTTCCAAAATATCAAGAATACGACCCTTATCAAATCCTTTGGTTGTGCTTAAACTGTTGTTATTCCAGACAAATTAGTCCAAAGGTGTAGGAAGAATACGTGATTTTTCACAAGATAGATCGAAGTTATAAATGATGGAATAGACATAGGGAAAAGTGAATGTAGATATTAACAAGGATGAACCAATATTTTATTGATCATCTGATATGATTATAAGAGTGGGAAAAGAATTATTCCATATCGAGGAACTAATTATATGTGTGAATGATGATGAAGATAATATTGATGAAATGAAAATTATAGATTAATATGAACTTCATGATTTTCCAAAAATTGTTTTATAAGTTAGAGATTTATGTAAAGAATCAATTGTGGACTGATTTCACTATATAGAATTTATAGCCATACTGATGCTATATAATTTGAAAGTATGCCATAGATGGAGTGACACCAATTTTACTGAACTAATTTCTTTTATGAATGATATGATACCAGAAGACAATGATCTCCCTTTCTAAACATGTGATGATAAATGAATGATATGTTTTATGCGTATGATCATGGAAAGAATACATGCATATCCAAAACAATGTATAATATTTTTCAAGGAACAAAAATCTATTAAAAAATTTCAAAAGTGTGGTTCTTCTGGATTCAGGAAAGATGGAATAGGTCATACAATAGTTTTATGGTAATTTCCAATCATTACAAGGTCTAGGAACCTATATGAATGTGAGGATTCTATAAGGTAATTATTAGGGGACATAGATACATGAAATAATAATTGGAAACCTCATCACTCAGAAGACACTCCTTTGTGTAATATAATTGATCATGAGTATCCTAAATTGGTAAATGAGCCAAGAAACCGTTGTCTTGCATTATCTATGAATGAGTGAATCCATATGGTATTCAATATAGAACTCACAATACAAGGCCTACTATATTGGTAAATTATAACGTTCCACCGCAGTTGTGCTTGAAAAAAAATACATCATGTTATCTATGATTATATCAGGACAAAAAAAACTAGGTAATGATATTGATGATAATATTTTTTCCATTTATTAACTATTTGAAATTATTGTGGGATTCTGTTGTTACTTTGTATGTTTCTATGTTAAATGATTATTTTCCATTGAGAACAATGTTGTAAGGGATGATAAATGACTTTCCTGATATGGAGATTTTATAGGATATAGAATTAAATGAACTAAATGGTGTCCCATTTGAGAATAAGGTTTACAATCAATTATGCTGAAACATTTATCAAAGACTGTGTTTCTAGGACATCACATATTTCTACCCAGATTAAATAATTACCAGTATTAGAAAACATCATTAGATGGACATTAAGAAGAACATACAACACCATATCTACTAATAAGAGATCAACTATTTGAGAACTAAAAAATATGGACACTGCTTCTGGTAAACCTTGTAACACCCCAAGATTTCATAGTGTGTTATTTCTTCAATATAATTCAATAACTTCCACTACACGCAACACCGAATTAAAGCGCACCATGACTTACCAAACAAGCCATTCAAAAGAGGTTATGAATAGTATTAACTAAATTTTAAACTTTATATAATCCTTATAATTTTATAATCCATATTATTAGTTTCATAGACATAATGTAAGAACAAATTCCTTTTTTTCAGATAAAAGATGTATTTTTAAAAAATGCACTTTTACCTACTTTAATCGTGAACCCTTTTTAAATCCAATATTTTAAACTTTTATATATTCAATTTGACTAAATAAATTTATTCTTTAGAATGAGGACATAAAACAAATTTTCAATGTAACACCCCAAGCTTCCACGGTACGCTTCTCTTTGAATAATACAGAAGCGTGTGTTGTACGCAACTTCGAGTTCTAACACACACTACAACCAATCAAACTAGCCGTAATGAATAGTAATACCTATTTTTTATGATTTTATAATTTTTTTATCTCAAAATTGACTTCATTTTTGGATTAAGAATTTTGAATTTAGCCTAAGGTGAAATTTTGGTACTTTTCGGATAACATTAATATTTTGATGAATAGTGAAAATTACTAAAATTTAATTAAAAACAACTTTTTTAATCAAAATATTTAATAGTGATAAATTATGAATTTGAGTGGTTTTAAAGTATAATTAGAATAAAATTTTACCATTTTATCCAATGGTGTTCATTAGAATTAATTTCACTTTGAAATTGGACACAAACAATTGTCAATCTTTTGATATATATTGTTTCTTAAAAACACGCTATTTGTTGTGACAGGGGGAATTAATTATAAAATAAATTAATGCAAATTATATTTTTTTAATTTTTTAAAATAGAAATCATTTTTCAATTTGGAATATCAATTATAGATTACGGTGAAATTTTGGCATTGTTTTGAAAAACGTCAATTTTTTATGAATAGTGAAACTACTAAGTGGTAGTTAAAAAACTGAATTTTTCATAAAACATAATTTTACTACATCTGTGATTGGAATTTAGAAACTCCGAGAGACTAGGTTAATATGAAGGAGTAAAATGTGGTTCAATGAGATGAAAATAATTTTTGGTGAATAATAACTTTTTACTTTTATTTACCACAGTTAAAAGTAAATAGGGTAATTATGGGTAAAAATGATATTAATATTACCCTAACACATGTCCTAATCCTATTGAACAAGTTTATTTCTACCAAAACAAATCTTAGGAATAAAATATTATCATTTAGGTCCACTTTGATTAGATTAGGACATTTATTATTATTTATTTCAAAGAAGAGTTAAAAGTGTTAAAATCAATGTTTATTTACTAAAACATTTTTAATATAGGGGTATACATAAAATCAATTAGATTTTAAATATTCATTATAAATCTAAATATATTTCCTACATAATTATATTTTTATTATAATTTTTAGACATTAAAAATTTTAATTTATTTATGACACAATGATGATACATTAATTACCTAAATAATGAAAAATTGGAATAATTGATATTATAAATACCCAAATAAATGTAATTTGAGACTTTTAATAAATACCAATAATTTCATAGGATAATATGACATGTTTGGATTGATTTATTTAACTTTTTTCTAAGTAATCATTTTGTTATGAGTTTTACAAAAATCAATTATTGAAAAGTGTCAAAATTGACGTAAAAGAGTTTTTAAAAAAAATATTATATTATTAATTGGTATTAAATTCTTAAAAATATAAGGATCTACCCGGAGACTTATATCATGATACTTGTATCATTAATGGACCACTTGGGGGTCTCTTGGATGTATATAATAAGTTTATTAACCATATAATATAAAAATACAAAGAGACATTGTAAAAGTGAAACTAATTAACTATGAGTTAATACATAAAGATAAGGTTAATATAATGACCCAAACCTATCTAAATTATATTGATTGAGTGGTTTTAGACCCATACCCACATTAAAATTTAAATAATCCACTTTGGAGCCATTAGAAACCGAATATGAATTTATTATAAAATAATATTTCTAGCTTTTCCAAAGGTGCCCCTCACCCCTTTTATAAAAGGGCACTCTTCCTTCTCATTAATTAACACCTTCAAAGCCTTTTGGTTCGGCAAAACTCTGACAAAATAGTCTTTCAACTCCCCTAACTTTATCCTAGAGGCCTTCCTTTAGTCATAAATCCAACTTAAGGATCCCTTTTGATCCAATTAAGAGGAAGAACCCAAAGAAGAGGTAATGATTTCACCACCCTTTTTCTAGTTCCTTTCTTCTTCCACTTCTTCATTATTAGTTATTACCATTCTAAAATAATAAATACAGTAACTTATATATACTGTGATGTTATTATAAATATTTTATAATCATATTCAGTATTCTATCCATACTTTGAATAACATGTCACCATACGTGCGTACGTACGGCTTACCGTCTCCATGTCGTGGTGTAATTCTTATTCAATATATTATTATTTGGATGGGTATAAAAATGATTTTTAATTCATGTAAATAATAAATATAACATGATAATGATTCTGTATATATGATATAATATCCAATTATATATTATTTTAATATCAAAAGAATCATATTTCCACTCGTGCGTACATACGGATTACCGTCTCCACGACGCGATGAGATTCATTTCCAAGTTCACCATTCATCGATGATTATAAAAATATATATTACTAATAAGTATGTAATATATGACATAATAATGATACTTTAGATACATAAATATATATAAGGATTTATGTACTTACATAAATATTATTCATTTACTTTCGTTCAATACTATATGAAAACAGAAACATCGTTTATGCGTACGTACGGACTACTGTCTCCATAAACGGTGTTTTCCATTTCATATATATATCTATTATACATATTTATATTCTAAATATATATGATATATTTATAATGTTTTATATTCTGTAGGTATTTAAATCATTGTCTTAGTGATACAACCAAGAGTGACAAGTTAAAACACGTACGATAAAGAAGGTGATTATTACCCAAAATGTTAACTTAACATGGAAATTATTATTAAATGGGTAATATAAAGTCATAAATGAATCAGGTATGATATCATAAATATTAATATGGTTCTTGTATAATTTAATAACATACTACGTTCTTCGTACAGAAGGTTAAACGTACCCTCGACTAAAGGAAAGTGCAAGGTAAGGGGTTTTCATCTCAATCCTTATTCCCGTGAGATTCATGCAATATTGCAACTATTACCTTTTGTGTTCTATATGTACTTCCCATAATTTTATTCTTTGTGTAATACACATTAAATTATGTATATTTACATATTCATTGTATGATACCTCTTTCATGGGTTGTATGTTTCGTAAGTTACCAAATTGGTAGGGGTTAATTCCTCAATCTCATCATTATCGGAGATTGTTTATGTGTAAGTATTTACTGGGAAATTTTTATCATCCATGTCTATTTTTCATAAAAATTATTTCAAAATGAAGATTTTAAGGATTTTGAAAGGTACCCTTTATCAAGATCAAAATTTCAAATGTTTTAAAGATTTATCTTTCGAAATATATTTAATTAATGTCCATGTTTTCAAAATGATTTTAAGGATTTATTTATATGGACATGAATGTTTTGAAATGATATTTATTTTCAAAAGTTTCAAAGTGGTATGAGACACTTTGATTCAAAAATATCTTTTAAATTACTTCCTTTATAAATGTGTGAGTTTTCAATTATTTAGAGAAAAGAGATATTTCTCTCAAATAGTTTTGATTTCATCTATGTCAACATCCTTTGATGGATTTTAAGCTTATTTGAAGTTGATTTATTATAATACAAAACTTTTGTATTGTATTGAAGGTTTTGTGATATGTTTTACTGTGGATGTGTTATTTTTATACCATTCAGGGTTTATGGAGAAAGTATTGACATTTTGTATCCTAGTTTTAATACGAATGTTTATGTTATGATTAAAACTTTTCATATGGGAATGCATTGGACTTAGTATGTGACGGGTGGAGCCCGATATATCTCCTTGATGCATCGGTAGGTCTCATGAGACAAAATAGTGTCTTGGCACAAGGCCTTGATAAAATCTTATTTTTTAGTCTTGGCACGAGTCCTTGTCTATGTGGTTATGATAGTCTGGCATTATGCATTCCATCATTATGAAAGTGGTATGTGATATTTCATGTGATTATTCGATTAGTATAATATCCATGTGAATAAGTAAATGACATTATTTCATTTTATTTATTTCATATTATGATGAATCTCATGTTTAAAAGGATTTTGTTTTAGTTTTATAAATTTCCTTAAATGTTTATACTTGTTTTTGAAAGTTTTCGCTGTATTTCTTACCCTTACTGAGCATTTGAGCTCACCCCTTTCTATGTTTTATTTTTCCCAGGATTCCAAGAAGTGTATTGTGATTGATATGCAGGGTTACAACAAGGGAATAATTGCGTTCATAAAGATTATTTATGTTGTTTTGTACGTTTTAAAGTGAAAATTTAACATTCATGTATGTGATCTATTTTTCCAAGACTGCTAAACTGATCGGTCCTTCGGGACTTGATTCCTTATAATCATTACAATGTATTAAAATAATGCACCGACTCTGGGTAACTAGGGTTGGGGCAATACAGTTTTTATCAGAAGAAGTTTAGCAATAACCTTGGATACTAGATTTAGATAAACTCTGATTAGAGCACATGGCCCTAAGATAGACTTTGAGGATTAGTATAGAATAACATCCTAGAATTTTGATATTGTTGAGAGTTTGTGGGTTTTCCAAGAAATACATCCCTGTCTGAATATGAATAGGTAGAGGCGGCTCTGGCACAGATTTAGCAAGGGGTAAAACCCGAAAATTCTTCTTTGAGGTAGACTCGAACGGGAACGGGTGCACAACAACGGTCCTTGCTGCACCCTTGGTTACGACACTCCCGGGGGATATGCTTAGGATAATTCTAATTTTATTTACAAATCATTATGAAGTGCTAATGAGTATATACTTACTCAATGAAAACATTTTTTATGATTATGGATTATATCTATAAATTGTTCAATTTGCATTAGGAATTATTTATTGCAATTCATAAACTGACCTAGTTTATGCTATTTTATAGAAATGGCTCCCAGTAGAAGGAATGTGAACTCCAGTAATACGTATGATCCAAAGAGTATGAAGTATCGTATCTTTCAGGGTATTAAGACATCATTTAGAAGGGAAATAGTCTCCCACGTATTATCATCATATGAAGAAATAGTATCATGTGTGGATAAGATAACTAAAGAGTTTACTCAGTCCTATGGCTTTGAAGGGAAACAAGAGAAGAAAGGAAGGAAGAGAGAAAGATGGATAAAGGGAAGAGGGAAAAGAAGAATTTCCCCATATGTGATAATTGTGGGAAGAAACACCCTGGAACTTGCCTGAAAGGAATGGGAGTTTTTTATAAGTGTAGAGGAAAAGGGCACAAGGTACGTGACTGCAAGGGTAAGAAAATGGTTTCAAATGCATAATGCTTCATTTGCAAGGAGTTTGGACACTACGCGAACCTATGTCCCAGTCATCAGACTATGCCGCAAATGATGCTATTGGATAATAATCATGTTATGATACTACCACAGATGAAGAGGAATGATTAGAGTTCTTATGTTGATTATTTCAATTGAGTGTTGTATCAACAATGCACTTGTTATAATAATTATGGAGTATATACGGATTGTACTACAGTACTATTTCATTAAGGACTTGAGATCGTGTGGAACAATGAAAAGTGACTCAATAGTAGGATAAATTTTTGAAAATATATGGTTGAGAGAATGATAAACCATAATATAGTTCTAATACCGAGGTAGTGATGTTAGAATAATACATGATTGATTTGGATAAATTATATTGGATATTCCTGGCTACCTTGAAACTGATTAATGATTTGTATATTCCATCATTGTTGGGGTTTACAACATTTTTGGATTGAAGGAGTATATCCATTATTATTTAAGGAATAAGGGATCATGAATGTAATCAATATGGTTTTATGGTAATTCAGGATGTTGCAGTGTTTTAAAAGAATACATGATGAAGGTGTTCACATGTTATTACGCGGCAAAAAGGATCTTCATTTTTGGACTAAAATATTTTAGATAGTTCTAGTTTGGATTATTTTTGGATTTCCATAAAAGGACAACCCGAAGGTTGGGCGGAAACCTGTCACCTCCGGCAAGGCCACGAGACATGAATGCACAACTGAAGGGCGACAAGGGTGTATCACCTTCCACTGGCCCACGTAATGTCCGGGATTAAATAATGTAGTTTTTTTAAAAGATCTGGTAGATGAATTATAAATTCGTTTTTTTGGAACCCTATACGAATAGGATAAATAGAATATTTTTTTATGTTCTATTATCTTTTAGAGTAAAAGATGAGTTTGTGGTAGAAATTAGTTAAAGGATGGAACTCTACTTGTCAAGAATATATTTTTCTTCTTCTCTTATTCTATGAGGAAATTATTTCTTATACGTTTTTTAAGGAATACTAAAACCAAAAATGTGTTATCCTAAAACCCTATGTTTTGTTGAACCGATATTATTTCAAATCATCATATATTGATGAATTTAAGGACCTCAATTTTACACATGTTTGTGATTGATGAGCTCAATAACTACCTATAAATATTTACATTTTTCCTCCAATTATATGTCTTTAATTTCCACCAATGTTATCATAATCGAGATCATAATTTGGTGGCGACCCTTTCATTTCTCTTTCCTCATATTAAGACAAAATTTTAGTAACCCAATTTCAGATGTGGGTTTTCCCACAAAGATATTTTCTATTTTCAACCTTTTATTTCGAAAAACAATTTTAAATTGCGAGGTTGCAATTTATTGAAGGATGGGAGAATGTAACACCCCAAGATTTCATAGTCTGTTATTTCTTCAAAATAATTCAATAACTTCCACTTCACGCAACACTGAATTAAAGCGCACCATGACTTACCAAACAAGCCATTAAAAAGAGGTTATGAATAGTATTAAGTAAAATTTAAAATTTATATATTCCTTATAATTTTAGAATCCATGTTATTAGTTTCTTAGCCGTAATGTAAGAACAAATTCCTTTTTTCAGATAAAAGAAGTATGTTTTAAAAATGCACTTTTACCAACTTTAATAGTGAACCCTTTTTAAATACAATATTTTAAACTTTTATATATTCAATTTGACTAAATAAATTTATTCTTTAGAATGGGGACAAAAAAAAATTTACAATTTAACACCACAAGATTCCATGGTATGCTTCTCTTTGAATAATACAGTAGCGTGTGTTGTACGCAACTTCGAGTTCTAAAACACACTAGAACAAATCAAACTAGTCGTAATGAATAGTAATACCTACTTTTTAAAATTTTATAAAATTTTTCTCTTAAAATGGACTTCATTTTTGGATTCGGAGTATCGAATTTAGCCTAAGGTGAAATTTTGGTACTTTTCGGATAAATTTAATATTTTGATGAATAGTGAAAATTACTAAATTTTAATTAAAAAAACTTTTTTATTCAAAATAATTAATAGTGATAAGTTATGAATTAGAGTGGTTTTAAAGTATAATTAGAATATATTTTTACCATTTTTTCCAATGGTGTTCATTAGAATTTATTTCACATTGAAATTGGACATAAACAATTGTCAATCTTTTGTTATATATTGTTTCTTAAAAACACACTATTTGTTGTGACAGCGGGAATTAATTAATGCAACTTATATGTTTAGAATTTTGTAAAATATAAATCATTTTTGAATTCGTAATATCAAATATAGCTTAGGGTGAAATTTTGTCATTGTTCTGAAAAACGTCAATTTTTGATGAATAGTGAAACTACTAAGTGGTAGTTAAAAAAATGAATTTTTCTTAATACATGATTTCACCGCTTCTGTGATTGGAATTTCAAAAATCTGAGAAACACGGTTAATATAGGAGTTAAATTTGGTTCAATGAGATGAAAATAATTTTTGGTAAATAGTAACTTTTTACTTTTATTTACCGAAGTTAAAAGTAATTAGGGTAATTATGGGTAAAAATGGTATTAATATTACCCTAATACATATCCTAATTATATTGGACAAGTTTATCTTGACCAAAAATAACTTTAGGAATAAAATATTATCATTTAGGTGCACTTTGATTAGATTAGGACATTTATTATTATTTATTTCAAAGAAGAGTTAAAAGAGTTAAAATCAATGTTTATTTACTAAAACATTTTTAATATAGGGTTATACATGAAATCAATTCGATTTTAAAAATTCATTAGAAAGATAAAAATATTTCCTAAATAATTATATTTTATTTAAAATTTTTATACTTTATAAAATTTAATTTATTTATGACACAATGATGATGCAGTAATTACCTAATTAATTCAAAATTGGAATAATTGATATTATAAATACCCAAATAAATGTAATTTGAGACTTTTATTAAATAAAAAAAAATTATAGGATAATATGACATGATTGGATTGATTTAATGAAATTTTTTAGAAGTAATCATTCTGTTATGAGTTTTACAAAAATCAATTATTGAATAGTGTCAAACATGACATAAAAGCGTTTAAAAAAAATATTATAATATTAGTTGATATTAAATTACTAAAAATCTAAGGATCGGCCAAGAGACATATATCATGATACGTGTATCATTAATGGACCACTTGGGGGTCGCATGGATGTATATAGTAAGTTTATTAAACATATAATATAAAAATACAAAGAGACATTGTAGAAGTGAAACTAATTAACTAAGAGTTAATACTTAAATATAAGGTTAATATAATGGCCCAAACCTGTCTAAATTCTATTGGTTGAGTGGTTTTCGACCAATCCCCACCTTAACATATAAATAATACACTTTTTATCCATTAGAAACTGAATGTAAATTTATTATAAAATAATATTTCTAGCCTTTCCAAAGGTGCCCCTCACCTCTCTTGTAAAAGGGCACTCTCCCTTCTCATTAATGAACACCTTCAAAGCCTTTTTTATCGGCCAAACTCTTCCCAAATACTCTCAACATCCCTCAATGCGTCCTAGAGGCCCTCCTTTAGTCATAAATCCATCATAAGGAGCCCTTTTGATCAAATCAAAAGGAAGAACCCAAAGAAGAGGTATTGATTTCACCACCCTTTTTTAAGTTCCTTTCTTCTTCCACTTATTCTTTATTTGTTATTACCATTATAAAATAATAACTCCAGTATCTTATATATAATGTGATTTTATTATAAATATGGTACAATCATATTCAGTATTCTATCCATCCTTTTAATAACATGTCACCATACATGCGTACGTACGACTTACCGTCTCCACGTCGTGGTGTAATTGTTATTCAATATATTATTATTTGGATGGGTATAATAATGATTTTTAATTCATGTAAATAATAAATATAACATGATAATGGTTTTTTATATATTATATACCATCCAATTATATATTATTTTAATATCAAAAGAATGATATTTTCTCTCGTGCGTACGTATGGATTACCGTCTCCACGACGCGATGAGATTCATTTCCAAGTTCACCATTCATCGATGATTATAAAAATATATATTACTAAAAAGTATGTAATATGTGACAACATAATTCTACTAGAGATATATATATATGGATTTATGTACTTACATATATCATATTTATTTACTTCCGTTCAATACTATATGAAAACAGAAACAACGTTTATGCGTACGTACGGACTACCGTATCCATAAACATTGTTTTCCATTTCATATATATATCTATTATAAATATTTATATTCTATATATATATGATATAATTATAATGTTTTATATTCAGGATGTATTTAAATCACGATCTATATGATACAACCAAGTGTGACATGTTAAAACATGTACGATAAAGAAAGTGATTATTACCCAAAATGTGAACTTAACATGGAAATTATTATTAATTGGGTAATATAAAGTCATAAATGAATCAGGTATGATATCATAAATATTAATATGGTTCTTGTATAATTTAATAACATAATACGATCTTCGTACAAGAGGTTAAACGTACCCTCGACTAAAGGAAAGTATAAGGTAAGGGGTTTTCATCTCACTCCTCATTCCCGTGAGATTCATGCCATATTGCCACTATTACCTTTTGTGTGGTGAATTCACTTACCATAGTTGTATTCTTTGTGTAATACACTTTAATTTATGTGTATTTACATATTCATTGTATGATACCTCTTTCATGGGATGTATGTTTCGTAAGTTACCAAATTGGTAAGGGTTAATTCCTCAATCTCATCATTATCCGAGATTGTTTATGTGTAAGTATTTACTGGGACATTTTTATCATCCACGTACATTTTTCATAAAAATAATTTCAAAATGAATATTTTATGGATTTTTAAAGGTACCCTTTATCAAGATCAAAATTTCAAATGGTTTAAAGATTTATCTTTCTAAATCTTTTTAATTAATGTCCATGTTTTCAAAATGATTTTAAGGATTTATTTATATGGATATGAATGTTTTGAAATGATATTTATTTTCAAAAGTTTCAAAGTGGTATGAGACACTTTGATTCAAAAATATCTTTTAAATTACTTCATTTATAAATGTGTTACTTTTCAATGATTTCGAGAAAAGAGATATTTATCTCAAATAGTTTTGATTTCATCTATGTCAGCATCATTTGATGGATTTTAAGCTTTTTCGAAGTTGATTTATTAAGATACAAAACTTTTGTATTATATTTAAGGTTTTGTGATATTTTTTACTATGTATGTGTTATTTTTATAACATTCATGGTTTATGGAGAAAGTATTGACAATTCATATGCTAGTTTTAATACGAATGTTTATGTTATGTTTAAACCTTTTAATATGGGAATGAATTGGACTTAGTATGTGACGGGGGGAGCCCGCTATATCTCCTCGGTGCATCGGTGGGTCTCATGAGAAAAACTAGTGTCTTGGCACAAGGCCTTGACAAAATCTTATTTTTTTAGTCTTGGAACGAGGCCTTGGCTATATGTTTATGATAGTCTGGCATTATGCATTCCATCATTATGAAAGTGGTTAGTGATATTGCATCTGATTATTCGATTAGTAGAATATCCATGTGAATAAGTAAATGGAATTATTTCATTTTATTTCTGCCATATTATGCTGAAGTTCAAGTTTAAAAGTATTTTGTTTTAGTTTTATATATAGCCTTAAATGATTATGCTTATTTTTGAATGTTTTTGCTGTATTGCTTACCCTTAATGAGAATTTGAGCTCACCCATTTCTATGTTTTATTTTTCACAGGATTCCAAAAAGTGTATTGTGATTGATATGCATGGTTAATCCAAGGGAATAATGGCGTTCATAAAGATTATTTATGTTTTTTTGCACATCTTAAAGTAAAAATGTAACATTCATGTATGTGATCTATTTTTCCAAGACTGCTAAACTGATCAGTCCTTCAGGACTTGATTCCTTGTAATCATTACAATATATTAAAATAAAGCACCGACTCTGGGTAACTAGGGTCAGGGCATTACAAACCTATTTCAATAAATCATATGATAAATAGTTGGAAAATGAGATCAATTTTTTGAATTACTGTACTCGAATTGCCTATACATCTTAAATTTTAATTATGTTATAATTGATGAAAAAAATATGGTATAGTGTAATTTGAGTGTTACTAAACACACCAAAAAAATGTTGGAATTATGGCTAGCTTGAACATGGTTCACATTGGAATATAAGATGAGTTAGGGTTAGTGAAGGGTAAAAAATGAACCTTTCTTCCTCCAGATACTTACAATATTTCAAAGAAAGAGAGATATCTGATTTTATACTTCATCAATGATGTAATATTTCCAAATGAGTATTCATCGAATATAAAGAATATTATGTCAATGAATTATCTAATGTTAAAGGGTCTAAAATCACATGATTATAATATTTTTATGAAAGATCAAATTCCTATAGTTTTATGTTTAATTTTTTTCCAAGAATTTAGGTCATAAAATAATGAATTTCTATTTATTTTTCAAATATATAAATAGAAATGTAATAGAGAAAATGAAATGTTAAACTATGGAAAAGGAAATTGATGTCAGATTGTGTGAATTTGAAATGTTCTTCCCACCATTATTCTATATATGATGGTTCAATTTGTGTGAGATATTTGACTACATGGTCCTATAAATTATAGATGGACTTACCCCATTGAACTATATATGAATATTTTGAAAGGGTATTTCAAATATTAAAGTCATATGAATGGGTTTATTATAGAGTGATTTATTGTTGAGGAAGCTGTGGAATTATGTTTCGACTACTTTTCTAGTATTGAAATCATTGGTCAACCAAAATCTTTCCTCACTAGGTGGATTGTTGGTAAATAAATTTCTGGAACAGATGTTGTCATAATAAATATTAGAGTTGTATAAGAGGCCCACAATTATGTTTTTCATAGCATTTTGGACTTTTCCCCATATTTTAAAACACACAAAGAAATTCATAGTCATTTTAATACATCAAGTAATGAAAGAGGGATATCAAATTAACGTAATAAAATGTTTAAACGATGGTTTTGTGACCATATTTTAAGGAGTCTGATGAAAATCCAAATTAAATTTCATAATGTCTTTGATGGATAGCTGGAGTTCCTAGTGTGTATGTATTATCATACAATGGTTATGTAATTATTGGTTTTAAATTCTATTCAAATCAACATGATGAAGGCAGTACCATGAAAAATAGTGGAGTTACGCTTGTGATTGAAGATATTCATGTTTCAGGTACTAAGGATAAAAATACAATTTATGTGAATATGTCATACAATGGAATCATTAAAAAAATATTGGAGTAGGGTTATAGAATATTCCAAGATCCAATTTTTAAATCCAAGTGGGTTAATAACTGAAGTACTATTAAAATAAATGATTTGGGATATATGAAAGTGGATTTCAATAAGGAAGAGTTCAAAGAAATAACATTTATAACGGAATCAGAGGTAATATATGTACTTTATGTACTAAATCCCACTAACTAAAAGTGGTCAATTTTTTTATCATCAACCAAAACCACTGAAGGACCAGATGAAAATTAAATTGAGGATAATCCTTTAATTAGGATTTCATAATGATTTTTCAGTGTTTCCAATGTAGACATTGTTTCTTGCATTAGCAGATACCATAATGAAGAGATAGGGATACTCGATATAGGGGTCAAATCCCATCATCCTTAAAAAAGAGTTTAATACTTAGGTTATATTTTTTTTGTAATATAAAATGAGTTACCTCATGTTGCCATATATTCACTATTGTATTTATTTAATGAAAATTAACTATTAAACCATGTCTATTGATAGTGACTTATGCACATGTTGATTCCACCAATCCTGAGGACCAACAAGTATTTCAATAGGATGTTACTCCATGTTCTGTGGAACAAAGGCCTTTTAAACCTTCCAATCCTACCAATACATAGGAACGACATATTAATGACATTAAATAGGAGGAAATGTTAAGTGATGAAGATTTGATAATGCATAAAAAATTGGAGAGCCATAGAATGATACTATTGGAAACAATTATAATGGAGAAAATAAAGGGAGTAAATTCGTGTTTAGATGAAATACATATGAGCATCATGTTAACCCCAATAAGGCCACGTTCATTAGTTACATTGGGATCAAAACATGGCAACATGTTCTTATTTTTGTAGAGTTGTGGAACTATGTTGTGCACATTATTTATAAACATATTTGGGAATATATTTTAAAAACAATATGATATAATTTAATTATTTTACTAATAAATAAATTAATGAAACATTGAATTACTCTTAATAAACCCTTTAGGAGTGAATTTATAGTATATTAATCCCACAAGAAATATATATTAATTCATCCCAGAAGGAATCACAGTGGATTTCTCAAAATTATAATAATATTTTAAGTTAAATATGATGAATGGAAAATAATCCCACAACAAACGCTTATGTATACACACATGATAAGAAAAGAAGTGTGGGATGGGTTTTCGAGATTTCATGCATAAATATTATTTCACGTGCATTATGGATGAAAATACATAGTTTGAAAATAAATGTATTAATAACTATGATGTAGAGTTTTTTTATTTATGAAATAACAACTACGTTCTAAAAATATTGAAAGGGAAACAAAACCAATGTACTGCTACCAAGAAGTAACGATGGGGTGAAATTGACATGAATAAAGTTGGTATATATTTTAAATATAAAATAACATTTTTATGTTACATGAAACAAAAACATAATTATGTTCCTCTATTTTTATGATGATTTATAAATAAAAATCCAGAGACACATCATCCAACATCATGTTCTATTGAATGATAAATTTCTAAGTAAATATGGGATACTAATAGATAAAAAAACAAAAAAAGAGGGAAATATGTGTAAGTATGACATAATAAATTTTTTTTATTTTATATCACTATTAAATAAAAATTATTACTTATTTGCCTATATTTTATTTTCAAATTATATATTGGAATTGTTAACACCTCTACTAGATGAACACCTACTATTGGTGGCCGGAACCATCCAGAATGATATGGCTATATTACAGGTGCGAGTTTTGTGGTGACACCCCTACGTATTTTGAGAAAAAAAACAATATGAGGAAAATGATAAAGAAATAGTCGAGATTTAAATAAAGGTTAGTTTCCCGTGAATAAAAATTTAATTAGAAGACTGAGTTTCTAAAAAAATATTAGTGGGGGCAAAGAGAAGAAACATCTCAAGAAAAACCATTGTGTGAAGATCTTTCCCCACCCCCACCGACCTTGATGTGAGGCATTCCCCTTAAAGAGATATCTTAATTGAGGTAACAAATATTCTAACAACGATTTCTATGAAATTTTAATTAGACAGATGCTGATACATTAATTTTATTGATATATTATAGGGTGAAAGTGACTGTAATTTTTATCAATCAACACCCATCCATTTATTTGTTGGGAGGTATACCGTGTTCAATATCTATGATGGCAGTCTACACAGTGGACCACTTCCAACAAGTCATGTGAGAGTGGGGTTTACCATTGATCATGATCCAAGAATCTTGCCACCAATTCGACTTGTTGACAAAAATACTCATACAGTCGACCAAGTTGTTGGAACATTCATAACATGACTATCTGATCTTTTAAAAAACATTTCTTCAAGAAGGTATTCATTTACAATTTATTTTTCTGGTTAATCCTTTAACAATTAATGAAAAAAGGTAAGAACCAATGAATTTTATTTCATATGGAAAAAGGGATGGGTTAAAATTAATGGCAGACCCAAAACAATATAATGGATCAACCAAATAATAGAAAATATCTTCTGAAAACACCTTTACCCGACCCTTCAATATCATCATTTAATAACATTGATGGTTCATGAAGATAGAAAGTAAGAAAATGGCAGTTATCACATAGTTTTTTTATAAACAAATTTATGAAGATGACATTATAGAATACATTATTCTTGGAAATGTAAATGAAATCTTGAACTATGAATTACTAGGAGGATGAGTTGTACATGTATACATGAGGTATATTTTAATTATTTTACCCAAAAGTTTATATAATAAGTTAATTTTGACTTATTACATTTAAAGTTTTTTTGGAGTCATATATATCAATAAAAATTTTATAAATTACCCAATGAATATAAATTCAGACTCATTATTCCTCACATCTATTCTACCGAATAAAAAGAAATAGATTAAAAAAATGAATGAAATATTGACAAAACTAGAAATTTTTTTAAAAAATAAACAAATGGGTGAAAAATATTATTAATACTAATGACATAGAGATAAAAATAAAAAAACATAATCATATAAAATATATTTTTCTTTCTTTCATTGATTATTCCTTTTTAGTGTTTTTAGTCAAAATTTAATTATCATTTCATTCAATTTGGATACTCCAAACATTTATTTCATGGATTCACGACATGGATACCCAAAACAACATCCACACATGACGAAATTTTTCAATTTTTTATACACTACATCTAATGTTTTAGAACAAAAATTCAATTTATATATTTTCTATTAATTTTTAAGGAGAATTATGTTATCATTAGGTGGTGTTTAAATGTCATTAAATTAATGGATTGAGGATAGGTCATGTGTATAAGGATCCCAACAAGTTAAAAAAGTGGAAAAAGATTAGGGTATATATATAACTATTTATCTATCCAAACACATATAAAAAATTACTTCTTTTTATCATTTTTTCTATAGTGTATAAATCAAAATGGGAAAAGATTGTGGTTATTATGTTTTTAAATTAATGAGAAATATCATATTACATAAAAAACTAGCATCACTGAAGAGGTATTTTCAAAGATAGTTTCTATTTTATTTAAAATATATCATAACATATTATATATATATATTCTAGTACTACTATCACTGTCTTAAATTATCATATTTGTAATACAATATATATTTTCATAGAAATGAATGGAAAGTATTACTGATGGAAGAATGTACACAAAATACATAAAGATATTACTTCAATAGATTCAATGGATTGTATCATATTTATGTTTAATTTATTTTTTAGTAATAGTCACATAATAATTATTTTATTATACAGGTTTATTACATTGTTTGTGTTGGGGTAGTATGTTTGATGTTTCTCAGACTCGTTAGAGATTAGACATCCATGTAGCAAGTGATAGTTGAATGACAAAGAAAAATTGTTTTTTAATATACTGTGATTTTTTTCATAATATTATATATTCATTGAAGCATTAACATATTATAAAATAAATGATTGACTACTCAAGCAAGAAATGTCATTTACACAAGATTATATTACCAATCCCATGGAATAATAGACTATAATGAAGGAAACCCTATGCTAATAAGTAAAGGTAATGTTATGATACACATTTTCTATTTTACCGATAAATTAAATAATGAAGTGCTGATTTAACTTTCATTATTTATTAAGGGGTTTGTTTATTTCAGAATATTTATGTCCATATTTTAGGCCTTTATAAACCAAAACTAACATGAACTTCTACCTCAAAACCTTTCACCCCTAAATTATTGGAATCTATCAATTTCCTTCAATTTCTCTCTACTTCTTTTGTATGAATATAAATAACCCTTCCTCTTCTCAATCAATGGGGAAATATTGAGGTTTTAATATTAAAATTATTTTCCATAGATTTAATTTATTTTTTAATATTAATGTTTAACTTATTTTTTTTTTGTATCACTCACATAAAAATTATTTTCTTATACTGGTGGATTTTTTTTTTTGAGTTGGGTTTGATTGTTTGAAGCTTACCATGCTTGTCCAAGACCATAACAAAGATAGCAACAACAAGAAAATGGGGCAAGATTTTATAAAACCACCAAGAAATTGTGAGTTCATATAACTTCTTTAATCCATTTTTTGATCATATTATCTAGTAATTGTAAGTTAATTTGTTTATCATTTTTAGATAATAATTATTTAGTTATTTTCATATATTTTTTGGAAATTCGTATTTTTTTTTAAACAATCTAAAACAAGACATAAAAGAGATAACATGCATATTTTTCACAATGTTACCATGTTTTCCATTAAATATCATTATCGATCTTCCAACACATCATATTGAGTCGATATTTCTACTGGTTTCTTTGAACATACAATACATCATATTAAGTCGATGTTCTTATCCAAAATTAGTTTTTTAACTAGAAACATCAAATCAATATGTTGTCCTGGAAATTTGAAAAATATATCCAATGGAAATCTTGGTAACATTGTCATTTGATATTTTTTGACACTTTGGGATGCGTAGGAATCAGTCGCACCTCAATCTGGCACATTGTGGGACCGGTATGACTCTATTTTCATCTTCTCATTTTATATTGACATTAATTTTAGTAAAAAAACTACATAAATACTTAAAACCTATAATGCCTCTTCTGATTGTTTTGATACATTTATAAAATGATTAATAACTCATTTTTGATTAGTAAGAATAAATCAAACAACAATCTGATACACAGTGTTCATGATATTACTCAATGTATATACCATTAGTTTAAAATCAATATTTTAATTCAAAAAGTGAAACAAAATGAAAACTAAAAAAAACATGATCAGATTGTCTAGATAATTTAGAAAAAAAATTTATATGTTAATTTTGACATGTAGAAATTAGTTTCATATAAAACTGAAACTTGATGTGACCAATTTCAATCAATGTTCTTGTTTCCAGATTAAAATGAAATTTAAGTAAAAATGATATGTGAAAAAATAAAACCGATAAAAAAAATTAGATTCTTTTAATACTTTAGTAAAATGATCCGTAGGTCATTTTGGACGTGTATGAATCATCATATCCTTAGTATGTTGCACGATGTGACCGATATGACTAAAAGTGTGACTTTTTATTTAATGTTGACATTAATTATACTAAAAACGACAATTGACATAATAAAAACTGAGAAAAAATAATTGGATGGTTTATATACATAGTAAAATGTTCCGAACGTAATTTGTGATGTATAAGAGTTAATTGCATATCAATCTAATAAATGATGTGATAGGTATAACTCAACGTTTCTATTATTAGATTAAAATTTACATTTTGGTTTAAAATGTGTGACTTTTATAAAACCAATGAAACACAAAAATATTATCTTGATAATTTATTAAAATGATTAATATGTCATTTTTTATGTATAGGAATCAATCTAAAATAAAATAGATACATGATGTTACTGGTATGATTCAATGTTCTTGTTTCCTATTTAAAATCAAATTTCATTAAAAAAGAAAAATGTTGTAAAAAAATTCAAGTAAAAACATTTTTATTGTTTCGATAAATTATTAAAATTATCCATAAGTCATCTGGGATATTTAGGAATCAGTCTCACCTCAATCCAAGACATAGTGTGACCGGTATGACTAAAACTACATCTTTTTATTTCAAATTTACATTGATTTTACTGAAAATAAAAAATGAAATACTCAAAATAGAGAAACTAAATTTGAATTGATTTTAATGGGCCAAAAATAATTATTTATGTGTATTAATTATCTTCACCTCAATCTGATACATTATGTGACCAGTTTGACTCAAAGTGTTTGTTATGAGTTTAAAATTGACAATTTTGTTTAAAATGTGTCACTCATTGAAAACCAATCAAACACACTTGGATTGTTCATACAATTTAGTATAATGATTCATAAGTCAATTGTGATTTTTATGAAAATTTCTAACATCAAACCAAAAAATTGTGTGACCGGTATGACTCAATGTTTGTGGTTCGAGTTTCAAATTACATTTTAATAAAAAACACAAATGAAATACTCCAAACTGCGAAAATTTAGTCATATTTTTTGATATTTTAATAAACTTATCCGTAATACATTTGTGAAATTTTGGAAATAGATTCAACTAAATAAGATTCACGGTGGGACCAATGTATTTCCAAATGTCTCTATTTATTTAAAATTGAAATTAAAGTTAGTAAAAATAAAAATGATGTACCGAAAGCAAAGAAAATGCATTAAAATTGTTTTGATACATTAGGAAAACAATCCATAGGTAATTTAAAATGTGTAGGAATAAACCCATCTCAATAAATTGCATGTTTTGACCTATATAATTCTATGTGTATATTTTTATTTAAAATTGAAATTAATTTTAGTAAAAATAACAAGTGGCATAGATAAAACCTAGAAAACACATTCATATTGTTTTGATAATTTATTAAAATGATCTATAAGTCATTTATGGTGTTGGAATCAACCTCACCTAAATATGATCCACATTATAAATGGTATATCTCAATGTGTGTCTTTTATTTTTAGCTTACATTAATTTTAGTAAAAATAACAACTAAAATACTAATAACTGAGTAAATGTGATCAATTTTTTTTGATATTTTTGGAAAAATATTCATAATTCATTTGTGATGTGTATAAATCAACCAAATTTCAATATAACACATAGTGAGACAAATATGACCCAAATTGTGTCATTTTATTTATAATTGACCTTAATTTTAATAAACATAACATCTGACAAAGTGATAACCAAAAATATTCATTCATATTTTTTTTGAAACATTAGTAAAATGATCCATGAGTCATTTGTTGGAAATAGGAATCAGCCAAACTTCAATATGATTGGATGAATGGTGTGATTGGTATGACATTAAGTGTATGTTATCAGTATAAAGTTGACATTTTATTTCAAAACATATGCCACTCACTAAAAACAATGAAAACACTCATTGATTAACTTAACAATTCAAGATATGTATTCAAATGTCATTTTAGATTTGTTTGAAGCATTTTCACATCAAATATATACATGATGAAAAATTTAATACTCAAATTACATGATAAAAGTTTGGAATGGCATTTTAGTAAAAACAATGATTTATTAAAAACAAATAAATCAAATTCATATTATTTTGGTACTTCAGGAAAATGATCAGTGAGTCATTTTTGATGTGTTGGAATCATAATTACCTCAATTTGATTTATGGTGTGATCAGTTTGAATCAAATTGTGTTATTATTTGTAATTGAAATTAATTTTAGTAAAAAGAACATGTGACATACTCAAAACTGAGAAAAAACATTCCTAATATTTTGATATTTAAGGAAAACAATAATAAATAATTTGTTATGGGTAGGAATTAATTACACCTCAATACTATGCATGGTGTGACCGGTATAACTCCAAGTGTGTATTTTTTTAAAAATTGACATTTTATTAGTATATTATTTTATATTAATGTTAAATTTAGATCTCTATATTATTACTAACATAATATTTTTCTTCTTATATATGTTGATTATTTTTCAATTTTTGAGGTGATTTTTTAAGAAATAGATAACATGGGTGGATTCTTTTGAAAGGGGATTCCAGGTGCCAAAATATAAAACATTAATGTTTTAAATTTCCGTCGATAATTTTAAATTAATTATAAAAAACATTGTTTGAATGTATATAGTAATGTTTTTTATTCATGATTTCAAATTTATTTCAAATAATATATTTATTTTTCATAAACATATCATACGTTTTTGGTTGGTGTACATTTTTACAAACCACACACTATAGAAGGTTGGGCCTTTATCAGTTCTTTTTTAGATCTGATAAAGGGGACCCCACCTTTAATAGCATTGCAAATAAAAATTGTTTTTAGCACTATTAAATGTCGTTATGAGTGATTTTAAAAGGAATATCTATAGTATAATTTACAATGTTCAATACCAATGAGGGAACATATTTCATTGTATGCTCGAAACACCTATGTTATAATCTTTAAACTATATTTGATAAACTATTACAGTGCAATGGGAAGGGATATACCTTTAAATAATAGTGAACCCACATATAAAGTCTCCCAATAAATTATTATAATGGTTCCCACAAGTTTATAATAGATATATTGTCTTTCAAACCTCCTGAATTGAAAAACAACTTCATCTCACAAGTTTTCACCTCCCAAACATCATCATCAAGAAACTAGTTCTTTAGTTTCACTCGACTCCATGAGCACATTATTTAAAATAAAGTTTGATAGATTATTTGTGATCTTATTCACACAAAAAAACTAAAGATCATTAGTTATAATAATTTCCTTATAAATAAAATTTTCACAAATTATTTTCCCCTTTATATATGTAGACATTCACTAATAAATGAGGGGGATAAACAGGCTCTGATTTTGAAAATCACACTCAATTCAAGTCTTTGGTAAAAATAAATAATAAATGATAAATATATATAGGGTTTGAATTCTACAAAACCTCTAAAAAACATGGCATCCTCAACCTTCAATTCACCTATATATTATGGATAGAATTAGAAACATTCCATTATGAATAATTCGCTTTAAATTTCTATCTCAAAATTATCATAATGGGTGTGAATTCATACTAATTATATTAGGATACATTTAAATATCCATTTAATGTACTTCTAGTGAACATACTTCTCATTGATATACTTCTGGTGAATGAACTTTAGGTGAACGCACACAAATATATTGTACTTTTAGGGAAGTTTCTTCCACAAAAATGTACTTCGTGTGAATGTACATCTAGTGAACATAAATTTGGTGAATTTATGTCCAATGAATGTAATTTAGGTGAACATAAGTTAGGTTAATGTATATATGGTTAATGTAAATATAGTTATTTTAATTTTGGTGAATAGACTTTTGTCCAATGTACTTCAATAGAATGTAATTTAGATGAATTTATTTCAGGTTGGTGCACTTATGATTAATGTAATTATAGTGAAAAACATTAATGGAATGTACATGAGGTGAATTTACTTCATAATAACCCTTAACATTAGATCAGCTCATCCTCCTATAGCCTTTATCACTATGAGAAACTTGAATCACAATTGGTCTTCCTCCAAAGTGATGTACTTCTGTTGATCCAATAGTATAAAGTTGTTTAACATATTTACCAATATCAACCTTGGATATACTTTTAACTCTTCAAACCTTAATGAACATCTAAGGAACTAACAAGAACCTTTAGAAAAATCTCTTTTTATTTTCATTCATTAAATCCCAACTCAAAAACATTATGTCCAATAGTGTATAAAAATGAAACACCTTTAAAGATAAAGGGGGACTTCAATACCCACCATTAGATTTTTTTAAAATACCTATTTTTCAAACCTCTTTACATTTTATTTACATATAATATCAAAATTGTATCTAGTAGAAATATTATGAAACCACACTACTGGATAAAGAAATGATTTTATTATAAATATATATCTTAGTGACAAGAAACTTTTGGAAACTATTTTGGACATACTACCTATGAAATCACCAACTAAAATGTGTCACCTATTTTTTTATGAGAACTCAAAATTTAGGTTAACAAAAAATAAAAAGTTAGAAAACATTATTTTGAAAAAGGATTTCACTTATCCTCCCATTTCTAATATAATCTAAGGAAAACTGGGGGTGGTATCCTAAAATTCCTCTAAGTATAATGTAAAGTATGCACAAGAAGTTTTTAGACATAGTTTCACAAAACTTTACATTGACATATCTTTATTGAAAATATCAGTAATTTTGTTTTTTTTGAAATATAATCAAGATTACCATCTCTGTTAATTAATTTATCCTTGATGAAATGAAACCTAAAATCAATATTTTTTTGGAGTGTTGAACTATGTTCTTTAAGTGATCAATTACACTTTGATTATCATAGAGAATTTTCAATAGATGTTCAACATTCACTTTCAAGCCTTCCAGTTGAACTTCCTTCCACATCATTTGAGTGAATGTATGAGTGAAATAAATATATTCTGATTTAATTATAATCAATATCACTGAGTTTTTATTCTAATGGTTTTAGAATACACATAATTATTTCAAAAAGGGAGTACTTTTAGAAGATGATTTAAAATAATCAAAATCACTGACCCAATCAGCATATATAAATCATGATTCATATTAACTTATAACTTATTTAATAAATCAATACAAATACTAATGTTCCTTTAACAGACCTCAAAATTATTTTTTTAACCATCAGATGGGAATCATTTGGAACATATTTATATCTAGAACTCAACGTTCCTGCATACAATATGTCGGGTTGATATCCAGTTAGATAGAGTAAACATATAATTAACTTGTGGAATTTTTTTGATTGAAACATTTTCCAGATTTATATTTTCTCAACATTAAACAAATATAAATAAGAGTAGAAACATCTTTAAAATATTCCATATCAACCATTATTAATATGTCATTCACATTTCTTTCATGTTAAAGGAATATTTATATGTCACTTTTTATAATATGTATCCTAAGAAAAAAAATCATCTTCCAAACCGTTGACATTTTTATGTTTTCTTTCACTTTTTCTGAGAATTCCATAAATGAATAATTATTATTAGTAAGATATAATATTTTATTAATGAATACAATGACTATTAATGTTCTAGAACATCCCTTCTTCACATATAATTCCCTATAAACATTTCTTTTAGATAAATTAATTATCTTCAAGGATATATCAATTTTATAATACCATACACACATGGCATAATTATGCCATATAAATATTTCTTGAATTTACAAACCATTCTACCAGTCATATCATGGATGAGACCCTCTAGTTGTTAAATATAAAATTATTCTTGAACTTCAACTTTCAAGAATGATGAGTTTACATCCATATGATAAACCTTTATCATTTTAAGATAATAAATTAAAAAAATTAATATGATCTCAATTGTTGAAATTGGAAAAAAAATGTTTTTATAATATCAATACCTTCCCCACATGAGTATCCCTTTTAATCTGAACATGATTTATTTTTTTAAACTTCTCTTCTTTCATTGATCTTATTCCTGAAAGCCCAGTTAGTTATGATGTTATTATTTCCATCTAGTCTCAGGATTTGTTCCCATGTGTCATTATTCTCAATCTGATCTAATTCCTCATTTATAGATTTTAACTATTCCTTGTGTTTAACTTTTTTAATAATTATGGAGGTTAAATATGAGGGATAATGATAATTATATTATTTATAGTTATATTTAATATTATATTAGTTGGTTCGAATTTCTTTTTTAATTCCCAAAATTTTGTGTTCCTATTTCCCTTAAAAGTGATTCTAGAATATTTTTTGACAAATTATATTTTTTTATGTGATTCACCATTAACTTCTTCTATTGGTTTGGACTAATATTAAATTACATTAACATCAAATGTTTTAATTACATTGTGTACCATTTATTACAACACTTATCGCTCATTTTATTAGATTTGTATCCCAAGAAAACACCATCTTCATTTTTTTCACCAAATTTCCATAAGTTTGAATTATTCTGGTTCATTAAGCATTGACTTATGAGCACTTTAAAATAACTTACCATTATTTTCTTCTAATACCACAATGTATAGTGTGTAATGTTTAGTTCCTTTGTAACAAGAAATCTATTTTGAACATCATACATTATATATGGTTTATCACTAAAAGAACATTGGGAGTTTATATGATATGACCATGGTCCTTCATATTTCAAGTATACTTCAGTTTTTTATTTTACAACACCGTTTTGATGAGGAGTGTTGGGATCACTATATTGATGCTTTATTCTATGTTTTGATAGATATTATTATAATAAAATGACAATTAAACATCATTACATTATCCATTTTTTCATCATGATATGTGCACCATGATTTTTTCATCTTTCCTCTTAGAAAACATGAAAATTTATATATAATAAGTTTTATGTTTCAAAACAATAACACTTTTCATTTGGGTGAAGTCATCAATAAATGTTATATAGTAGAAATTAATCGCTATAGGAAAATGAATCAACAATATACATAAAACATAATGTATAAGTTCAAGTAGATCAATGGAATGAATTTCTATTTAATAATGTTTTCATTCAGTCTTCATCCTTTACTGACAAGCTTTAAAAAGAGTGGTTATTTTTTATTTTTAATAGAGGTAAATATCAGATAGCTTCTTCCTTTGATATTTTCAGATGTTTCATGGGCCAAAAGGTCATATCCTCATTTTACAAACATTATTCTCATCATTCTTATAGATGTAAAATGTCTTACTCATATTACGAATTTAAAAATGATTTACATTTGTTGCTACTCCATAAACAATGGTTATTATATCCTTTAAGATTCATATGATGAAAAACATTCTTTATAATATCAACTCATTTACATCACAGCACAACTAAGTTCATCTTAGTAAGTTATGTTTATATCCATCCAAAAAATTAACTTTGTTGGAATTAAACTTATGTTCATCTATAATGCCGGTTCCACTTCCTTTTATTTTTTTGGGACTATCATTTCCAAAAATAACCACTCCTCTATTTTAATATCCAATGTTTTTTTAATATTTTATCCTTCCCAATAATATATAGGGATAATCTTCTATCAATAGTAAATGTTTTATCCTTAATACAATCTTTCACCATGACATCAATAATTAGAGACTTTCCATTTGCCTATTTTTTCCCTTTTCTATGTATCTTATAGTTAATAGTTCCTATCTATAAAAAGTTTTCATAAATTCATCCACACCATGGCCAATTTGACAACATTATCTACAACATTCTTTTTTTATTCAAAATAGATTTCTTATTATTGAGTTACGAAAATTTGATTACATTTTTCATGAGATATTACCTCCAGTATTCCAATTGATCTTTTATTTTCTTTTAAAGTACCTCCTCACCTCAAAAAATCTCTCTAAAAGTGACATGTTATTCCCATAGTTATGGGTTATCTGCCAACATTTTCCATAACACTAAAAATATATTTAAAACCTCTATCTATTTAACAAATATTATAATGATTTATAGAACTATCATTGTCGTTCATCAGTAGATATGGCTCACATCCACATTTTTCATGAGAATCCTGTTTTGTAAAGATATTATTAATATAAATTGGTCTAACTAAGATATTTTCAATTTTATTCTCGTTCCATAATTTAATTGTTTTTGCTGAGAAACCATCATTGTTAGTATAAATTGATTTATGTTCACTTTTAGAAGATATAATGTTTTCTTATTTTCCTATAATAATAAGTGATGATTCAGCTATAAATTCTAATATTTTCATGAAATAATCTTCCAATTTATACATAGTTATTACAAATTCAAGACATATAGATTTTGGCCATTCCAATTCATTTTCTGTTGTAGAAAACTTATTATTTTTTTCTTTTAGGATTTTTAATATTCATCTTGATTTATTTTGAGGTTATTTATTTCCTTAATCATTTAATTATACATTATTAGTGACTCTTATCAAATTTTAATATTCAATTCTCATTTATTTTTCAAAAAAAAAGTTAAATTTTGATTTTCATATTTTTTTAATACATAATTCAAGGTTAAATTTAAGCATGTATTCCAAGTAGGTTACATCACCTTCTTATTCTTCCAATGAGGATTCTTTTTGTTTTACGTGAGCCATAAAGTTTACTAATTTCATTTGAATATCAATATTAGATGATATATTATCAGATTATTTCCTTTCTTCTTTCCTATAAAATAAACTTATTTTTATTCTTATGAGTATTATTATTATTTTTTGTTTAACTAAATTTTAGCATTTCTTTATATTATTACTCGACATATTAATTTAATGATTTTAGGTAGTATTTTCTTCATCACATTCATTACTCTTATTTTTTGGGAGATCCATAGAAAATTTCGCAACTCCAATTCACTAAAAACATTTCAAGAAAATCTTATTTTTGAACATCCATTTATCATTTTTGATATTTAATGAGATAAGAGTCATTATCTTCCAATTATCATTTTCCTTATCTTATTTTTCATCACTATATTCAACTTTTCATGCATTAAGTTTGAATTTTTAATGACTTCAAAAACCATATCTTCTTTATTTATTTTGCTATATTTTGGTTCTATTTTCATTTTAAATTCCCCAATAATATTTGGATGTTAATCTATAGATAAGTCATATATATAATTAAGGGTTGAGATCTTATGATCAAACATATTAGTGAAGTTACTCATTAACTTATTTTTAATTGTTCAGTCAGTCATAGTTTCTTAAAGTCCAGGGATGTTACTGTTGATTTCCTTGACTCTTATGAAAAACCCATTTATGGTTTCTTCATTATCGATATTAGGGTCCTCAAACTAAAATCTTTAGATTTCATGATTTTCATCCATTAAATTAACTTTACCTTTAAAGGTAATTTCCTAGTTGTTCAACGATTTTTTAGCTAATCGACGTCTAATTAACTTGGTGTAAAACTTTTTTGGTAATTATATGGAAATTTCATTATGATCCTTACCATAAATTTACATGTTCCCTTTGTCCAAAAATGGTATAGGTTTATAATTATCTCATGGGGTAGGTACTTATCTAGAAGCATCCAAAAATTTCCAACCTAAGGGATAGATGATAGGGAATCATCCAATTTATCTTTTCATTAATGGTCTCGCAATAAAATGGTAGGAAAAACACCAATATTAATGAAATTTACATTCCATATTTGTTCAAATTGATCCAATAGGGGAATAGGATCTTATACCAGTTGTGATATACATTAATAGTAGGATACATTGAGAAGGGTGAGGGTGGGGGGTGAATCAGTGGTTTCACTTATGAAATTTTCTTTAACATACGGTCAAAATTTTAAACATGTTATGTTTATGATACATTCTTGTAAGAAGAATCATTCTCACCACCTAAAGTGGAGTAAAAAAAATTAAAGGACGTTGAATTTTATAAGGTTAGATACCAATTAGGGAACCAGGTCTTTATCGTGCTCAAAGAATCCAAATATAAAAAATTCATATATAATCAAGAAAACATTATATTTTATTGAAAAGTGACAAACCATTACCCAATATTGAATTCTATAAATAAATCCTAATAACAATAGATTATATTGGTTCTCACCAATTTACAATAGGTTTCTTATATTTCAAGCCTCTTGAATAGAAAATAATCTTCAACTCATAAGTTTCAAATTATGAAACTTCACCATCTTGATCATCATTATTTTGGTAAACTCAAATTAGTGAGCTCTCCCATTCGATGAATGGTGGTCAGATGATCAGTGATCTAATTTACTCAAAAATTCTCAATGAAATTAGAGATAATTGTATCATTATTAACTACATTTTACCAAATGATGTTTCTCCATTTATATAACCTGATATTCCCTGATAAATGTAATTAAAGTATAGGTTATAATTTTTAATCTCATGATCAATTAATGTCCTAATTCAACATCTGTAAAGTTTACAAATGTATAAGAATTTTGGTATGGTAAAAACCTCTACAAAACTTGGTGTTAACACCCTTGAATTCATCCATAGATATCAGTTAAAATTACTAACATTACTTTATAAATAATTTTATTTTAATTTCCATCACAAAATAATAATATTTGATGATACTTCATATTAATAATATGAAGATACTAAAAAAATTCTATTTAATGTACCTAAGGGGAACTTAGTTTTAGTGAACAAGATTATGGTGAACATAATTTATGTGAACTTACATTTAGGAAATATACTTATGGGGAATCTAGTTTAAAAAATGTAATTATGGTGAATGTACATATAGTGAATTTATTTTGGGTTAATGAAATTATGTGGAACATACATTATGTGAATTTATATCAGGTGACCATACATTAGGTGAATTTACATATGGTGACTCTACTGTAAGTGAACATACATCTGGCTAATGTATATCCTGTAAGTGTAATTCAGTTGAATGTAATTCATGTGAAGATACATATGGTGGACACACATTCGATGAATTTTTTTAGTGGATGTTCCTTACATGAACATAATTTAAGTTAATATGGTATAGGTAAATATTCATTATGTGAATGTACTTCATGTGAATTCACTTTAGGTGAATGTAATTTAGGTGGAGGCACTTCTATCGAACCACCAAATTCTGCAAAACTAATCATCTATCTACATTCATCACTAAAAAAATATTAAATAATATTTGGTATTCCACCATAGTTATGTAGTCTTATTGATCATATAGTATATAATCGTCGAACTTATTTACTTGGATAACCATTTTATATACATCATCTTTTCATAACCTCATGAAATTATGATGAACTACTATGAACCTTGAGTCTCTGCTCTTATAAATTTCCAAAAATATCACCCATATCAAAAAATGTGTTTAAAGACAATTAAAACCCATCAAATTACAATGATAACTTAACTAATGAACAAATTTATAAGGTGAAGATGAAAAACAAATACATCTCTTCATGGGGGTGGATGTATACACATATGCACGAGCAATGTTATAATTTTAAAACTGATGATACTATAAGAAGGAAAGTGATATCATATCTTTATAGAATCAATATCATATCATATATATCATATATATTCATTTTTTCTATTGTTTTAACCATAAATATAATTGTGTGATAAAAAAACACATCAGTTCAGGGATGAGGTATTCCAGTTGTACGCACAAGCGATGCTTTTATTTCCCATAGGATAAAAAATGAGGTGAAAAAGGATTTACCATAAGCATAATAAAATTTAATTATATTGAATATATTTATGTTAATATTCTAGCATGGTTATGGATTATTTTAATGGGCTAAAATAATATATAAATATGAAAACTATCATTTAAGAGTTACACCAACTCTTTGGGAATCCCCCTTTGGATTACACCAAATCCTTCTTGGTTTGGTTTTTCGTGAGATGAAGACCTATAAGATGTGTGTTTTTATGATGAGTATATATTTGAATTTTTCTTGATAGAACTATAGTTCTCAAAAATTTTGATAAAGGAGGGAGAGTTTGTGACCTTTTATGTGTGATGGGAGTGTCACACTTAAAATTATTCGATGTATTAGAATAATATAATGTATTATTGATGACTCAAATTACAAGATATCATTATGAGGGTTTAAATAAAATCATCCAATATAAATTAATATAATATTTATTTGGTGTTATTACTTAGTTTTTAACCTAATTAACATGATTTATCTTTTTACCGTAATGTTATATTTTTTCCAGGGTAACTATTGATAATGAAAAAAATGAAAGTAAACTCATTAATGAATTTTAATCCTCTAATAACAAATATGGATTCCATTTTTCTATATTTAATTTGTATAAGTAGATGATATTACATTTAATAGAATTTATCACAACACAATGAAAAATAATTCTAAAAAATTTGTGTTTTTAAACATAAAAATGAACATATACCAAAATTAAATATCATGTTGATTGGTATGAACATATTTAGATTATTTTTAATCAAATTAATATTATTTTACATTAAAAATAAATAATAAATTTATTTTTACTTTAAAAATACTTATTTAAAAAAATGATTATTTTCTAAAATCGCTATTTTTCACTATTCATTCAAAAAGCAATCTTTTCAAAAAAACTAGAAAATTCACCCTAAGATATGTTTGATTATTTAATTCCAAAAAATGAATTTCATTTAATCAAACTAAAGGTATTAAATCAATACATTTATATTTAAAATAAAAATATTTAATTCATGGAAAATTAGATTTGTTAAAAACAACAATTATTTTTTTGATTGAAAACATTTATAAAATTATTTATACAACTATGATGAATATAAATCTATAAAAGGAATATTTATAAATCCAAATATTGGTTTATTTGTTATATTATAAGTGTTTTTAACATATTACCAACTAGTATCAACAAGTGTGTAATAATGAACATGTAAAATTCACATACTCATGTTATATGTTTCTCTATAGTATAGAGTGATTCCCACACTAATATATTAATAAATTATTTAATTTCAATAATAATAAATAATTCAACCAAATAAGAATTACAAAAGTGAAGGTGTTGTGATAATTATATTATCCTTATTCAACCTATAATATGTCCCCATAATATTTTATGGTATGTAAATTTTAAAATAAATTTAATTTCTTCGATAGCATATATTGTATGAAACACCAAGCTTACTTGAACCACGATATACTCTTATTTTAACCTTACCCTTAAAAACTGGCTACTAAACTTGTAGAAATGAATAGTATTAAACACGCTAGGAAATATATATATATTATATATCAAATCAAATATCTATATATTAGTCAAATATATTTTATAGGAAATGATAAGAATAAATCCAGTTTTATGCATAAAAACTATATTTTTCTAATGGAAGTTTTACCACCTTTTAATGGCGCACTTGTTTTAAAAATAATTTTTCACACTTTTATAAATTATATTGAACAAAATAATGTTCATTTATGAAATATTAATCTAAATATTAGCTATGGTTGTATTTTTTCAATTTTTTGGAAAATATTTATTTTCAAGAGAATAGTGAAAAATATCGATGTTTATAATACTATATATTTATTTATATTAAATGTATATTTGTGGTTTAAATCTGATATAAATGTAAATTAAATACTATTTATCTGTACATAATATAATTTATTTAATTTTAATCATCATTATACTTTTTTTGGTATAATTACATAATTGGGCTTAAAAATGAAATTTTAGGAAATTTTTTTTTAGTTTTTTTTTAATTTAATTTAAAAATTAAATTCTACCTCTTATTTATTTTTAACATAAAAAAATAGATTCTATATTTGGAATAATAATATTCAAATTTATTATTAAGGTTAATTTTATTTTTGGTCAATATGAATAATATTTTTGTTAATTTTTTATTACCACAATTTAGGGTAGGTAGGGTAATTTAGTATAAAAATAACATGATAAGAAATATAAAATTACTGTAAAACGTCAAAAAAATTATTTTATGATTTATATTCGGCCCCTAACACCTAATGTGGAAATTTTAGTTATTTAGTGGACAATGTTCCATGAAAATGACATATATATTGTTATAATCAAATAAAGTCACCAAATGTCACTTTCTTTGTCTTATATTTCCCTTATGTGTCCACATAAGAAATAAAGTACGTTATAAATGAATATAAGTGTATATTTTTATCTTAATAAAAATATTTACATCATATAAATTTATTTATGGCTTTTTGGGTCATTTGGATGAGGATATTATATTTATAATATTTTATTTAAGGAAATGTCAAGATGTTGCATTTATATTTCTGATAATTATATTATTTTTAATATATTGTTATTCACAATATATCTTAAACTACATATATGTTTCTTGTGTCTGAAAAATATATATACACCATAGTATTTTATTTTTATAATTTAGTTAAGAAATAATTACCTTAAATAATAACACAATGATGATGCGATAATTAAATTATTAATGAAATAAAAAAAATAAATGATATTAATAATATCAAAATAATTAAAATTTGAATTAATTAATGTTTTAGGTGAATTTTTATGATTATTATGTCATATCATGGGTGTATTAAATGTTTTTAAAAGATATACTCTTTTATTTTTTCCCTTATGGTCAATGTAATGGATAATGTTAAAATTGACACTTGATATTGTATCTAAATAATATTTTATTAAAATATTTAAATTTTCTAAAAAATATTAAAATTTAAAAATTAATTCTTATTTGGAGAAATTAAGGTCATAAATTATTTATTTATTGATTAACAATGATTTTGTATGTAAAAATTTCAAAATTTTATACTATAATTAAAATTAAAATTTGTTAACTAAAGTCAATCAAAATAATAAGGATTAAAGTAAAACCAGAAAATGGAAATTTTTTTAATGAGATTATAAAATAACATGATATTATATACAAATCTATATTCATTTGGTTTTATATTAATTGAAAATTAATTTATTATAATTTACTATTTTGAATATTTTCACAGGTTCCCCTCACCTCAATTATAAAAGGGAACTCGTTCGTTCATTTTATATCACCACCATTATCTTAATAGATCATAAAATTCCCTCCCATTTCTCTTTACAACATCCTTATCCATGTTCTGGAGGTCATAGTCTTCAAAAACTACAAACCATAGATTCCGTCGCAATATGTCTAAAAGAAGTCCACCAAAGAAAAGGTAATCATGTTCACCAACTCATTCAAGTTCATTCCGTATTATAATTCCTTTTTATATTTTTTAATATTATGTAGTCATAAATATAGTGTTATATATATTAATAGTTTTTATTATTATTATGGGATAACCATATTCCACCTTTTATCAATTATATGAAAAATGAAAGCACTGCACGTACGTACGCAAGACTAACTGGCTTCACACTATGGTGTAATTTCTTTTTCATGACCACTTTACATGGATGGATATAATAGTTATATATAAAAATTATTACATGATACTTATTATGGAAAAACTAATATACCATAAAATTTCACACCCTTTAACCATTAAGGGAGTGAAACCATCGCTCGTGCGTATGTATAACCTATCGTCTCAACAACACGATATGATTAATTTTCCATGATATCAATTCAATAATTATTATAAGAATATACATAGAATAAATATGATATATAACAACTTAATATAATTATTTTGACAATGAAACACTCTATTCTTCACTAGAACATGGTCTTACATTACAAAACACACATAGGAAAATGAAACAGTCAACATCAGAAATAAGGGTAATAATGAAATATTATTAACAAATTGGTGATACAACGACATAAGAGGATAATATAAGATATAATAAATATGAAATTAGTTGTTTTATAAATTAATAGCATGATTTTAACAATTATATATGAAGTTAAATAACGTTCAGAAAAATTAATGACTAAGGTAAGGGATATTTGATTCACTCTTATTTTTGTGGGATAGATTATTTATTTTCCACCTATTTATTTTTTGTGGTGTATATACTATACTTTTTACATGGTATTTCATGAATTTATTTATTTTCATGATATTTTTATGTTTTTTTAAATGTTATGTCTTTAATGGGGAATAATATTCAACTGATTACAAATTGGAAAGGTTTTGTCTCAATTTATATTCCATTAAAACATATTTGTTATTATACACTAATTATATTTTATGTGGTGTATAAATTTACAATTGATTTATTTATGATCATAATTCATTAATAATGTTATTAAATATCAATTTTTTTGTATCTTTTATTCATTATTTCCTAATTTGTTTAAAAAAATTTACATATGGAATTTATATTGAATGTAATTTGAGTAATTGTGGAAATATTGATTAACCAATTTCATTTACTCAATATTGATATTTTTTATAAGGATTATTTATTAATGAATTAAATCAATAATTTTTTTATATAACAATTTTTTTTAAATTAATGATTTGGTGGTGATTGTGTATAGATCATCCATTTGATGTATGAGTAGTCTCGTGACATAAATAAATTTGGCTAAATTAAATGGGATTTTCTATAATGATTAAGACTTCTTGTGAAAGATATTGACTGTAAAGGTATCATGTGTCTATGAAATATAATATCTAATAGTTAATAATTTCCTTCATCAATAATTATATTATTTATTTCCATGATATTTTCACTATGATATTATCCATGGATTTATATTGTGATTTTTTGTTCAAATGACATGTGTGTTCATTTATTTTACCATTCCTTATGGATTTTGAATTATTTATTCAACGTAACATATGTTGTATAAAACTCTAACTGGGAATTTGATATCATCATTTGTTTCGTCTTTATTTTTCCAAGGTTATTAAGTTGAAATGTTTGAATGATATTAAGGATGAAAATTACTTTCTTTTCTTTTGTTTTATTATCAAAATAATAAGGGTAGCATATATGCATCTAGTTATTTAAGACTACTAATGTATTTGTTCCTTTGGTATTTTAATCATCTATCTAGATCCAATTTAATAAATTAAGGCATCATATTCGGATACTAGGTTCAGGGACATTACAGTTGGTATCAGATCATGTCTAGTACAAACCATGAGAACTATATTTTAAAATAAATATAACAAATTTTAGATCTATGATAATTACGTATAAAATATTAAAAACTTTTACTAGTAGGTGATTTTTTTATATCTCAATACTCATGATGATTATTTCCTACCTCATTTTGATCCTTTCATTTGTGATGTAACCTAATTTATTTAAGGAAAACAATACCCGTTGAAAATGTAGAGATTTTCCCATCATTCAAGCCAACACAGTTGGTGTTCAGGATGACAAGATCATGCCCATATTGGGAAATATTACCCATTATATTGAAAATAACCATGCTACACCTATGATGGAAACCATCATGCAGGAAAATCCACCATCTTTTAGTGGGACTATGTATCAAGTGGTAGATGACCAAAAGATCAACTCCCTTGAAAAGATATTTCTAGCATTGAAAAGTGATGAAAATTAAAAGGTAGTACTGGCAGTATATTATATCAAGAGAGATGTTGATCATTGGTGGTATTTTATCTATAATTATATGGAGTAAGTTGAAATAGAACATATAAAATGGATAGATTTTAAAGAAAAATTCTTTGACGAATATGTTTCTCATGATCAATGAATTGTAATTATGAAAAATTCCATAGATTAAAGAAAAAGGAAGGATAAAGTATTTTTGTTGTATGAGGATACTTTTACAATACTATCCAGGTATACTACAGATTACAAAATTGTTGTATTAAGAAATATTATTAATTTAATTAAAGGTATTAAACTAAGTATGTGAAGGGAATTGGCTTATGAAAATGTTTTATTGGTTGATGAAATAGTGATATCTTCCATCAAAACAGAGAATTAATTCAATAGATCCTATATATTCAAGGAAAATAAAGAAAAGAATAGGTTCGATGAGAACTATGAGAAATGTAAAGAACCAAATCAGAATAAGGTGAAAAGAAAATCTTGTGGAAATTGTGTCAAGAAATCTCAAGGGAAATTCCAAAAGGGAAAATGATTCTATTACTAGTACAGAGACAATGTTCATATGAGTCATGAATGAAAAGGGAAGAATCAAACTAATTATATTCAGTAGAATAGCTATTAAAAAATGGGGCATTATTCAAATCAATGTCCCATGTGTCAGAGGAATATACCATAGAAGAGGCTAAAGGGATATGACTAAGATTATACGATCACTATAATTGATATGGAAGTAACCAATGATGTGGTGGAATATACAATAATACTATATTCAAATTTATCTAATGATTTATTTGATTCTAGACCTCGACACTCTTTTATATCTACCTATTTTTTTTAGAAAATATCATATTTTACATTTGATTTAATAAGTGAGATGCCATTCAAAACACTGAAGAGAAGTCTAATTGCAAAAAAGATGTGTTGGAAAGTCCCCATTATGGAATATAGAAAGGCTTTATTTGCTGAACATATCATCAAATATATGGTTGAATTTTATATAATCCTCGATATAGATAGGCTTTTAAAATAGATGCAAAAATTTATTTCTAGAAGAAGGAAATTACAATTTGTGAAAAAGAAAAAGAAATCATTAATATTAGAGAAGAAACTTAATCATCCAATTCTCATTTAGATCCACCCTTAATAGCACAACTGAATGAAATTATTGGGAATAAAGAGAAAAAAATGTCTAGGGATGAATAAGGAAAGATTTAAAGCAAGTATGTACCGATTTTAGATGAATATATTGATGTATTTCTTAAAGAATTACATAGACACCCCCTTGATCATGAAGTTGAGATTTCCATTTACTTAATCCCGTTTGGAATACCCATGACAAATACTACCTTTATAATGGCCACTATAGAATTAGTGGAGTTGAAGAAACAACTAGAGAAGTTTCATAATAAGGGATTTATTTTCCATAGTGTTTCTCAATGGGAAACCCATGTTCACATTGTTATGAAGAAAGATGGATCAATGAGGGTGTGGATTGACTATATAGAAATCAATGCTATTTTGATAAACAACAGGTATCTTATTCTTTGAATTGATGGTTGATTTGATCAACTTTGGGTATCTAAATATTTTTCAAAGATTGAACTCTGTTCTAGATATCATCAATTATGAGTGAATAAAGAAGGAATTCTGAAGACATTTTTATGATGAGGTATGGAAATTATGAGTTTACTATAATTCCATTTGGAATTACTAATACACCGTCAGTTTTAATGGATTGAATGAATAGTGTACTCAAGGAATATCTTGATTATTTTGTTGTGATATTCATTAATGATATTGTAGTGTATTATAAAACCAATGTAGAGCATGATAATCACTTGAGGATCTATCTTGAGACTCTCACAAAGAAATAGTTATCTGATAAATTTAGTAAGTTTGATTTTAGGATTTTGAAAATTTCTTTTCTTGACCATATTGTCATTATGGATGGAATCATAGTTGATCCTGTAATGATAAATCCAATCCATTAATGGCCAAAAACTAATGAACATAGCTTAGGTACATAGTTTCATTAGTTTAATAGGTTACTATTTAAGATTTGATTATCATTTTTCCTGATTTTCTACCCCATTAACCAATAACACATGTAAAGGGTCCAAGTTTGAATTGAAAAATAATGTGAAAAATGTTTTTATGAATTGAACAAAGGATTGGTCAATACTCAGATTTTTACTTCAACATTAACAAATGATGTATTTGTAATAAACAGTGATTCATCAAAGAAAGTATTGGGTTTTGTACTTATGAAAAATGACCAATTTATTTCATATCCATCAATTTATTTTATGATTCATGAAGAAAATCATACTACCCATGAACAAGATATTGCATCTATGGTATTTTCTCTGATGATATGGAGACACTATATCTATGGTGAAAGATGTGAGATATATATGGATCTGAAGTGTTTGAAATAAAATATATGGAAAAAAATAGGACTCGAGTTATTCCATGATTATGATTTCAAAATAATCTACCACCTAGGAATAGAAAATAAGGTTACATATGCATTAAGAAGGAATGATCATGAATTTTAACCCAAATAATGATTGAGATAGATCTTATGTTAATAGATTTAGTAACGATGGATATGGGAATTATTAAGAAATGGGGGATACCAATAATTTTTCAAATGATTGAGAATTTATCTATATTGGAAAAGATAAAAATTTCTCAATTTGAGGATAAGAATTTTACTAATAAAATAATATCTATTAATAATGGAACATTGTAAGGATTTGTTTTTGAAGGAGTTCTGAAATTTGGAAAGAGTTTATGCATTCCATAGATACCTAAACTAAAACATGGAACTATTGGATGATTATCATAACTCAAATTTCTCTATACACTCATGTAGTATCAATATATATAAAGATATTAAGGAACATTTTTTGTGGGCTAATATAAAGCGGGAAATTATGGTCTCTGTTTCAAGATACCTAGCTTTGCAATAATTGAAGGCTGAGTGAAAGTATCCTAGAGGAGTCTTGCAACCTATTACTATACCTATCTTGAAATGGGATGACATTATGTGGAATGTTTTCACATGACTACCAAATACCCCTAGAAAGAATGATGTTATATTTATTGTTGTTGATCACATTAAAAATTAAGATCATTTTTTTTGCATTAAGAGAACATTTATCTCTGGATCATGTAGAAAAAAAAAATATTTTAATTAAGTTGAATGACTTAATGGTGAAACTCTATTAATTGTGTCCGATTGAGATCCTTTTTTACATTAATAATATGGATGATTTTTCAGAAGGCTTTAGATACTATGCTACATTTGAGCACCGTCTAAAATCCTAAAAAGTGATGAAAAATATTAAAGAACTATGAAAACATTATAATAAAAGTTGAGATAATTATCACTTAATTTTCAATGTATGTGGGATCATTATTTACCTTTGGTAGAGTTTTTCTACAATAATAGATTCCATTCAGGTATTCAAATGGTGCCATAAAAATAATTTTATGGAAAGAGATGTCATATTCCAAAATATATGGATGAAGATGGTGAGAGGAATGTTTTAGGCATAGAACATAATTTAGAGATGAAAAAAGTAAAGAAAATTCACGAACATTTTAAAATATCTTGATACGGGAAAAAGGGTATTGTTAAAAACCGGAGAAAGTATTTAGAATTTCAAGCAAGAGATCATGTATTTCATTAAGTATCTCTATGGAACGGTGACATAAGGTTTAGTAAGAAATGGAAACTAAGAACTAGGTACATTGTACTATTTTAAATTCTACAAATAATTGGAGTTATAGCTTATCGTTTAGCAATGAAAAAAATTCTCTTCAAATTTCATGATGTGTTCCACATATTATTGTTACAAAAGTAAATTCTAGACTCAAAACATGTATTAACCTATGATGAAATAGAAATGGAACCTGAAAAATCTTATTGTGAAGAACCAATCAAGATTATTAACACTAGATAATATGTTTTTAGCAATCACATGACTTGACATGTAAAGGATATTTGGAAAAATCAGAAAATGGAAGAAGCAATGTAGGAACCTGAGGATGTTATGATGAAGAACCATCTTCATTTATTTAGAAGGAAATATTGAAGAAAAATTTAAGGAAATAATTTTTTAATGGGTTGAAGAATATATTTCTCTAATATTTTATAGAATTTAACTTTTTAAAAAAATCTAATTTCTATGATATCTTACGTTGTACGCAACACCAATCTTAAATAAACCATAATATACTATTATTTTTACCTGAATGTTAGAAACTATTTCCTAAATTAGAATGAATAATCAATTTTAAATAAATTATGAAAATTAAATATATAATATAACAAATAGAAAATTTTTACATTCATCCAATATTTTTGATAGGCATAATATATGAATAAATACAATTTTATGCATAAAAATCTATATTTTTCTAAAGGTAATTTTATGGCCTTTGAATAGAACACTTATTTTGAAACTAAATTTTGTAAATTTTATAAATTATATTGAAAAAAACCATATTTTTTAAAATAGCAGTGTAAAAATTGATAGGTGTTCGTTTTTTGTATTTTTATAATAAAATTTCCCAATAAATAGTGAAAATAATCAATTTTTATAAAACTATCGATTTATTTGTATTAAAAGTATATTTATGATTTTAATATTATCACAATGTAACATAAATACAAAAAAATCACATAAACATATATTTATATATATATAACTATATAAATAATATAATTCATTTCATTTTATTCATAATTATAAATTATTCAGGTATAAGTACATTTGGGGCTTAAAATGCATTTTCAAGAAAATGATTTTTAGTTGTGTTTTATAGGTTTATATTTTAAAATTATTTCCTAACCCTTATATGTATTGAATTTTGAAAAATTTATTCCACATCTTTAATCATAATATCCAAAAAAATTAAGTAGTATTATTCTATTTTTAGTCAATATGAATAGTAACTTTGCTAATTTTTTTATTACCACGATTAAGGGTAAATAAGGTAATTTAGGGTAAACAAAATAAGATAAAAATTATACAATTATCTTGAAAAATTCCCAAATTATATTTGATGATCCAGTTTTGACCCTCACAATAATGTTTCTAATTTGAGTTATTTAATGGAAAATTGTAAATGAATTTGAGTTTAATATTATTATAATGAAAGAATGTAAGAAAATGTCAGATTCTTTGTCTTCTATAACACATATGTGTCCTCATGAAGAAAATTTAGATTATTAATTATTATAAATGTAAATTTTGAACCTAAAAAACATTTTTTTCATGATATAAATTTATTTTTGACTTCTTGTGCCTTTTGGATGTGGTTATAGTATTTATAATATTTTATTTAAAGATAAGTCAAGATACCACATTCATATTTTTAATTTGGTGTTATTTAGAAGATATATTGAACTATGGATATTTTTATGAAATCTAAAATATTTATCTATATCATGAAATTTTATTTTTAAAATTTAGTGAATAAATAATTTACTTTAATAATTATAAAATGGTGATGCGATAATAATATTATTAATGAAACAATCAAATAATATGATATTAAAAATATTCAAAAAATATATAATTTTAATTAATTAATATGATCGAAAAGATTTATAGATGATTATGACTTATTAGCGGTTTACTAAACATTTTTATGAATTTATATCTTTTCTAGTTTTTCTTAAGGTCAAACTAATGAATAATATTGAAATTGACACTAATGATATTTTATCAAAATAATATTTTATAAAATTATTAAAAAATAACAACAAAAAAGTTAAAAATAAAAAGTTATTCTTATATGGTTTAAAATGTCATAAATTATTAATTTATGTTCCACACTATGTTTTATAACTAAAAGTTATGAACTATGAATATTAAATTAGTTTCTACCATAATTAAAACTAATACACGTGATGTAAAGTCCATCAAAATGATAATGATTAATGTAAAGAAAAAAATTGTCAAAATTTTATTGCCTGATGAGATTTCAACCTTATCTAATATTTTATTCTACTACTTGTAAATTTGGTGGTATTTTTATAGATAATGACTTTGTTATAATTTAATATTTCTTGGATTTCCAAGGGGGCCCCTATCCTAAATTACAAAAGGGGACTCCGTAATTTATTTCATTTTTCCTTTTTGAGACTCTTATCATGACCAAGTACTCCCCATTTATTTACCCAACATACTGATCCATGTTTTAGAGGTATTTTTATTCCTAAAAGAGCAACCTTAGATCCCTTGAGTGGGGTTCTCAAAGAAGTCTACTGAAGAAGAGGTAATTGTGTTTGCCAACTCATTCATGTTCATTTATTCTTATACTTACTCTTCATGTATTATTTCCATTATAATGTAATAAATGAAGTATTATCTATATTTTGTTATTTTTTTAATGATTATGGTACACCCATATTCCACCTTTTATGAATTCAATGAAAAATTAAAGCACCGTTCATGCAAACGTGTGACTTACCGTCTCTAAGACCTGATGTAATTTTTCATAAACACTTTTATTGGATAGATATAATAGATATATATGATAATTTTTACATGATATTTATTATGTAAAAATTATTATACCATCTACTTCATTATCCTTTCACCCTTAAGGGAGTTATACCTTAACTCCTGCGTACATATGACCTACCGTCTCCACGATGTGTTGCGATTCCTTTACCATGTTCACCATTCAAGAATGATTATAAAAATGTATATAATTAATAAATATGATATCAATGAACTTAATATAATTCTGGACTAATGGAAATATATTTTATGTAGAATAATAGAGACTTATATGTAAAAAACGTATTGGAAAATGTAACAGTAGACACCTGAAATAAGGGAATTAATGAAATATTATTAACAAGAAAGTTATATGATGATATAATAGGATTATATAAGATACAATAAATATGAAAAGAGTTATGATAAAAAAAATATCATGATACAAACCATTATACAACTTGTAAAATCATGTTATGAAAAAGTAATGTACAATGTAAGGGATCTTCATCTCACTCTTATTTTTGTTGGACACATGCTTTATTCACTATTTATTTATTTTTCTGGGGTGTATATACTACCATTTTTAAATGTTATATCATGAATTTATTTAGTCCCATGATATTTAATGTATTTAATTTTATTTCTTCATGGGTAATACGATTAAACTGATTAAGAAGTTGTATGGATTTCGTCTCAATTTATATTCCATTGAGACTTATTTGTTTCTATAAACCAATTAACTTTTATATGGTGTATAGAGTGACCATTAATTTATTTATGATCATAATTAATTGAATATTTCATTAAATATCCATATTTTTTGTGTCATTTATATGATTAATTCATAATCAATTTACTATTTTTAGATACGATGTTGACATTGAAATTTATTTGAATAAATAAGGAAATAATGTCAAATATGTACCTTTTACTAAATATAGATATTTTTTTAAAGATTATTGATTAATGAATTAAATATATCATTTTTATATATGAGTAATTAATTTTAAATGCAATAATGAGTAGAAAAAAATATAGAAAATCTCATTGATTCCTCGATAGTCTCATGAGTTGAATAAATTATGCCAAATAAAATTAGTTTTGCTCCATGATGATTAAACTATATTTTGAAAGGTATTAATGGTAAAGGTATCGTATTCCTGGAAAAAATGAAGTCCAATAGTTAAGAATTTAATTCAGTAAGAATTATATTATTTTTATCGATGGGATTTTAACTATGATATAATCCATGGATTCAGATTGTGAAATGTTTTTGTTTTAATGACATGTGTGTTCTTTTATTTTACCTTTCCATATTGATTATGCATTATTGATTGACGATAGATTACACTATATGAAATAATTATATGGAGTATAATCTCACACTTGTATTTATTATCTTTTCACTAGGTTATGAAGATGAAATTTTTGAATGATTTCACGGATAAAAATTAATTTTTTTTTCTTTATAACCAATGTAATAAAGGAAACATGTATGTATCTAGTTCTTCAAAACTACAAAATTATTAGACCCTTTGAGTTTTTAATCCTTTATCTAGTTTTAATTTAATAAATTATGGCACCAACTCTGGGATACTGGGGTCGGAGTCATTACATGTACTATCTACAACAACACAAACTTTTCATATATAGATTTTACATTTTTTAGATGAACATTAATTATATTACATAACCTCACGCTTGAAAATTTTAAAGGTATTGTGTATTTTGAAACAATGAAACATTAAAAAAATTATTCATAATTTACCTAAATTATCTACCACTTAGTTCTTCATAACTATCTCGATCTTAGATATATCAAACATAGTTCCAATCATGAAAACCCAAGGAAAACAAGCACAATAAATTAAGACTTTAGATGCTCAATAAGGGTAGAAAAAGATAATACATATACATAACATGAGAATAAGTGTTTGGGAACATGAGAATAAAATTTTAAAAACATTCCTGATATATAAAATTTCAAAATATCGAGTCATTACATAAATATTTACAGTTCATAAGAAACGAATCATGAGGAAATAAAATAACACTAGCCATGAGAGAATAACATTGATATAAAACATAGACTTGTTGGAATACACATAATCATAGAAAATCATTTCCATAATATTCATGCATTATTGAAAAGTATATCATATGGTAATGTGTTCACTCCCCAAACAATCATAGAAGTCAAGGTTCACCCCTAATACTATCATATTGGAGAAAGTCCCTCACTAAACTAGTACAACTCCCCCCTTATAATTCAGCTTATTAATAGAGTTATCAATCTTTATAAAATTAATTTGAGGTTGATATGGGTCCCAACATTCGTATAATGAATATAATACATATTTATTTTTGAAATATTATAAAACATTCACCATATAATAAACCAAGAAAAGAAATGGGTTTCATAAACTTTTCTTCATAACATTACATATATAAAAGAAACATGTTTCATAATCTTGTAAAAATTTCATCAAGCATAACTTGTGGGAAAATAAGTGGGTTTCATAAACATATTTTCATCATATAAATAAACCATTATAGATAAATAATAATAAATTTATTATTGTATCTTATCCATATAAATCATAAGTAACATCAATGTATGTCAGCATTGATAAAAAAGTATTTTGAAAGAAAAATCACTTGGAATATCTCTTGTAGAAAATATTATTTCATTAAAAATCAAAATATTGAAATTAAGAATTCATAAAATACTATAAAAATTATTAATTTTTAAAAAAATTGAATACTTAAAAAGTAATCTTCTAATAAAATAATGGTAATTATTTTAGGAAATATTTTTCAATCCATAAAAATTAAAATAAATATTCAATTAAAATTTTTGGTCAATTCCAAACGAGTATTTATTTTGAAAACACCCTGAATATTATTTTTAAAAGATTTTGTAAAAAGAAAAAATGGGTAAAATTTATTTAAATAAATACTTTGAGGAATGTAATAATATTTTTTAAATCATTTTAAGAAAACATGGATATATAAGAAAATGGTTTTTTTCTACCGAAGAGATAAATAATGGATTCTTTTTTCTTAAAAAAATATTTATGAACACCTTAGTACATAAAGAGATGAAAATAAAGGTAAAAAATACTTTGTAATGAAATAAATAGAATATAATAAATTTCATGAGTATATTGAGATATGGATCACAATATTTCATCATCGGAAGAATAAATATAAACAATCTTGATAAATGATGAGATTGTGCCATAAAACCTTTAACACATTGGTAACACTGAATTATAAGCCCAATGAAAGTATTATATTAAATGAAACATAAAATATAATAATGTTAAATTAATTATTTATATTAAATTTCAAATTATATATACACATGGGTAATAAAATAATATAGGTACATAACATAATGTATGTCCCATCAAATATAAGTTGAGACAAAAATCCCTTATGAATTTGGTAATTTTTTAACCAGAAACCACATGAAAAAGATATCCTTAAATGGAAATGTAAATAAAAAAAATTTTCTGGATAATAATAAAAAATATATTAGTGTTATTTATATAACCCACATAAAAGAAATATGTTTGGAATATGAATGTGTCTCTCATAAGTAAAAATCGAGAAAAAAACCTCTTACATTAAGTCTCGACTTAATTTGTACAAAATCAAAACTATTCTATAATAATTATATGTTTATTTTATGTCTATTATAGAATAATAATTGCATATATTATACTATATATGAATTAATTATGACATATTTTTACTCTTTTATTAACAATTCCATGTAAAAATCAAATTCTGGGTATTAATTGCATTGTTTTTTATGTATGTTTAGATTATTTATTTTTTATACTCTTAATTTGATTATTGTTCCATCATCTATATAATTTTAACCATGATATAAATATCATATATATTTAGTGAACATGTATTTTTAGTAATCAATAAATGTTATATATATGAAATGAAATACACCATTCATTGAGATAGTAGGTCTTATGTACGCATGAATGTTGTTTCTACTTCCTCAGTAAATGAAATGAAACAAAGGTAAATAATATATTTCTTTTCTAGAGTAATTGTAATTTTATATATTTACATATATATCAAATATATTTATTCAAATTAACCTAATCTTATTTTGACATGTTGATTCCAAAAATGAAGTTCATTTTGTCAAAATAAAATTATAAAAGGAAAAATTACTTTTATTAATTGTTCCCAAAAAGAAATAAATACATGTTTTGAGAAAATAAAATTTTCAATGCATATACAGAATATAAAAAAAATAAATAATTTTTTTATAAATATTATTTATTTATATAAAACCATTATATTTCATATTTAAAATATTTTTATTCATATTCATACCGCCAAGTTTAATAACGAGGTCAATACATGAATGTTAAATATTTCTATAAATACTATATTGTGTTTTTTAGAACTCAGACTTTCATGTAGAACAATATATTGAAGAGATTAAATTTATTTGAAAAAACACAAAATATCAGGGTGTTACCTTCTATCCCCTTCAAATTAATTTATCCCTCAAAATTCTATTAGTTTGTCACAAAAAAAGTAAGGATAATTCAGCCTCATTACAAATTTAGGTTTTCACATAGATTTCATAAACTAGTGGTTTCACCAAATATCTTTGACTAGGTTAGTGGTATTGTTTCAATGAATCTTCTCTCTATGATATAGAATCACTACTCGTTATTCCTCATTAAAAATATCATGGTCTAGTGGTATAGCCTCCGATTTTAGTACATGTAAAGGACCAGGTATGTATTTACTTTGGAGAGATCTGGGGAACACATCATGAACTTAAGAGAGGTTTGGTGTAAGTTCTAACTGATAGTATATCATCCTAATATGATCAATAATTTCAAAGGGACCAATATACATAGGTCTTAGTTTTCCTTTCTTTCAAAATCTCATTAAATAATTCTATGGAGAAATTCATGGAAACCCCTTATCACCAACATCAAATTTTAAATCCTTTTGATGATTTTTAGAATAATATTTCTGCCAACTTTTAGCTGCATTTTTTTGTTAATAAATAGTTCTATCCTTATATTCCATTTTCATATTTATATATACCCAATACCTTTATTTCTATAAATATATTCCAACATGTTGTAGTGGTACACTTCTTTCCATATATAGATTTATAAGGATACATATAAATGCACAATTGAAAGCTATTGTTATTAGAAAAATCACATAGAGGAAGGTGTTGATCCTAATCAACATTAAAATAAATAGAAAAAAGATATAAAAAATATTACAGGGTGTGAATTGTTCTCTTAGACCTACCATCTGTATGAGGATGATACATATTGGTGAAACTAAACATTGTATCAAGAACCATCTGAGTAATTCTCATAAACTTTGAGGTAAATATTATCTCCCAATCAGACATAATAGAATGTGGTACCCCGTGTAGCCTTATAAATTCTTTATTATATATTATATAAAGATGTTCCTAAGATAAATATTCTATAATTGCGATGAAGTGTTATGATTTATTAAGAAGCACTACTATAAACCATATATAATTATTCCCTCTAGATGTTTTAGAGAGTCGAATGATAGAATCCACAGTGATGTTTTCCCATTTCCATTCTAGTATAGATAATAAATGTAACAGTCCATTATAATTTTTCCTCTTATCATTAACTTTCTAAAATAACATGCATTAAGATAAAAATTCTATGTTATTTATCTTCATTCCATACCAAAAAAATACTTTTTTAAATCACTATACATATTCATACGTCCAAGATGAATAAAGAATAAATATCTCTGATCTTACTCTAACAATTCTCTCTCCAAATTGGGTATGGGTGGAACCCATACATTATTCCTGAACAATATCATTTCATCACAATCAAGGTTAAACATAGGAACATTTTTCAGTGTATTCAAAATCTCTATACTATCCTTTTAAACCTTTTATTCTTCACATATATAGATGTTGAACATTCACTTGAGAAATATAATTTTTATCCCCTTTCTTTAGGATTTATAGATATATCATTTAAAAATCTAAAAATATTGGATCATTTTTATCCTTTTCCTGATAAAGCATGCATGACCCTTTTGACTAAAAGTATTGAACAACTCGTTTGCTTTCCTAGGGTTGTAATGTATTGTAAAGTAATAATCTTTAATAATATATTACTATCTCATATGGAAAATTTTCAACTCCTTCTATTTTAGTATATAATTTAATCATTTGTAATCAGTATATATATCACACTTCTACCCATAAATATAGTTAATCCATATATTTAATAATTAAATTACCACAGTTAACTCCAAATCAAGAGTTTGATAATTTTTACCTGGAACCTTCAATTTTAATGAGGAATAATATATAACCATTTCATCCTATATAATAATGAATCCCAATTACTTATTAAATAATGCACTATATATTACAGACCAATATCTACTAAAGAGTAATGTATGCATAGGTGCACTGACTAATCTTCTCTTTAGTTCCTTGAAATTTTCCCCACATTCACATGTATAGTGGAACTTAGATCCATTTAAACTTAAATTTGTGATTGAATAAAATAATCAAGATAAATTCTCTAAAAACAGTCAATAATAATAATAATAAATTAGAAAAATATGGATCTCATCCAATTTTGTTGGTTTTGGACAACCTTAAATAGTCTCCGTCTTTGATTGATATACCGATTCACCCTCTCTTGAAATATTATGATCAAAAAATGAAACCTTTTTCAGCCAAAAGCACACTTTGTAAATTTTTTCTATATTTTCTCATTCATTAGGTCTTTTAGTACATTTCACAAGTTATCTTTATTCTCTTCCTTTCTCTTTGAATTAATTAGAATATAATCAGTAAAGACTAATAAAAACTGATCATAGTATTATATAAAGACTCTATTCATTAATTCATGATGATATTTGGGGTATTAATAGGATCAAATGACATCACAATATATTCCTAGTGTTTACAACCTGAATGAAATTATAACTTCGGTATATCCTACATGACCCTCAAATGATGATATCTAGAATAAATGTAAATATTATAAAAGTATTGAGCTCCATGAAGTTGATCAAATTGGTTATCAATATGGAATATATGATACTTTTTCTTTAGAATGATCTTATTCAGCTCCGTATAATCATTGAAGAATCACATTAATCCATAATTTTTTTTAACAAAATGAATACGTTCAATCCAAGGTGACCCATATCGATGAATTAATTCCTTATCAAGGTTCTCTAGGAGTTGTTTTTTTTAATTATTGTAACTCAATCCAGGCCATTCTATATGGAGTCTTTGAAGTAGTTGTGGAACTATTTATAAGTAATATTGAGAAACCAACTTTATGTTTTGGTTATTGTATAGAATACTATTACTGAAATATATAAAAAATCAGTTTAAAAATAGGTATTTCATTGATGTCATGTTTCTCCCCAATCATCTAAGACAAACACCCCTCTTGAATAAGAATCAAAATCCATATAATGGATATAATTCCAATTGGAAGATAATATTTATTGTTGTTCTAATAAATGATAATAGGATGGTTAGGAATATTAAATGTGACATCCATTCCCCAAAAATCATTGTGAGGTATACATAAATAAATCCAATCCATTTTTATGATAACATCAAATTCGTCTGGAGGATGAGTGATATGATTTATAGGGAATCATATTCTCACAATCATTAACCAAAGATGAATCATATAGTTGAAATATGAACATAATAGTATTAGAGGTTTTCACTTCTAATTATATATCTTATAATTTTGGTAGAATGTTGATACCATTTTGAAATTCATCATATATGAATGAATTGGTGTATCCAGATTCAAATATGACATTATTACTTATATAGTGGATGGTAAGTGTACCCTTCACCGTGTAATTATCGCACCTCTTATCATAAATAGCGATCACAGGAGATTTCCATATTTATCTCAGATTAAGATATTGATCATCATCATCCATCTTCATAATTGGCCAGTAGTAAGAATAATTATTATACTCCATTTATTTGAAATAGTAGAGTGTGGATGGTGTATTTTGTGGAGCTTTCTCCCTTTTTATATAATTGGTTAACATCTTCCCATCACATTAAAATCATATTTCTTGATGACCTTCCCTTTAACACATAAAACATTTACTAGTCCCCTTAGCATAATTTCCTCTATATTTCATTCCACACTTTGATCATAAAATAAAATCTTATATTATTTTCTCAATGGTTTTTAAATTTTCTTTTGAATAAAAATTTTCTTTTATTTTCCAAACCATGCGATTAATGGGTAACCCAAATATCCATTTTTACCTTGATATCACGATAAATTATTTCCCCATAGCTGCTTATGTAACTTATGGAAAAATCCCTTAAGAGACATGGTTTTATGGAACTTAAGAATTGACCACCCATACTTTCAGGTCAGATGATAACACCAGAAGCATTCCTCATTAGTCTTATAAATATTTACACATATACACTAATGAATTCATCATCAATATTATTTAACTCAAAGAATTCCTTATCAATTTTTATGAGATGAATATGAATAAATGAATTAATAAATAACAATCATTAAAATAATTCAATAAAATGGATCCAATTTTATCTTGTTGACTCGTATTCATGAGAAGATTCCACAATTTATCTTCATCACCTACCAAACGATAGATAGAAAATATTAATTTTCTATTTATTGAACAGTAGAGACCAAAAAATGTATTTAAAATTATACTGATCCATTCTTAACAACCAGTTGGTCTGTTTAATAGATAAAATAATATAGACATTTTCACATGAAGAACTCAATAGAACATTTTTTCTTCTGTTTTTCGTTTGTAATTTCAGCATGATTCATAGTTTGAGAACGTTATTTGAGCATAGAAATGTTATTTTCTATTCCAAATACCATAAAATTTTCCCACTAAAGAATAAAATCAATATATTTTCAATTGAATTTATCATTAATAATGTTCCTTTGGGATCCGACCATCGATTAAAACCAAAAATCATATTGTGAGATATGATAATAAAAGTGGTAAAATAACTGGTCCCAGAAAATCAACTATATAATTTATTAATCAAAACACCTTATCTTAAAAACATGACACCTAAGGTTTAACCTGGTTTAAACATGTTCATCACCTAATTGAATACTTCATGATCTTTTATAGAGAAAACGAAAATAAACTAAATTGCATTCCCAGGGAGTGTCTAACCAGGTGCATAACATGAACCATTGTCATGCACCACATGATGACAAAATATCATTCAATGCATCATTTTTTGATTTATTACCCTTATCTACATTTTTTCAAGATCCACATCTACTTGAAATTCCTAGACATGGATTTAATTTCGGGAAAATCACTAACTATATCATTTACCAATATTTGAATTCATTTTCTTATACTTTGACTCATTCATAGACATATACTTAGAGATATCACTAAATATTTATGATGGTAGTTTAAAAATATAACTAAACATATTCTATGATACTAGCTTTACTGACCCAACATTTTCATATATAGAAAATACATTATTTTAGATGAAAAGTCATTACATTACAAAAACACACGCCTGAAGATCGTAAAGGGATAAAATATTTAGAAAAAAGAACCTAAAAAATAATTCATAAGAGTTCTAAATCATCTCCCACATAGTTCCTCCTAACTATAACCCTTCTTAAACATATCAAACAGAATACCTATCATCATAATTAAGGGAAAACATAAGTAAGGTTGATCTCAGAAGTTCAATAATGGAAAACAAGGGAAATATATAAACATAACATGAGATTAAGAGTATGAGTAGATGAGAATTTCATATGAAAACCATACCATTAATATAAATGGTTAAAATAACGAGGTATGGAATAACTATGGTAAATTCAAAAGACATTAATGAAAAGAAAATCAATGAATGTGATCTATAAGATTATAACATTAATATAAGAAATGAAATTTTGGTATACACATAAGTATAGAAAATCATTCGAATATTAGGAAATGATCATTTAAAAGGAAAAAATAGTGGAATGGGATCACTACCCATACCATAATATTATTCAAAGATCACTCCCATGACTATCACAGTGGATAAAATCCCATACTTAACTTGGTTCACTCCCCATTCTAGAGCTATTTATCCCATGAGATATAAATATATAACTAACACATTATAAAGAGATATAGGTCCCACCCATAACTTAATTAAAATCATACATATGTTTTACAAAAGATGACAAAAAAATTATCATATCATAAACTAAGATTTTTTTTTACAAATATTTCATCATAACACAACCGTTAGAAACAAACAAGATACATAATTATGTCATCATTTCATCAAATCAAAACCCATGAAGAAAGATGTGGTTTTCATAAAAATTGTGTCATAATAAACATATAACATTAAGTTAAATAAAAATAACACTATACTTGGATTACATACCTAATAAATAATAAGTAACAATATATTATATCATCATATATAAAAATGTTTTTTGAGATAAAAATCCTATAGAACGTTTCTTGAGGAAAATATCCTTTCATTGAAAATCATCTTTTTAAAATTTTAAATTCCAAAAATATTTTGGAAAAAAATTTATTTGAAAATATAATTTAATGTTATAAATTAATATTCAAATCAAATAATGGTTATGGTGTTAAGAAATTCTGTTCATACTGTACACGTTAAAACAAACATTCCCTCTATATTTTTGGTAAAATCCAAATACAAGTTGTTTTTGAAAAATACAAGAAGATTCTATTTAATTTGTTTTATATGAATTAAAAAAAGTTTAAAAATGTATTTTAAGAAATATTCTTGGGAATTTCAAAGAATTTTTGAAAATATTTATATGAAACATAAATATTGAATAAAATGGTTTTTCAACTAGATGGTTAAATAATAATGTCTTTTTTAAAAATAAGTAATATTTTTAAATCCTTAGTACATAAAGAGATGAATATAAAGGTAAAAATTTATTCTAATGAAGTACCCATAGAAGATTAAAATGAATTATTTTTTTGGATATGGATCCTAATATTTCAGTATCAAAATCATAAATATAGGTAACACTGATAAATGAATAGATGGTATCATAAAACAAATACCTCTATGGTAACACTGAATCATAAGCCCCGTGAAAGAATAAAATTAATTTAAACATAAAGTGTCATGATAATAAATCAATACATCACCTTAAATGTAAATTTTTATGTACATATTCCTTATAAAATAATATTGGTTCATAACATAATATATTTCTTAAAGAAGACAAATTTTTACCAAAATCCATTAAGGATTTGGTATCCATTGAACCATAAGCCCCATAAAGGATAAATACTCAAATAGATTTGTAAATAAAAATAATTTTAATAATATAAATCATAAAATACATTCCTGATATATTTATACAGCACAAAAAAAATATGTGGTGAATATGTCATGTGTCTTCTAGAAGTAAAAAGTGAGATAAAAATCTGTTACCGTAAGTCTCGAATTCATTTTTACAAAATAGAACCTACTTTATAATAAATATAATTAATTTATGAATCTATTATAGAACCATATTTATATATATCATACTGTATTTATTTACAAATGGATGTTAAATATTCATTTATTAACAATTCTATTTTAAAATCATGTTTTGGGAAATAAATACTTCGTTTTTATTGTTGTTTTGATTTTTTATTTTTGGTCCTCTTATTTCGATCATGGTTCAAAAATATTTACAATTTTAACCATGATATAAATATAATATATTTTAATTATATATATATATATATATTTATTGTAATCCATAAATGTTATAGATTATAAATTTAATACAATATTCATAGAGATGGTAGTTTGTACGTATGTGTGAACTCACTATGAATTTCTTCAACAGGTGAATTAGAGGAAAACTAATTAATATATAAATTTTACAAAACAAATTGTATGTAATATATATATATATATATATCATATATATTAATTAAAATTACCCTAAGATTATTTTGACATTTTAATTCGAAAAATTATGTTCATTTTTTCAAATAAATATTATAAATGTTTCAAAAATCACATTAATTATTTGTTCAGAAGAAGAAATAAATTATTTTTTTAGAAAAATAGTATTTTTAAAATATATGAAGAAATTAATAACAACTATTAAATATTTAATAAATATGTTTTCCTTATATAAAACCATTAAACTTAATATTTGAAATGTGGCTATTTCTGTTCATACCACTAAGTTTGACTCTATTTCATAACTATTATTTTTAATGATAATATAAATAGTATTTTTTGGTTTATTAAAACATTGTGTTGCATTTAGTGCAAGATATTGAAGAGATTAATTTTATTTTAGAATAATTTTATAAAATACCAGGGTGTTACAGTATCATAATATTTTTTTATCTCTCTGCATGAACTACACAACCTTTTTTTATTTATCCTATCTAAAAATATTTATGATAATATTATATAGAGTAGTATCATTTATATTTCATGAACACCGTATTATATGGTTATTGCATTGATTATACTACACACTAAAAACATCTAAAATGAATTCCTAAATTTAATTTAAGATTATATTTAAAATTAGTGACCTCCTTAAATAATATTTCAAATTATTCTTCTTCTAATTCCTAATTATTCTTATTCTTTTGAATCCTGATTCCATATCACTTCGACATAGTAGGAGTGTATACAACATGATAAAGTTTTTAGTCAATATTATCTAGTATTTTCTTTACAACAAGTCCCATATTTATATTTTGAAACATTTTATCCATTTTCCTAAATAAATAATTCCATTTTCTCATGTTTAAACATTTAATGAACAACTTCATCATCACTTGGAATCATATTTTTTCAGAATTGATATTTTGAAAATTATTTATTTTCCATATTTTAGAATTATAGATTATTACTAAGTATAAATACATAAGAAACATCAACCCTTATGTTACTAAATCAAATGTCTTACTTTGATAAGATAAAATTCATATATTTATTTCTCAAATTCCTACAAGATCCTTAAATTTTTTATGGGTACAGCATTATTACGAGGAAAAATAATATTAAGCAGAAGTATTATGATCTTAGAATCTTATATAATTACCCAAATTCTTACAACCTTAATGAATTTGTTGCAAAGTATTAGTTTAATTCTTACACAATCAAATAATTTTTTGTGAATTACACAATAATATTATGTGAACTTCTTTCCATTATAAAATATAATTTATTGAGATGTCTTACCTAACTAAACATCATAGGGTCTAGTCATGAAGTCTTATGGGATCACATAAATGTATTAACCACTTTATGCTCAACCATTTTTATTAATATGAAAGAAAAGTATTACATTTTTCAGAAAAGAAATTGAAATACCATCAATGTATAATATAATTACTTCCAAATTATGATAACCACTTCATTACTTTTCTATATTCAACCTTAACACCAAAATTATATACATAATTAAATAATAAAAAAAATTCTTAAAATAATCTCTGAACAACTCAAAGCATATTTCCAACACTTCGAAAACTCCATAACATAATAACATAAAATAGTATACCTTACTCAATGTGAGTTCGAATATGATTTATGTATTCACAAAAAATTCCAACAGAATAGACCATATCTACTTCCACACTTCAAATACTTCTTAAACTGAACAATCTCCTCAAAAAATATCATAGTCTCAACAATCTACCCCTTTTATTTTTTTGGATACCAGGGAACATAAATCACTTTAAAACTCAAAAATCCATGCAATGAATCATCATTCAATAAATGTAAGCCTAATTGAGTGAAATAAGTATATGAAATGAGAACATAGAATAATATTACCATGTTATTAATAAAATAGTGATTTACATTAAAACCTTTATTTTCATTAATACTCATGGTACCACATTTAAAAGAGCCAACCATTCTTGTTTTTTCAAACAACTTGAAATATCAATTGATAATCATCAATTGTTCAGAAAAAATTATTTGAATCTTGTCTAAAAAATTATTCCTACACACATGCTCAATATAATTATTATAACAGTTAACAAGGACTCACTCACCCATATTTTTTCCCTTATATCTTCCTTATTTTAATAAATCCCTTTAATAACATCTCCCCTAAATAAGATATCACTACCCCATTTTGAAAAAAAATATTAATGTATTTATTTATAAAAATTTTACTAACCTTTTTCAAATACATAAAGGAATAACCTGATTTATTTTACCATTTCTTCCCCCTGTGGAATTATGAATCCAAGTAACATGATGAGAGAGGTAACTAATTTATTATACATTATTCTTGATTGGAATGAGGTTAAACCCCCATAACTAACCTCAAAATATGAACAGAATCCTTTGAAAATGGATTAGTGAAAATATAATCCACTTGATTTTTGTATTAACAAATATCAATTTCAAAAATTTATTCTCTACAAGATCTTTGATGAAGTGATATTTAATATATTTTTTTTAATATTTAATGCTGAAAAATATTTCAAGAAATATTTATAAAATTTTTTATTATCATATCAAATATGTAGAGGAAGATCCACCTAAACCTTAATATCTTCCAACCAAGTTCTCATCAATATAAATTGGTTTATATCTTTAGTATAATCTATATACATTGGTTTAATCATGCTCAAGGTGGATCGATGTTTCTTATTAGTGTACCATCATTCACACCTTTCTCCATGGAAGAATCCTCTACTGAATGTATAATTTTTATCATCAATTTTTCCTAAAAAATATTCATATTTTTAACCAAAAATATCAAGCTACCCATTACTTCAATATCTAAATAGAAAATCTATTATGCATTTAATATACCTAATAATCCTATTTATAGAAAAAAACTATGAATCTTTTGGAGAACATTGATAATTCTAACAAAGTGTTACAACATAAATTATATCTATCCAAGAAGCTTTCATGTATACCAATCTACCATTAATCATCTAGGATTCTATTTTATCCCATTAATATCCCTACATGTCATTGTAAAACATAGTTACCCCTAAATGTAAAGTGAAAAATAACTTTTAATACTCCATTGAAAAATTCTTTTAAAGTTACTGAGTTTTCTTCTCATGACCAATAAATAGTTAATCTTCCACTTAAGATATCATTAAACCCATAAAATATTTCAACTCACTTGGAATAGAAACATAAAATAAGTCATTAATATATATATATAAATTTATTCACAAATAGTTTATTACATTAACGTAAATATATTATCTTCTACATAAAAAAATGATAAATCCCTATTTTCATATTTAACATTGAGGTTGATGTCAACTATTACTTTTCAAAACTTTTTCCTCTTAAAATAAGCATACAACATGGAATTAAAATATCACGGGGGTTTTTTATCGCTTATAAATCATTTTTTATCCAGAAAACATTATTTCATTCTTCAAAAAGAAATAATCAACAATGTTTTTCAATATAGATCTTTTCATTAAAGTCACCAATGAGGATGTAAGACTTCATAACCATTTGGAATATTATGTATTTAATATTATGAATAATAGAAATAATCATTATAATTGATTTAACACTTTATACTTGTTTAGAGTTCACATAAAAATATATTCCTTACAATTGAGAATAACCTATAAACATAATACTTTCTTTGTTTTTCATAACTTCACGATTTTTATTCATTTTTTCTAGAATACACATTTAATTCCAATTTTATTTTTACTATCCATCTTGGGTACTGACCCCAGTTTTTTATTCATATGAATCAAATTAAATTCTTAATTAAATGTATCAATCCACTCATGATGATATAAATATTTATTCACATATTATTGATCAACATATGACCTCAATGAGGTATAAGTTTTTGTCCCCAAATCTATTCAAGTTTAAACATGTTGATCTTGCTCTCTGATGATGTTTCTGATCAAGACCTTATTTCGAATCCTTGGAAAATGTTAACAGGTTTTTTATTAAGTAATATAAATAATTTAATCATATTCTTCAACCTATAAATTTTTTTCACTTTCATCATTTTATGAATCCTATTCATGATATTTGAAAAAAAAGATCACCATCACATATTGAACATATGTTGTGAAGCATGTATTCTTTAATTGTATGATCCATCCCCTTAATAATAGAAGTTTCAAAAAAACACATTCAATTTAATTTAATAATGAAATACTCCTCCATTTATAGGGTAACAAAGTAATATTCCATCTACTCCATTATGGAAAATCATTGGAATATTGTCACCTATATCATTCATAATTAAGTGGAGGGAAAATAATATTAGGTACTTCAAACTTTGATATTTTTTAATAGATATATTATGGGAACATATATAAATTTATCCAATATAAGAATCAATTTCTAATATGAATAACGGATCCAATGTCATGCCATTAAATACACAATGATATATTCTTCTATAAAAATATATTTTGAACCATCACCATTGGGATTTTGTTCTTCTATCAATAAAAATAATTTTATTGTGGTGTATATAGTTAGTTGAGATCATGGTAAATTATATTAACCATAAGATAATAATAAAATCACCCACATATATATTTATTACTGTTATCTATTGGGATTATCTTTATAGAGAGACCACCCACATTCTTAGAACCACTTTAAAATATTTTATACATTTTTAGAGACTCTCACCTGTGATTCAAAAACATGATATAATTAATTCATGTTAGTACACGAATAAAGTAGATAAAATAATTATCTCCAACATTATATTATTTATTCATTCTACCAAGAATATCATATAGGATAATCTCTAAATAATAAGCAGATTAAATTTCTGCCCTCCTATATGGAGAATGCACAATCATTTTTTCACATATAGAGAACAAAAAATAATTTTCTATTTTCAACTTAGGAGCCTCAGGAACATTATCTCCACAGATAATAATACTCGTATTATTTTTTCCAAAATAAAAAATCCTTTAATTACACATGATATATTTTTTATTTTATTCTCAAATAACAATAATTTTAATCATTACAAACTTGAAATAGATTACCAATTGGCTACTGTACTCTTGTAAAAATACATCCTTATTTCTTAAACTTCATTAAAACCCCATATTTCAAATGTTCACTTTATTTTATTCATAACATAAATTATACACACTATGATGATTTTTTAGTCCTTTAAGAAATAAATATTTCTTTGATTTCAATTGGTATTTCCCAATCAAAACTAATCCAACACCTTTTATTTTGAATGACCCATAATTTCAAAATATTAATAAGATATACAATGAAAATTAAAAATATTCTAATATTTTTAAATACAATTCCATGTGATATGAACATACACCATTTATAATCCATGTACTATACCCTTTTGATGATTTTAGTGACCCATTAACATTATAAGTTTTCTACTTACCACTACTCTTCATCTTCTATGTATTTGATTATTAGATAAATATCATTACAAAAGGTCACGATCCTTTTAATTTTAGTCTAAATTTTTATTTTTACTCCAATGAATGATCCAATGGATTAAGGAAGGATTTGAGAGAATTTAATGTTTTTTGGGGCCCAGAGCTCTAATTTTTGGATAAACAGAAAGAGGGGCACAATTAGTTCATGGCTAAATTAAATAGTGAAAATAAACCATGTGGCCTAAAAGTAAATGTTCATTGGTAGTTTAACCATGAAAGGGTGGCCACATGGCCATGAAAAACTTGTAAAAAATTTAATTGTATGTTGAAAACTGCTGGTACATAATTATTTTAACCATGAACTTAACTATGTGAGGGGTAGAGGTGTTGGATTGTGAGCCTGCATGAGTTACACAAATTTTTTACAAATTTTGATCCTATACATGAAAGAGGGGGGGGGGGTGAATAAGGTAGTGGGTGTTCAGTGTTCACAAATATTTTTTCCAAATAGTTGACCAAACCTTTCCCCATTAAAAACTAGTGAAATATATATTTTCTCATCCTTAATCTTAAATTTAGAACCCTATTATCCATTCTCTTTTTGAAAAAAACCCTCTGACCAATATCCCTTCTTCCTATCATCTTAGTATTTGATCCTAATCCTTCATATGAAATTAATTCGACCATTTTTTCTCACATTGGATAATCAATGATAATTTACTCATTCATATTTTTTCTTTCCTTCGATTATCTAACCGTATTGAATTCTTTTTTCTTGTGATCAAATATGACCTATTTTCAGGGTATTTTTATAATTAAATGATTTCTAAAAAAATATAATCCATAATAGAGGTTGATACTATATGAGTACTCTACTATCGATATAAGTTAGGTTGTCTAATGATTTTCTTTAATATTCTATCTATATATATAATGCACTATCATGTCATGTTTCTGACTTTAAATGTGTCACCTCTTAAAATGTGTTTCTCATTAATTATATTTCTATTCCATAACCTATAATACTCATGAGACCTATTGACATAGTTGATGTTTGAGAACCTCAAGTAGAACCATACCTTTGGGTGTGTTTTTAAAGTAGTCAAAATAATCTTGTGCTTTATATATAATAAAAACACATTTTAAGGTGTGCATTTTCCATATTAATTGGTTTGTTAAAGTGAATTAAATGAAATGTTCAAATGAATCTAATGAAATGTTTCCTTGTCCTATGATTCCTTCTAATTTATATTAGAGGGGTTATACTTAAGTGAATAACAAATTTAAATAAATTGAATTGTTAAATTCTATGGATAGATTGTTATCCCATGACCATCAGTATTTCATTATGAGGAAGATACATGGGATTTGACATAGATGGAATTTGATGGGTTCATCAGGCATATATAATTAAAGAAATCAAAATTGAATTTAAATTACACCATGGGAGATAATTGGGTTCCTATGTGGTACTACATGGATGATTTAACATGGTAGGTAGATTTGTATTATTCCATGAGAAACACCTGGATTACTACATGAAATTCTATTGATGAAGTCAAATATAAATTCCATTATACTATTACTTGATCGATATCTAGGTTCCAATGTGGAATCAAACTAATGAGTTTCAAGGGTGATAAATTTATAGTATACCTAGAGAGATAACTGGGTTCCATATGTTGAATTCTATGGACTTGATCATGATTCCAATCAATTAAATGATGTTTCTACAAAATTAACAAACATGGATTTGGTCATTGTTTTAGATACAAACATGTCATGGTTCATCTCTAACTATTATTTTTTATATTCAATGGGACTTGTGATCCCTTGTAAAAATATCATTACCCTTGGGATCCTTATCTTTGAGACTCAGGTCCTGAGCCTAAACATATAAATTAAATTATGGGCTAATAAATGATCCAAGATATTTTTACATGGGTTAGAAGCAAGTAGTGTTGGATGGGTGTCCTATGAGGAACCTAATATGAACTATTTTATTAATTTACTATAATTTTTTATTATTCCTGGAAATTTCTTATTTTATATTCAATTGATAGATAGTAAAATTCACTATTGGGGATGCCTACTGATTTTTATCACAACCTATTCGGGTTGCGGATTGGTACCTATGTAGGCTTCATTAATGTAGATAGTAATAAAGGGAACCAATCATTTATAGATTCTTGATTTTATATACTATGAAGAAGTACTATAGAACAGTACCAATATTATGCTCATGATTCTATTAAAGATAGTATTTGGTATTTTGTACTTTTGTATAGAATTAATTTTGTATTAATACTATTCTATTTTCCCTTTATATTTCCCATTTCTATATATCATTAGGAAATCATTATTTTGGTCAGGGTTATGCTTATAATGTATACCGATCTGTTTATTATAATTAGATGATTTACATCCATCTATTTCCATTATTAAAACAGTTGATGGTTTGTTCATATATTTCACCGATGTGATCCCTAAAATCATGAGGGTTTAGTTGCACCACTATATTAACATATACTACCACTACAAGTCAGTAGCCTCTAGTATGGGGAGGCATGCGTGAGGCCTTGTGTCCAATAGGGTTTGAGTACTTCTGAGGGAAGTGAGTTCAGGATGTCAAAAAGTGGTATAGGGGATTATTTTGTTTTTCTTAAAATTTTTATTTGAGATATTGGAGTCTAAGAATGTTCTAGAACATGGTAATGATCCTATTCTAGCGAGTAGTTAACCCATGTATTGGGAAAATGTAAAATTTCTTCATATGGAACTTTATGTTCTATTTTTTCCTATAAAGTTGTATTGTTTTCACAATTAGGTGATGGACATGACTTTTAGTGTTTATTAGAATTATATATATTATATCTTCCTTGTTTTGGTAATGAAAAGAAGTATTATCTCATGTATCATGATAGGTACCAAAAAATTAATATGACATGCGCCTACCAGGGCATGATAACTTATTGTGTATATTGACTGTAGTAGATTTTAGTGCCTTAACTTCTATATATGTTATTTGAATAACATTTCTATAGGATTAATGGGATAAATAATTGTAACATCCCAAGTAATTAATGAATAATAGATATTTTCATCTATGTATATTTATGAATTATAAAGTGTTTTAGAGGCTTAAAATGAGAATAAATCCAATCTTAAGCTTGGAATACACTAATAGTTTTAAAAGATTGTTTTACTGCCTTTTGATTACATACCATTTTTTAAATAAAACTTTTGACAATTTTATAATATCTATTTGTCAAAATAGGCATATTCTTTATGATTGGGACATTGAAATTTACATTGGATAAATTTTCGGTATTTTTCTGACAATGTTCATTTTTTTAACGAATAGTGAAAATACTGCATTTTACATCAAAACTACTTTTTCATCTAATTTAATTATATGGTTAGATTATATTTTTAATTGGTCTTAAAGTTTAATCTAAATATATTTTTACAATTTATTCCAATGGTGTTCATAAGGATTAATTTCACTTTGGAATTGGGCATTAACTAATGCCAATCTTTTCATAGTTATTATTTCAAAAAAACCCGCTATTTTTTTTGAAAACGGGAATAATTTTTAAATTAATTATTGCAATTTATGTGTTTGGAATTTTGTAGAATGGTTTAAATATTTGGAATCAGAAGTTCCAAATTATGTAATCAAGACTCTTTTGTTTTTGGACATTATGAATAGTAACGACAATAATTATCTTTAGTTATCTTGATTAATGAGTAATCGGGTAGTTAAGGATAATAAACTAATATCATAATAATAAAAAATGACACCAAAATGTGTCCTAATTCTACTGTTTGTCTCATGGCCGACCATGGTATGCCTTTTTCCAATCTAGGGGACCCCAAGTAATCACTTGTGTGAAATTGACTTTTTATATTTTTATTTTTTATATAAAGTAAATATAACAAGGAATGTATCACCTGAGTAAAACATTTTTAATTTTGTCTACATAGTTGATATTTTGGACTATAAATATTCTTTGGAAATATAGAAAGATTTCCTACATCATAGTATTTTTTCATAATTTTTAGACTAAATAAATTAAATTATTTATGACATCATGATGATGCAGCGATTACCTCATTATTTAACGATTTAAATAAAATAAATATTTATTTTAAAATCTAAGACCTAAACATGTCCAAGACCAATTGGATGGGTGTATTTAAAACTCTCATCACCTTATCTTGGAAATATATTATTTTGGGACCTTTTAAATCCGAGAAGAATTTTATAATAAAGTAACCTTTTATAACATTCCAAGAGTGCCCCTCCTCTCCTCTTATAAAAGGACCCCAGCTCTACCTCCTCTCCCACACCTCTCAAGCCATTGGATCGGACAAACCCTTCTCATTTTGTCTCTCCACATCCCTCTCTTACTCCTAGAAGCCTCACTTTGGACAGAAGTCTTCCCAAGGAAGCCTTTGAGCTCAAATCAAAAAGAGTTACCTGTTTTAAAGGAAGTGTTTTCTCTTGTGTTCTTATGTTTTATTTTTATTCTCCAACCCTTTAACTATTTTTATTCCTTTATTTTGTAACAAACCCATAATATTCAATATACTATGATGTTTTTATAAGATGGATTCGAGCTACACTTACACACACCTACATCTAATGGTTTAAGAACATACTGTTTCTGTGGATGGCGAATTTCTGCCTCACAAAATGATGATTGTTCAACACTCATATAACACCTTAAAAGGTGGCCATTAAGATGTCACTATATTTATATATGATATATAATATGTTTATTTTTTTACTTTAGATTCTGTATTTTTCATTTATGTCATACCTTTATGGTTTCCATTATGGGTAAACGCGATATCTTCATTTTAGGAAGTGCGGACTACCGCCCCCTCAATGTGATTTGATTCATTAATACCCTATGTGGTAAGTATAAAGGATAGATTAAATGATATTATATATGATAAAATACTGGAATTATAATACTATTATGTATCATTATGTTTTAATTCCATTAAATATGAAATATAAATGGAACTAGCGTTCATGCGTACGTACGGCTTACCGTTTCCATGAACGGTGCATTTCATTTCTTACCTCTAAACGTTATGTAATATTATAAATGCATGTATATAATGGATATATATAATATATATGATATTTACATCATGAGTATAACTCTGGATATAATGGATACATGAACAACTAGTAATTATAAAGAGTTTATTTTGACTCAAATACCAATGATCGTTAAAATGACCGTTATTAACTTAAATAATTACATAGTGTTCATGACATGGTAATAAATGATATAAAATGAATAATGAACATGAAAAAGATTCTTATGCAACTATAAATTAACTCATGTTTATTATTCAGGATTATAGAGACCCGATGAATGACGTACATAGACATTACATTACTTTTTCGGAATACTTAGTACATAACAAAAACACGCACACAATAACAGTAATAGTTTAGTGTCTTTGGAAACTTGGAATATAATCTTCTAATCGTGGTAAAATATCTTCAACATCATCCATAAAGATCTTCTTTTTTTAAAACCTAAATCCTTTATTTACATCCTGGGGAAAATAAAACATAAAATGGTGAGCTCAAATGATCATTAAGGGTAAACAAAAGAAATATCAATCACGTCATATTCATAAGAACATATCTTTTGGAAATCTTAACCTGTAAAAGAGATCATAATTTCATAACATGGGATAAATCATAGTAGTGAAATGGAATCCAAATAATCATTACATAAAACATTAAACTTTGTGGCATACACACATAATCATAGAGAATCATATCTTGTTAGTCAAGACTCATTGCCAAGACTATCATAGTGGACAAAGTCCATTTCTGAACCGAGTTCATTCCTCGTTTCAGTCCTGTTTCACTAAACCGGTATATCCTACCATTCCAGCCATGTCTATCTCATGAGATATAAAATATTTACCCAATTCATTGGAAGGAGATATAGGTCCCACCCATCTCATAATGATACCATTCTTATGTGTGCCACAAAATCTTAAATCATACATCATTGCATAACCCATGTAATAAAAATGGGAATCTTAAACATAGTGACATCATAAAACAATTCATATAAGATATAGGAATTCATAAAAATAATTCCATCACAACATAATCAAATCAATGAAATAATAGGGATAGAAACAGAACCCTTTATTATCTTAGATGGAAAATAATTTTGATAAAATACTTGAACTCCATTATTGAGGAAAACATCCTTTCAACTTCAAAAACACTTTTCCTTTCTTAACATGTTATAAAATTCTAACTAAAATAAGTTGATTAAAAATAAACTTGAAAACTTGTAAGGGAAGATTCTTGGAAATAATGTTTTAATAATCCATTCATGTCGTATAAGTTAAAAGAAAACATTCTTCTCATACTTTTGTCGGCAAAGTGAAAAAGTACCTCGTACGAAAAACGACAAAAGATTCCTTTCATATCTTTTACTAAAAACTTACCAAAGGGTAAAATTGGATATAAACTATTGTAGAAGGATATAAATATTACATATTGAGGAAACATGGATGTGGATGATAAAATACACCCCAGTAAATTCCAAAGTATAAACAATCTCGGATAAGAATGAGATTGTGATATTTCCCTTACCTTAGGTCCGATTTGCTTCATATGTGTCCGAACCTCCTGTATAATGATTTAAATAATTTCATTTACTTATTCCAGAATCATACTCATTGTTATGATATCATATATGGTTCACTTATGGCTTTATATTACCCATTCTTTAGTAAATTCCATGTTAAAGAGCGTTTTGGGTAAAATCGATTCATTTGTCGTCCGTGTTTTGAATTGTAATTATTCATATGATTACATAGATCATGATTAATTAATTCAAGAATATAAAACATGATTTATATATAATATATATTCAGAATATATAAATATATAATAGATTAGTAAATGGAAAGAAATACACCGTTCATGGAGACGGTTGACCGTACGTACGCATGAACGCTGTTTCCGTTTCCTTATTGAGTTGAATGGAATTAAGTAGATGACATAAATATATATACACATAAATCCAGTATCATTATTATGTAATATATTTCATTATTACTTATTATATATACTTTATAATCATTCATGAATGGTTAACATGGAGAATGAATCTCATCGCGTCATGGAGACGGTAGTCCGTACGTACGCACGAGAGATGATATCGTTCTCATGATCGTGGAATTGTATTGGAGTGTATGTATACTATTTAAGAATAAGTATCACTTTATAATAGTCATATATAATCATTATTTACACCATTATACCGATCCATGTAAGGTGGTGGTGGAAAATAGATTACACCACGGCGTGGAGACGGTATTCTGTACGTACGCACGTGCGGTGATTTCTTTTTCCGTAGGGTGGATAGATGGTGAAATAGGGTTGTTTCATAATTATAATAACATATAAGTATATTAGTGATACTGATGTTATTACTTCATAATGAAACAACTATAGAAGAAGAACTGGAAGATGAAATAAAGATGAAAGAATCGGTAACAGACATTACCTCTTCTTTGAAGTGCTTCTTTGAGACCTCCTTTTAGGGCACTAAAATAGGTCTTTGAAGAATACCAGAACCTCTAGGATGTTTCTAGGGAAGTGGAGAAAAACAAATTGGAAGGGGTTGGCCGAGATTGAAGGCTCAAAGTTGTGTGAGGAAGAGGGGGTGGAGGTTCCCTTTTATAAGGGAGGAGAGGGGCTCCTTTGGAAAAACTAAACATATTATTTTATTATAAATCCAAATTCGGTTTTAAATAGCTCGAAATTGATTTATTTCGAATCTAAGGTGGGCATGGGTCGAAATAATCTCATATATTAGAATTTAGACAAGTTTAGGTTCCTATTTTAACCATATCATTTAGATTTAACATTGAGGTAAATAATTTTACTTTTACCGTGTCTTCTTTTGTTCTTATACTATAAGGTTAATAAACATACTATAAGAAGCCAAACGAACCCCAAGTTGTTTATTATTAATATATATAACCTTATCTATGTCATTTTGCCGAACCTTAGATTTTTAGGAATAAAATAACAATTAATAATATAATATTTTTTTTAAAAACTATTTTATGTCAATTTTGACACAATTTAGTAATTGATTTTTGTTAAAATCATAACATAATGATTAGCTCAAACCAAGTTAATTAAATCATTAATAACATGACATGTTAACCTATAAAATTATTTTAGTTCATAAAAAGTCTGAAATTACATTTATTTGGGTATTTATAACATCAATTATGTCAATATTTCATTAATAAGATAATTACTGCATCATATTTGTGTCATAAATAAATTAAATTATTTAATGTCTAAAAATTACAAATAAAATACCATTATGTAGGAAATCGTTTTAGCTTTCTAAGGATTATTTATAGTCTAATTTATATTATGTATAACCCTATATTAAAAATTATTTACTTATTAAACTTTGATTTTAACTATTTTAACCCTTCTTTAAATAAATTAACAATAAATATCCTAATCTAATCCAAGTGGGCCTAAATAGTCATATTTTATTCATAAGGTTGTTTTTTGTTGAAGTAAAATTATCCAATAGAATTAGGACAAGTGTTAGGGTAATAATAATATCATTTTTACCCTTAATTACCCTATTTACTTTTAACCATGGTAAAAAAAAGTAAAAAGTTACTATTCACCAAAAATTATTTTCATCTCATTGAACAACATTTTACTTACTGAGATCAACCGTGTCTCTCGGATTTTTGAAATTCCACTCACAGAAGCGGTAAAATTATGTTTTATGAAAAATTCATTTTTTTAACTACCACTTAGTGGTTTCACTATTCATCAAAAAATGAAAGTTTCCAGAAAAATACCAAAAATTAGGCCTATGATATATTTAATATTATGAATTCAAAAATGATTTCTATTTTACCAAATTCAAAACATATCAGTTGCATTAATTAATTTAAAAATTAAATACCGTCGTCAAAACAAATAGCTGGTTCTTAAGAGATAATAACTATCAAAAGATTGACACTTGTTTATGTCTGGTTTAAATGTGAAATTACATCCAATGAACAAAATTGTATTAAATTGTAAAAATATATTCTAAATATACTTTAAAACCAATAAATTTAATAATTTATCACTATTAATTATTTACATTAAAAAGGTTGTTTTTAATTAAAATTTAGTAATTTTCACTATTCATCGGAAAATGAAAGTTATCCGAAAAGTACCAAAATTTCACCCTAAGCTAATTTCGATATTCCGAATCCAGAAATGAAGTCCATTTTGAAAAATAAAATTTTCAAAATTTCAAAAAGTGGTTATTACTATTCATAACGGCTAGTTTTATTAATATTTTAATAGCATATTGTTGTATAGTGAAACTCGTTACTGCGTACTACACACGCTATCGAGGAAGGTCATGATTGAGTGTAATGAAAGGCAAGTCAAGGATGCGTGTTGTGCCAGCTCCTTTTGGTGTAGCATACAACACAAGACATTAATGAAATTAAAAAAAATATTTTTCATAAAATCTCTGGGTGTTACATTCTACCCCCCTTAAAATTAATTTCGCCCTCAAATTTCGTCGGGGTTATAAATGGTTTACTATTCGAATGTTTCTTTAATAGAAACCCACATCGTATAAAGGAATACCAAAAACAATCTTTAAAAACAAAAGTATGAAACGTAACAGTTACACAAATAAACTAATCACTAGGTTTCCACATAGGTGAAAATATGGATATGGAAGAGAAATCTAACCATCATGTTCTGATGGAGAGTGGTAGAGAACATGGCTATGGAAAAGCCAACAATCAAAAATCCATAAATTTGTGACGATCTAAGGTACCATCTGATTCATCAGATATAAGAGCAGTAGGACAACATTTTTGGTTTTCAAGATCATTTCCCTAAAGTTGATGATATTGGAATTAGAAGAAATACTTTCTTGATTTTGGTATAGTCTCACAGTTTGTCGTTCTTTGGATAATTTCCACTTCATCTCTTAAAGAAATGAAGTTGAATTTTTTATTCGTGATGTGTTAGAAGATCATGTGACAGAATGATGGGTCATTCAATCTGTCTCAAACAAAAGGTTATAAATGTTATCAAAAAAATATATAATTCCATCTATAGTGAGATTAATCATATATGGTTCCTAAAATAGACTTATACTTCATATATCATACTGCTTAATATAATTAAACTAGTTTCTACTAAACATGGACTTCATGTAGGCCAGTGGTAGGCGATAAAGGCCAGTCACACTTCGGTTGTGGGTTCGATTCCCACAGCCTTGTCCGACGCGATGGGTCATCGCCCATCCTGCAGGTTTTCCTTTTTCTAAATCTATATTACTATAAAATCCCATCAACAATATCAAAAAAATTTATCCTTAGACAATACTAACTTATGTCCAACATAATCTATTCCAATATTTAGGATTATCTAAAATACTTCGGTCCAAGCTCATAGTATAAAGAAAATGATCACGTGAATGCCATCATTTATCCCCCATATATCATAAGATATATCATTTTGGGAAAATTACAAATATGTGAATACCTTAATCAATTATTCTCTTGAAGAATGAATATCCATTGAACCTTAGTGAAAACATGAATCCAGTTAAAAGTTAACACTTTCCGCATACCAAAATCCTCAAAATTCTATATCCTCAAACCATGATATCACTTAGTCCTTATATCAATCATGAGCTCATGAATATTATCAAACATATTAGATTCTCTTTATCCCTTCATTATGTGCATATCATCTTCTTTCCAAAAATATTTCAATCACTTTTCATGGTTACCAATGCCATAAAATTACTAAAAACCACAATAGACCAAAACATAAATATTCCAATATTCCACGATACTATATACAACATTATTATGGAATCCCATTACATAAACACGTAATCATTCCACCACATCGTTGTCATATTTAACATCGCCAATGGTGATCGCATGTGACTTCCCTTTTTTCCTTTTCCTTAAGTGGTTTCTCACGTCGATCATGACTAACCCTTGGATTAGGGCATTTATTAGCATAATGACCCATTTCCTTGAACTTGAAGCATTGAAGTGTTGTTGGTGCGTTCTCTACAGTCTTTTCTTTATTCACATCACTAGAAACCCTTTTTCCATTACTTCAACACTCAGCTGCTCGATGACCTTCTTTTCCACACTTAAAACATTTTTTAGTCCCTTTAAGACAATCTCCACCATGCTTCTTTCCACACTTTGAGCATAAGGAAACATTCATCTTCTTTTCACCATTATTCTGAGATTCATCCTTGAACTCCATATTTCGTTTATTGTCAAAACTATGAGATGGATAAGTAACACCAACTTCCATTTCTACCTTGATAGCACAAGGCACAATTTTTTCAGAGCTACTGAAGTCTCTTATAGCTAATTCCCTTCGAAGATTTGGTTTTATTACACTAAAGAATCGATCAACTTTACTTTAAGGTTGGATGATAAATCTAGATGCATACCTTGCAAGCCTTGTAAAATTCTCTTTATATATACCAACAGATTCATCATCCTTTTGCATTATTTCAAGAAACTCCTTCTCCATCTTTGTTCGAAGAATACAAGGGAAGTACTTATTGAAAAATAAGTTCTTGAACTCGTCCCATTCAATGGACTCAATTTCATCTCTTTGCCTCGTATTCTTGATAAGATTCCACCATTGATCATCTTCACCTTCCAAAAAATATACTGCTAAGATGACTTTATCATGTTCAGAACATTGAAGAACTGAAAATATCTTTTCAGTAGTACTGATCCATTGTTCAGCAACAAGTGGATGAGAAGACCCACTGAAAGAAGGTGGACGTTGCCTCATGAAGGACTCAATAGAATATTGTTCCCTTCTCTGCTCATTTGGAAGTCCAGAATGATTCATAGACTGTGTATGTTTCGTAATAATATTTTTCACCCCATATCCCATAACATTTGTTTATTCAGGAGGACAATCATTGCATTGTCCATTGCATTGATCAACACGGTTCCTTCGGGTTCCAGCCGTCGTCTAAAACCCAAAAAGAATAGTGTGAGAGGAAAAAATCATGCTAGGGAAAACAACATAATAAAGGGGAAGTATCCTCAATATCTAACATCTTAGGATAAATTCAATGACCATTACCGTAGTTCTAGGAATGTATCCTATACGTATACTTATCCTTAGGGACATCCCTAGACATACCTTAGAAATATCTCTAGGGATCTCACTAACATTTTCGCATCCTAGTTTCCAAAGGTTGACTAAACTTTTCCTCTGATTCCAACTGTAGAGACTTGAAGCTTGACGTACATAGACATTATATTACATTTCCCGAATACTTAGTACATAACAAAAACACACAAACAAGGACCGTAATAGTTTAGTGTCTTGGGAAACTCGGAATATATTCTTCTAATCGTGGTAAAAGATCTTCAACATCTTCCATAAAGATCTTTTTTTTAACCTAAATCCTTTCTTTACGTCCTGGGGAAAAGAAAACATAAAAGGGTGAGCTCAAATTCTCAGTAAGTGTAAACAAAAGAAATATCAATCACGTAATATTCATAAGAACATATCTTTTGGAAATCTTAACCTGCAAAAGAGATCATAATTTAATAACATGGGATAAATCATTGTAGTGAAATGGAATCCCAATAATCATTACATAAAACATAAAACTTCGTGCCATACACACATAATCATAGAGAATCATATCTTGTTAGTCAAGACTCATTGCCAAGACTATCTTAGTGGACAAAGTCCATTTCTGAACCGAGTTCATTCCTTGTTTTAGTCTTGTTTCACTGAACCTGTATAACCTACCGTTCCAGCCATTTCTATCTCATGAGATATAAAATATTTACCCAATGCATTTGAGGGAGATATAGGTCCCACCCATCTCATAATGATCCCATTCTTATGTGTGCAACAAAATCTTAAATCACACATCATTGCATAACCCATGTAATAATAATGGGAATCTTAAACATCGTGACATCATAAAACAATTCGTTTAAGATAAAGGAATTCATAAAAATAATTCCATCACAACCTAATAAAATCAATGTAATAATAGGGATAGAAACAGAACCCTTTATTATCTTAGATGGAAAATAATTTTGATAAAACACATGAACTCCATTCTTGAGGAAAATATCCTTTCAACTTCAAAAACACTTTTCCTTTCTTAACATTTTATAAAATTCTAACTAAAAGAAGTTGATTAAAAATAAACTTGAAAACTTGTAAGGGAAGATTCATGGAAATAATTTTTTAAAAATCCATTCATGCCTTATAAGTTAAAAGAAAACATTCTTCTCGTACTTTTCTCGGAAAAGTAAAAAGTACCTCGTATGAAAAACGACAAAATATTCCTTTCATATATATTCTACTAAAAACTCACCGAAGGGTAAATTTGGATATAAACTATTTTATAAGGATATAAATATTACATATAGAGGAATCATGGATGTGGATGATAAAATACACCCCAGTAAATTCCAAAGTATAAACAATCTCGGATAAAAATGAGATTGTGATATTTCCATTACCTTATGTCTGATTTGCTTCGTATGTGTCCGAACCTCCTTTATAATGATTTAAATAATGTAATTGACTTATTCCAGAATCATACTAATTGCTATGATATCATATATGGTTCACTTATGGCTTTATATTACCTGTTCTTTTGTAAATTCCATGTTAAAGAGCGTTTTGGGTAAAATCGTTTCATTTTTCATCTGTGTTTTGACTTGTAATTATTCATATGACTACTTAGATCATGATTACTTAATTCCATAATATAAAACATGATTTATATATAATATATATGCAGAATATACATATATATAAATAATCAGTAAATGGAATGAAATACACTGTTCATGGAGACGGTAGACCGTACGTACGCATGAACGCTGTTTTCGTTTCCTTATTGAGTTGAATGGAATTAAGTAGATGACATACATATATATACAAATAAATCCAGTATCATTATTATGTCATATATTTCATTATTACTTATTATATATACTTTATAATCATTCAAGAATTGTTAACATGGAGAATGAATCTCATCGCGTCGTGGAGACGGTAGTCCGTACGTACGCACGAGCGATGATATCATTCTCATGATCATGGAATTGTATTGGAGTGTATGTATACTATTTCAGAATCAGTATCACTTTATAATAGTCATATATAGTCATTATTTACACCATTATACCCATCCATGTAAGGTGGTGGTGGAAAATAGATTACACCACGGCGTGGAGACGGTATTCCGTACGTACGCATGTGCGGTGATTTCTTTTTCCGTAGGATGGATAGATGGTGAAATAGGGTTGTTTCATACATATAATTACATAACATTATATGAGTGATACGGATGTTATTACTTCATAATGAAACAACTAAAGAAGAAGAAGTGGAAGAATAAATAAAGATGAAAGAATCGGTAACGGACATTACCTCTTCTTTGAAGTGCTTCTTTGAGACCTTCTTTTAGGGACCTAAAATAGGTCTTTGAAGAAGACCATAACCTCTAGGATGTTTCTAGGGAAGTGGAGAGAAGAAATTGTCAGGGTTTGGCCGAGCTTGAAGGCTCAATGTGGTGTGAGGAAGAGGGGGAGGAGGTGCCCTTTTATAAGGGAGGAGAGGGGCTACTTTGGGAAAACTAAAAATATTATTTTATTATAAATCCAAATTCGGTTTTAAATAGATCAAAATTGAATTATTTCGAAGCTAAGGTGGGGATGGGTCGAAATCCTCTCATCCAACAGAATTTAGACAAGTTTAGGTTCCTATTTTAACCTTATCATTTAGATTTAACATTAAGGTAAATAATTTTACTTTTACCGTGTTTTCTTGTGTTCTTATACTCTAAGGTTAATAAACTTACTATAAGAATCCAAACGAACCCCAAGTTGTTTATTATTAATATATATATCCTTATCTAAGTAATTTGGCCGAACCTTAGATTTTTAGGAATAAAATAACAATTAATAATATAATATTTGTTTTAAAAACTATTTTTTTTTTCAATTTTGAAACTATTTAGTAATTGATTTTTGTGAAACTCATAACAGAATTATTAGCTCAAAACAAGTTAATTAAATCAATACTAACATGTCATATTAACCAATAAAATTATTTTATTTCATAAAATGTCTGAAATTACATTTATTTGGGTATTTATGACATCAATTATGTCAATATTTCATTATTAAGATAATTACTGCATCATCTTTGTGTCATAAATAAATTAAATTATTCAATGTCTAAAAATTACAAATAAAATACCATTATGTAGGAAATCATTTTAGATTTCTAATTACTATTTAAATTCGAATTTATCTTATGTATAACCCTATATTAAAAATGATTTACTTATTAAACATAGATTTTAACTATTTTAACCCTTCTTTAAATAAATTAATAATAAATGTCCTAATCTAATCCAAGTGGGCCTAAATGGTCATATTTTATTTATAAGGTTGTTTTTGGTCGAATTAAATTTATCGAATAGAATTAGGACATGTGTTAGTGTAATAATAATATCATTTTTAACCTTAATTACCCTATTTACTTATAACCGTGGTAAAAAAAGTAAAAAGTTACTATTCACCAAAAATTATTTTAATCTCATTGAACCACATTTTACTTACTGACATCAACTGTGTCTCTCTGATTTTTGAAATTCCACTCACAGAAGCGGTAAAATTAAGTTTTATGAAAAATTCATTTTTTTAACTACCACTTAGTGGTTTCACTATTAATCAAAAAAATGATGGTTTCCATAAAAATACCAAAAATTAGGCCTAAGCTATATTTGATATTATGAATTCAAAAATGATGTCTATTTTACCAAATTCAAAACATCTCAGTTTCATTAATTAATTTAAAAATTAATTCTCGTCGTCAAAACAAATATCATGTTCTTAAGAGATAATAACTATCAAAAGATTGACACTTGTTTATGTGTGGTTTAAATTTGAAATTACATCCTATGAACAAAATTGTATTAAATTGTAAAAATTTATTCTAAATATACTTTAAAACCACTCAAATTAATAATTTATCACTATTAATTATTTCTATTAAAAAGGTTGTTTTTAATTAAAATTTAGTAATTTTCACTATTCATCGGAAAATGAAAGTTATCCGAAAAGTACCAAAATTTCACCCTAAGCTAATTTCGATATTCCGAATCCAGAAATGAAGTTCATTTTGAAAAATAAAATTTACAAAATTTCAAAAAGTGGTTATTACTATTCATAACGGCTAGTTTTATTAATATTTTAATAGCATATTGTTGTTTAGTGAAACTCGTTATTGTGTACTACACACGCTATCGGGGAAGGTCGCGATTGCGTGTAATGCAAGGAAAGTCAAGGATGCGTTTTGTGCAAGCTCCTTTTGGTGTAGCGTACAACACAAGACATTAATGAAATTAAAAAGAATATTTTTCATAAAATATCGGGGTGTTACAAGGATATTAAAGAACGATCGAGTCAAGTCGGACCCGAGGTAAGGGATCATCTTAACCCAATTTCCATTCTATGGGTTAATCTCCTACTTTCAAATAATGTCATGATATTATTATGTCATATCTTGTATTTGTACTTTCTTTATGTGTACTTATAGTGAATACACATAATATATCTAATTTATTTAAAAAATAATCTTTGTATGGGACTTCGTCTCAATCTCCACTCATTGAGGCATATTTTGTTTTATACACAACTTTATTTTATACGGTGTATAAACCCCTTTGACTTTTACATTTATTCAAAAGGAATATTTTTTATGCGAAGTGTTTTACTAATCGACAAAAGGGAATGTTTTTTGTCATACGTATGCGGCGACAACGACTTCGCCGCCGCCAGGACCATTTTTAGAGTTTCGACTTCCTCTACAAGCCATACCTTTTTTTGAATGAAAAATAAATACCTTGTTTTAATTTTCTTTTATTTTGATATTGAAAATGGTTTTCATAATGTTTTTATTATATCAATGTTTTGTATTGATATCTTGTGATTGAAATGTGGAAATGTTATGTTTCCTTTATGCATGTTTTATGTGACACGATTATTTTATGGTTCTTGGGCATTGTTATGAAGACGGGTGGTTCCGTGATAAACTACGGGCAGGTGAGCCTGATATAGCTCTCCAATGAATTGCGTAATGCGAAGGAGTTAAACGTTAAGGTTTCTCTGAAGAGATGTAGGGAATATACTGTGATGGGTATTCAAAAAGTAACCAAGAGGGTTACTCCCTACGTAAAAATGTTATGAATGCCTCAAGTTACCTTTATGTCTTATGATTTCTATTATTTATTCATGATTTGATGAGGTATGTTAAAGTTGTTATGTTTTATTTGTAACGTATGATTTCATTTATTCTTATGTATACATGTACTCATGTTTCCCTTCCATATTCTTTATATACCTTACTGATCTTTTTATGCTCATCCCATTTCATTGAAATGTTTTTTCACAGGTCAAGGGAAAGGTACATGATATGATGATAGTGTCAAGGAAGTGTCAAGAAAGAATCCATGTTTTATTTTAAATATGTTTTCGTTGATGGAAAAAATGAATAATATCTTTTATGTAACCACTTTGTTTAAATGTGGAATATAATGCATGTTTTATGATCTAATTCTCTAAAACACTAATCCTGAAAATATCCTCAATGTGTAATCTTGTAATAACTCAAGATTAAGTAATGTTTAAGGCAGGTGCCTTATAGTTGGTATCAGAGGTCGGTTTAGATAACATTATGAGTTATAATTCTATTAAATGATTATCCAAATTTTTTTTATGGCCAAACTGAAATGATATCGCATTTGAATACTACCATGTTGCTTCATCTAAGACATGTTTGTTCAGAATGGTTTTCCACAGAGGAAACAGGGAAGCAGTGCTAGGAAGGCATACAAGAGGAAATAACCTTCCGAATCATCATCCTGAGATTGTCGGAATTGGAACAGAACAGTTCATTGCAGTAATGGCACAGTTGACTCAAGCGATAAATGGTGGTGGTATCCATGCACGAGATCAGCCAGATCAACCGCAGAGGAAAATGTCAGTGGTGGAACATTTCATGAGTCAACATCCCCTATCATTCAGAGGATCATCTGACCCTGTGCTAGCTTAAGCGTGGATTAAAGCACTGGAGAAGATTTTCGATGACATGGGGTGTACAGACAATCAAAAGGTTAGTCTTGCTATTTACCGTTTGGAGGGTGAGGCAGATCAGTGGTGTTCGATGGTTAAAAATATTAGAGACGCTGATGAGATTGATGCTCTCGACTGGGATGAATTCAAAGGTATGTTTCTTGAGAAGTATTTTCCTAAGGCTGTTCGACTTAGGATGGGAAAAAAATTCTTCTAATTGAGGTAAGAGGAAACTCAGTGGATGCTTATGAAGAAAGGTTCACTCGATTGGCAAGGTATGCTCCAAATTTTATCCAATACATTGATAGTAAAATAAATCAATTTTACTCAGGATTAAAGCCAAAATATCGAAGGTCATTGGCTTCTCATGAGTTTAAAAGTAATGAAAAGCTTGTTCTATGTGCTGAGAAGGTGGAAATGGAGTTTTACGATGATCAAGTGTTCTATAATAACCAATAGAAGAAGAGATCAAGGTGGTATGAGAAAGGAAAGAATTCTTCAAAAAAGTATGATGGTAAGAAAACTAAGTTTAAAGTTTGTGATAAATGTGGTAAAAGGCATGCTGGAGAATGTCTTCTGAATTCTGGATAGTGCTACCGATGGGGTAAGATGGGACATAAGGCTCGTGATTGAACTGAAAAAGATCAAGGTGATGGTAAGAACAAATTTTATTTATAGTTAGTGAAATGTTTTAAGTGCAATGAGATGGGTCACTATGAAAACGAGTGTCCGAAAAAGAGCTCGAGGGATGGGAAGCAGTTAGACTACAAGAAAAAAGGGGTGGTGAAATACTTTGCAAGTACTTCAGCATATGCCGGGCCATAAAATGAAGTTGTATCAGGTACTTTGTTTGTTTTTTCAGATTATTCCAGCGTGTTGTTTGATTCGGGGGATACACATTCTTTCATCTCTGAAGCCTTTTCTAGTAAAATGGGAATACCAACTCATGAAATGACTCCTGAAAATGTGGTAAAAACACCTGGGGGGAATGTTGAGGCAAAAAGAATTTATGAGAATCTTCATATCCTTATCCGTGGAAAGAACCTACTTGTGAACCTTATTGTTTTACCTCTAGTAGAGTTTGATGTTATCCTGGGTATGGATTGGCTCTCTATTTACCATGCTAAGATTGACTGTAGAGCTAAAGAATTTTTTTTCAGAAAGACTTTCAGTTTTTGTACAAGAATTAACCCTTATTATTGATAACTTATCAAGAGGCCGAGAAACTTGTAAAAGATGGAAATGAATATTGCCTTGCACACATCGTTGAAAACAAAGGAACTATTCAGATTAATGGTGTGCCAGTGGTAAATGAGTATCCTGATGTTTTTCCTGATGAGTTGCCTGGAAAAATACCAGATCGGGAAGTTGAATTTACTGTTGACATAGTTCATGATGCTAAGCCAATTTCAAAACCCAATTATTGAATGGATCAAACTGAACTTTTAGAGTTGAAGGAGATATTTCAAGATTTATTAATGAAAGGTTTCATTCGACCTATCACATCACCATGGGGTGCTCCTATTTTATTTGTTAAAAAGAAAGATGGTTCTATGAGACTTTTCATTGATTATAGAGACTTGAATAACATCACTGTTAAGAACGAATATCCTTTGCCTCATATCGATTATTTGTTTGATAAGCTCTAGGGAGATCAGTTTTTCTCAAATATTGACCTGAGATCAGGGTACCATCAGTTGAAGGTAAAGTAAGCAGATGTTCCGAAGATCGTGTTTCGTACAAGATATAACTATTATGAATTTGTAGTAATGACTTTTGGGCTAACCAATGTAACTGTTGTATTCATGGACGTAATGAATAGAATTTTCCATGAGTTCATGAATAAGTTTTTGGTTGTTTTCATTGCTGATATTTTGGTGTTTTCTAAAAGTAAAGAGGAGCATGAAAGACATTTAAGGGTTATTTTGGAAACCTTAAAATAAAAGAAATTGTATGGGAAATTCAGCAAGTGTGTGTTTTGGTTGCAACAAATTTCTTTCCTTGGTCATATTGTTTCTAAAGATGGGATAAATATTGATCCTGCAAAAAAAGGTTGTGGAAGAATTGCCAAGACCCACAAATGTAACTGAGTTTCGTAGATTCCTTGGTGTGGTAGGCTATTACCGAAGGTTTGTTAGAAAATTTTCCTGGTTATCTAGTCCAATGACTAAACTTACTCGGAAGGGTGTAAAATTATTCTGGACAAAATAATGTGATGATTGTTTTCAGTAACTAAAAATAAGATTGGTGAATGCTTCAGTTTTGGAACTACCTTCCAGGAATGGTGAGTTTGTTATCTACATCGATGATTCATTGAAAGGACATGTTTGTGTCCTAATGCAGAATGATCGGTTAATTTTTTATGCTTCACATCAGTTGAAAACTCATGAGGTAAATTACCCTACACATGATTTGGAATTACTTGCTGTAGTTTTCTCTTCAAAAATTTGGAGGCATCATTTGTATGGACTAAATTGTGAAATATATACCAATCACAAAAGTTTAAAGTATATATTCAATCTGAAAGAATTTAACATGAGACAGAGGAGATGGCGAGAATTAATCAAGGATTATGATTGTACAATTCATTACCATCTGGGAAAATAAAATAAAGTTGATGATGCTTTGAGTCGAAAGAGTAATGATTCATTAACAATGTTGAATTTAGAACATGATCCCTTGGTTATGGATTTGATGAAATTTGGCATAGAAGTTGTTGGTACTGAATGTCCTTCTGTTTTGTTTCAGGTATCAGTGAAATATTCTCTATCAGAAAGAATCAAGCAAGCACAGAAGCAATACATTGAGTTGCAAAAAAAGGTAGAGCTGGTTCAGAAGGGTAAGTTTTCGGAATTCAACGTTGATAATGACTGTGTTTTGAGATTTGGGAAGAGATTGTGTGTGCCTTGTGATTCACAGTTGAAGAGAGAGTTGTTATGTAAAGCTCATAGTTCTCCGTTTTCAGTTCATCCTGGCAGTACTAAGATGTTCAGAGATCTGTGGGAGTATTACTGGTGGGATGGAATGAAAAGAGATATTGTTGATTTTACTATGAAGTGTTTGACATGTCATCAGTTTAAAGAAGAGCGGAAGTTACCGAAAGGGATTCATCAGCCTTTACCAGTGCCAGAGTGGAAATGGGAAAATATATCCATGGACTTCGTTGTGGGATTTACAATGACATCTCGAGGTAATAATGCAATTTGGGTTATTGTTGATCGCTTGACTAAATCTACTAATTTCCTTGCTATATGAGATACTTTTTCCCTTGATCAAATTTATCTATTGTATATTAAAGATATATTCAGTTTGCACGGAGTTCCCCTATCCATTGTATCTGATCGTGATCCCAGGTTTACTTCTAACTTTTGGAAAGGCCTTCAAAGTCGTTGGGTACTGAATTAAATTTTAGTACAGCTTTTCATCCTCAATCAGATGGGCATTTAGAACAAACAATCTAGACTTTGGAGGATATGATATGTGGATGTTCGATGGATTATCAGGGAATTTGGGACCAACATCTTTCTTTGGTGGAGTTTTCTTATAATAATAGTTTTAATTCCAGTATACAGATGGCACCATTTGAGGCATTATATGGGAAGCGGTGTCAAACTCCAGCTTTTTGGGATGAGTTGAGAGAAAGGAAGTTGATGGGACCATAATTGGTAGAAGAGTAGGCATAAAAAGTTCAGTTGATACAGAAACACATGAGAACGGCTCAGAGTATGCAGAAGAGTTATGCATACAACAGGAATAAGGATCTCTCTTCTGAGGTAGGTGATCATGTTTTTCTCAAAGTCTCACCATGGAAATGTGTGATGTGATTTGGTAAGAAAGGAAAGCTGAGTCCAAGGTTCGTTGGACCATATGAAATTCTAGAGAGAGTTGGATCAGTTTCTTACCAAGTGTCTTTACCTCCGAGTTTATCTCAGGGACACAATTTTTTTCATGTTTCAATGTTAAGGAAGTATATTCCAAATCCATCTCATCTTTTGAGTCCAAAGGTAGTTCAGTTGGAAGAGAATCTATCTTATGAGGAACAACCAGTTCATATTCTGGATCACAGGGATCAAGTGTTGTAGAATAATGTGATTCATCAAGTAAAGGTTTTGTGGAAAAACCACATGATTGAAGAGGCAACACGGGAATCTGAAAATGAAATGAGGGATAAATACCCCCACTTATTCGATAAGTAAATAAATTTCATGGACTCAATTTTCTAAAGGGGAGAAGGATGTAACATCCCAAGTAAGTAATTAATAATAGATATTTTTATCTTTGTCTATTTATAAATTAGATAGTGTTTTAGAGGCCTAAAATGAGAATAAATCCAATCTTAAGCATGAAATACACTAATAGTTTTTAAAGATTTTTTTACTGCCTTTTGATGGAAAACCATTTTTTAAATCAAACTTTTGACAATTTTATAATCTCTATTTGTAAAAATAAATATATTATTTATTATTGGGAAATTAAAATATACATTGGATAAATATTTGGTATTTTTCTGACAATGTTCATTTTTTTAATGAATAGTGAAAAATACTGCATTTTACATCAAAACTGCTTTTTCATCTAATTTAATTATATGGTTAGATTATCTTTTTAATTGGTCTTAATGTTTAATCTGAATATATTTTTACCATTTAATCCAATGGTGTTCATTAGGATTAATTTAACATTGGAATTGGGCATAAACTAATGCCAAACTTTTCAAAGATATTGTTTCAAAAAAACCCACTATTTGTTTTGAGAACGGGAATTATTTTTAAATTAATTATTGGAATTTCTTTTTTTGGAATTTGGTAAAATGTATTAAATATTTGGAATCAGAAGGTCCAAATTATGTAATCAATACTCTTTTGTTTTTTGACATTATGAATAGTAGCGATGATAATTATCTTTAATTATCTTGATTAATGAGTAATCGGGTAGTTATGGATAATAAAATAATATCATAATAATAAAAAATCACACCATCATGTGTCCTAATGCTACTGGTTGTCTCATGGCCGACCACGGGATGCCTTGTTCCAATCTTGGGGACCCCATGGAATCACTTTTGTGTGAAAGTGACTTTTTATCTTTATATTTTTTAAAGAAAGTAAATATAACAAAGAATGTATCACCTGAGTAAAACATTTTTAATTTTATCTACATAGATGATATTTTCGACTATAAACATTCATTGGAAATATAAAAATATTTCCTACATCATAGTATTGTTTCATAATTTTTAGACATTAAATAAATAAAATTATTTATGACATCATGATGATGTAGCGATTACCTCATTATTTAACGATTCAAATAAAATAAAAAGATAATGTAAAATATAAGACCTATACTTGTAAAAGACCTATTGTATGGGTGTATTTCGAACTATTATCACCTTATCCTTGAAATATATAATTTTGGGACCTTTTAAATCCGAAAATCATTTTATAATAAAGTAACCTTTTATAACTTTCCTAGAATGCCCCTCCCCTCCTCTTATAAAAGGACCCCACCTATACCTCCTCTCGCACACCTCTCAAGCCTTTGGCTCGGCCATCCCCTGATCATTCTTTCTCTCCACATCCCTATATTACTCCTAGAAGCCTCACTTTTGGCAGAAGTCTTCCCAAGGAATCCTTTGAGCTCAAATCAAAAAGAGTTACTCATTTTTAAGGTAGTGTTTTCTCTTGTTTTCTTATGTTTTATTTTGTTTCAACAACCCTCTAAACTATTTTTATTCCTTTATTTTGTAACAAAACCAGTATATTCAACATACTAGGAAGTTTCTATAAGAAGTAATCGAGCTACACTTACACACACCTACATCTAATGGTTTATGAACATACTGTTTCGGTGGATGGCGAATTTCTGCCTCACGGAACGATGATTGTTCAACACTCATATAACCACTTCAAATGTGGCCATTAATATGTCATTATTTTTATATATGATATATAATATGTTTATTTTTTACATAATCTTCTATATTTTTCATTTATGGCATACCTTTATGGTTTCCATTATGGGTAAACGTGATATCTTCATTTTAGGAAGTGCGGACTACCGCCCCCTCAAAGTGATTTGATTCGTTAATACCATATGTGGTACGTATAAAGGATATATTTAATGATATAATATATGATACAATACTGGAATTATAATTCTATTATGTATCTTTATGATTTAATTCCATTAAATATGAAATAGAAATGGAAGTAGCGTTCATGCGTACGTACGGCTTACCGTCTCCATGAACGGTGCATTTCATTTCATACCTCTAAACGTTATGTACTATTATAAATGAATGTATATACTGGATATATATATATATATATATGATAACTACATCATGATTATAACTCTGGATATAATGGATACATGAAAAACTTGTAATTATAAAGAGTTTATTTTGACTCAAGTATCAATGATCGTTAAAACAACCATTATTAACTTAAATAATTACGTAGTGTTCATGACATGGTAAAAAATGATATAAAAGGAATAATGAACAGGAAAAATGTTCTTAATCAAGTATAAATTAACTCAAGTTTATTATTCAGGAGATTAAATAACGATCGAGTCAAGTCGGACCCGAGGTAAGGGAACTTCTTAACCCAATTTCTGTTCTTTGGGTCAATCTCCTACTTTCAAATTATGTCATGATATTATAATTTCATATCTTGTATTTTTACTTTCTTTATGTGTACTTATAGTTAATATACATAATATATCTAATTTATTTAAAAAAATGATCTTTGCATGGGACTTCGTCTCAATCCCTATTTATTGAGGCATATTTTGTATTATACACAACTTTCTTTTATACGGTGTATAAACACCTTTGACATTTCTGTTTATCCAAAAGGAATCATTTTTATATGAAGTGTTTTACTAAACGAAAAAAGAGAATGATTTTGTCGTACGTATGCGGCGACAACGACTTCTCTGCCGCCATGACCATTATTAGAGTTTCGACTTCCTGTACAAGCCATAACTTTTTTTAAAATGAAAAATAAATTACATGTTTTACTTTTCTTTTAATTTGGTATTGAAAATGGTTTTCATAATTTTTTTATTATATCAATGTGTTGTATTGATATCTTGTGATTGAAATGTGGAAATGCTATGTTTCCTTTATGCATGTTTTATGTGATACAATTATGTTATGGTTCATGGGCATTGTTATAAAGAAGGGTGGTTCCATGATAAACTAAGGGCGGGTGATCCTGATATGGATCTCTAATGCATTGGGTAACCTGAAGGAGTTAAATTTTAATGTTTCTCCAAAGAGATTTAGGGAATATACTGTGATGGGTATTCCAAACGTAACCAAGAGGGTTACTCCCTATGTAAGAATGTTATGAATGTCAAAAGTTAACATTATGTCTTATTATTTCTATGATTTATTCATGATTTAAAGAGGTATGTAAAAGTTATTATGGTTTATGGGTAAAGTATGATTTCCTTGAGTTTTATGTATACATGTACTCATGTTTCCCTTCCATATTTTTAATATCCCTTACTGAGCTTTTTTATGCTCATTCGATGTTTTTGAAATGTTTTTTCACAGTTCAAGGGAAAGGTACATGATATTATGAATGTTTCAAGGAAGTTTCACGAAAGAATCCTTGTTTTATTTTAAATATGTTTCCGTTGATGGGAAAAATGAATACTATCTTTTATGTAACCACTTTGTTTAAATGTGGAATGTAATGCAAGTTTTATGATCTAATTCTCTAAAAATTTAAACTTGAAAAGATCCCCAATGTGTAATCTTGTAATAACTCAAGATTATGTAAGGTTTAAGGCTGAGGCCTTATAATAATTGGTTAATTAAAGTGTCTTAAAAAACCTAACTGGTGTTTTCATTAATAGATTTATGGTGAAAAATTAACTAACCAATTAAGTTATTTTTGAACCATAGACTACTGGTTGAATGGGATGAACTGTTAGAAGTTGAAATTAAATGGATTCCAATTTCAATTTATACATTTTATAGACCTATATAAATTAGGAATAGTGATCCATATAATTTAACAATCATAATAATTTTGTTACATTGATATGAAATTCACATTTCCTACTTATAAAGCATATGAATTTATAACTTGGGAATAACAACACATCTAAGCAGAACAAGATATATATATATATATATAATTATATTGAATTATAATTCACTAATGGAACGGATTCCATTAAATGGGTACGCAAATTACAACTTAAAGGGTGTCTTCCTTCAAAACTTGTAATTGACACTCCATATACTGAGACACTGGATATAAGACAGAAGACCTTGAACCTGACCCAACCTTGGTAGTGGGTGGTGGGAGTGTCTCTTGTTATTCATCAAAGTATTATATGTCACATAGACCTATTTTAATGAGCACCTAATTGAGTGTTATTACAGGGAAAGAAGACATGTACCTATCACATTCCTCTAGCTATGATCTATTTTTTATTTAATCTCATTTGAGGCATACATTAGAATTCATAGTTATATTCATCCATGATGGACTCAGGTAGAATGCTAGGAGGGTGGCGACGACCTTACCCTAGAGGTGGTGGGACCTAAACCACCAGTTATACCGCCCATAGTTCCACCTACAGTACCTCCAATTATTCCTGATATGGGAACCGATTCTCAATTCCAAGTGGATTTCTTCTCACTAGTGCAGTCTACACAGGGTACTCCATGACCTTCTCCTTCTATGGTAGAGTTTACAAGGGATTTTTAGTTGCAACACCCACCAACATGTAAATGTGTAGGTGTTCCCCATGCTACCGAGTCCTTCCTAGTGGATATGTAATCTATAATTGATTATCTAGAGACACCTCTTGAAAAGAGTGATAATTTTGCTACATACATTCATCACTAATCCCTCATGAGATGGTGGGATGCTATAATGTTGGTGGATCAACATTAGGTTATGGTTTGAAGGGATTTCTAGGATACCTTTTATGATTACTTCTATCCTATGATTTTAATAGTTTGTCGATCTATGGATATTATATACCAGTAGAGGGGAAATATATCTATTATGGACTACTACATTAATTTCACCAAGCATCAACATTTCACACCAATTATTCTAGGTGATGATATTTACAGAGAAACTATATTTGATAATGGGGTCATGTAAGGAATTTGTTCATAGGTGACCATCTTCTGATTGACTATCGTATCTGACATAGTGAACCATGACCTCATCACCGAGTGAAATTTATGAGAAGAAGGTGTGGGTGGAGAAGTTTATTATATAGACCAGGTAGTACATAACACAATGAAAAAACGTCTCTTAAAGGTTTCTCATCAGGGTGGTGGAAACTAGAGTATCCATACCAAAGTACTGTGGTATGCCACCATTTTGTGAGGCTAGGTCACACAGATCCTCAATGTTTTAATGACCCCATTGAGTGATTAGATTTTATGAAAATGGGTATTACTTAGTAGGTTTTTTGGAAATTTCCTCATGTCGCCAGTGATAGAAGATCGACATCGACTCTATATTCTAGATATGGATCTACTGCTCTACTTCTGGTAGGTAGCTAGACTACTAGTGGATGATCTAGTTGAAGAGGCGGTGAAGGACAAAGAAGTTAGACTATTTATATAAAATTCTAGAAGATAGGACCTACTTAAGGAAGCCATGTTTTACCTAAGGGTGATAGATAAGGACAGATTTATGAAATATAGCCTACTAATTAGGTGCATAATATTAGGAATTCTAATGTTTTTGGTATGTTTTAGTAGCATCTACTTTAGAAGCTACTTTATTCGAAATAGGTAATCGACATTCATTCATATCCATGGAAATTATGGACATTATTGGGATTAAAATACAATATTTATATGGATTGACGACTCTAGATACTATGTTGGGTGAACAATCTAAATGTGCTAGCCAATGCAAGGAGTTCCCACTCAACATTGGTGGTTATCATTTCTTACGGAATATTCTCTTCCTTGAGATGAATGGATTTGACATCATAATTAGGATATAATAATTGGTTCCCTATCATACCTCCATCAACTATTTTCCCTGTAGGGTAACCTTAAAAAATAATGGTGGTAACTATGTTTATGAGGGAGAATGGGACATCCAGGTTGTTTGAGCTGGACCCAAACATCACGGGATAGGCTTAGTGACATCATAGAATTTTAGCCTTATTTTAGATGATTAGGGAGAATATCATAATGATTTATCTCAAATAGTGGTGTGATATATGGATGTATTTATAGATAAATTTTCTTGGATACCTCATGATATATGGAGATAAAGAGTTAAATTTTACTATTGATATAATACAAGGAATAACTTATGTATGTATTCCTCCTTATAGGATGGATCCTAGTAATCTTACAGAGTTCAAGAGGTAGTTGGATGAATTGATAACTATGGGGTTTATAATACCTAATACTTCTCCATGGGGTTCACCCATACTTTTTTTACAAAGAATTTTGATGGGGACCTTATAGTTTGTTTGGATCACAAAAAATTGAAACAAAATATGGTTAAAAACCAATGTCCTCTATCTCATATAGATTAACTCTGTAACTAGAATGGAGGAGTTGGTATTTTCTCAAATAAATTGAGGTATGGTAATCATAATGTATGTGTTAGGCTCTTAGATATTTAATATACAAATCTCTAACCAAGTTATGAACATTATAACTATTAGGTTATGTTTTATGGGTTCATGAAAATTTTGGCGATTTTCATGGATATAATGAATCAGGTTTCTAACCTGTACCTGGATTCCTTCATTATGGGTTTCGTGGACGGTAACTTAGTGTATTCTCATAGTTGATATGATCATGCCAAGAATCTGGACATCATATTGAATACACTATGATAGTTAAAAATTAATACTAATCTCAGTAAATTCCACTTTTTGATAGAAAATTTCACTTCTTGGATTAGATTGTCTAAATGTAGGAGTATCTATTTATCCAAAGTAGTTGAGAGATGTGGCTTCATGGGAGGATCCTAGGAATATATTTTACATATAATGTTTATAAGGAATTTCTATCTATTATAGGTTCTTTATTTAGAAATTCTCACTCCATGCTTCACCTATTATGTGATTGACCATGAAGAGTGTATTCTTTATATAGTATGAATATTTAGAGAGTTACTTTAAAGGGTAATAATGAATGATGACCTTAGAATCAATTTTAAGGATATATATTTTATTGTGATGTATTTGGAATGAGGTTGGGATATATTCTGATGATATGGAAATGAGTAGTCCTATATGTATCTCATAAATTGTGGCCCCATGAGTGCAATTACATGATAGACTATCTCAAGATGATAGTTGTGGTTATTCTTTATGCTACAAGAGGGATTATTTGTTGAGGAATGGTTCATTGTATACACAGATCATAAAATACATAAATACACATCCAATAAGTGTTAATGGAATATAAGATAGTGATTTGCGTTTGAATACCTATTGTATTTTGATTTTGAGCTTACTTATATGCATGGTAAAGGAAGTGCATTAATTTGTTAACACTCTGACTAGTAAGACTCTTGAAAAAGCTGTTAAGGAGGCCACTGATGAAAGGCATTTGATGGCCTTAATTTATAATATGAATCTCTTGGGTCAAGAGTTTTGTCGAAAATGTATTATTATAGATTTAGTGCCAATATATTATATTTTCTATCATGTGAAGATGAGAAAAATTTCAGATCATTTTGGATTATCTCTATGAGGGATCATTTCAAGTGTAGAACCACCGCATGGCTAGGTCATTGATGTGGGTGAGATATTATGCATTCATGAGTGTTTCTTAGTTCCTTAAAACATGTGAGAGGATTTAATGTGATTTTATCATGGTTATAAATGGGAAATACATCCTGATATTACAAATATGTACCATGGTTTACACCACCAGTATCAATGGCATGTTATGAATAGATAGATAGTGGGGGTTTTCACATGGTTTTCCACATGTCAGTAGTTGATGATGAAACCACAGTGAATTGATAGAATTCTATAGTCAGTGACAATATAGAGTGGAAATATGAAGTAATAAATATGGATTTTATGATGGGGTTTCTAAGGTCACCTTGAGGCAGTGATGTAGTATATATGATCATTGACAGGTTAAATAAGGTCCCCGACTTCTTACCTATCAATGAAACCTTCTAAGTGGAAGAACATGGGAGGCTATTTATCTATGAGATTATTCGACACAATGTTATCCATTATCTAATCATATTATATAGAGATTATATCTTAAAATAATTGTTTTGAAAGGAGTTACAAAAGGCTCTAGGATCACAGGTACTACTGAGTACATCATATCACCCACAGATTGAAGGTTTGTATGAGCATACGATTTATGTATTAGAGGAAATTTTATAAGAAAGAAGCCTCAATTTTGACTGTTCTTGGTAGAATCAATTGGGTATTTTTTAGTATTATTAAAATAATAGTTTCTAATATAACATTAAGATGAATATTTTTTCCTCCCTTTGTGTTAGGAAATTATATTCACACTTGTGTCGGTTAGTGGTGGGAGAGGCAATTCTACTAGGACCTCATCTCATTCAGGAGACCTTAGTGTAGGTATATATTACTAGGAAGCCTATTTATAAAGCACAATATATGTATAAGTATTATTCTGATCATCCCCAAAATATCTAGTGTTTGAGTTCAATTATTCTTTCATGATTCGCCTATAGTGGGGAATTATAAAATTCAGTGGTAGGGAAGTTTTTCACAAAATTCATCAGAACATTTGATATTTTGTAGAAGGATGGACTAGTTTCTTAATAAGTAATACTCTTGTATGGGTCATATGGTTGTAAAATCTTGTAAATGATGATACCTAAGAGTGAGAGGTAGAAACATGTTATCTGAGGATGGAGTTATTCCCAAAATGTATAAAACCACCATTAGGGTAACTTAGGGATGAGTTGTTTTAAGGAGGGACAGTTGTAAGATCAAATATTTTCAATGAGGTATGGATACTTTTAATTTAAATATAAATATTTCTTTTGACTCTATTGACCGTTCAAAAAGAATTAAATAAGGGTTAGAGAGCATTTGTGTCTCTACAGAGCCTAGGGCACCATTTTTCAGAGAAATAGTTAGAGGAAAAAGGTTGATGCATGATTAGATGTAACTGTGTGGCTCCACCATGATGGAAAAAATTAAAGGTTCATGGATAGTTTAACCATACGAGAGAGGAAACATGGTTCTGATTAACCATAAATTAAATTTAGGTACACTTATAACTATTGGAACACATTTAGTTTAACCATGATCCTAACCATATAATGGGGTGTAGGTGCTGGATAGTTTCCATGCATGGGTTGTGCATGGTTTGATAAATTGTGCGACTAATCATTCAGGGGGTGGTGACACCTTAGGCAGTGGGTGGGCCCATTTGTCTAACTATTTTCCCAAACCATTCACTTCATATAAGTGTTAAAATATCCATTTTACCCTCCATAATAAAAAATTCAAAACCCTATTCTCCTTTCCCATTTTCATAAGGTCCATGTACTAGAGCTCCATTCGTCCTCTCTTCCTATGCATTGAGACTCAAACATTATATAATGGTTGATTCAACCACCATTATTCATATTGGATAGCCAATTTTAATTTTCAAATTACTCTTCCTTCATTCCCTTGGTTATCTCTCTATATTGAATGGTATTTGCATGTGAGATAATTTTCATTATTTTTAGGGAATTTTTATAATTCTATAATTTCTTCCATTCTACCACAGATTTCAGGTCAATACTGGATAAGAAGTTAACTATACTTATGAGGTATACTTTTAGTGATTTTTTATAAAATTCATTCTATTTATATTATTAATAATTACGCCACACACCATAATTTCTATGCATCACCACATAAAATGAATTTATACTTAATTAGATGTCTATACCTTAACCAATATGACCCATTAGACTCGTTGACCCCATTGAAGGTTGAAAACCTAATATATAACCACCCATTTGGGTTTGTTTATAAATTTGATAAAATTAACCTTCATTTATTATGAAATCAAGACACATTTTCATGTGTGTTCATTTCCCATATTTATTTGGTTATTAAAATGAATTAAATGAAATTTTAAAATGAATTAAATGCAATTTGGATAGTATGATCAAGTTCCATAGCCCATAATTTGTTCTTATTTACACTATAGGTATTCTTTATAAGTGAATGAGGAATTTGACTAAATTGAATTATTAAATAGTATAGATAAACTACTATCTGATGACCATTAGTATGTCATGTTGAGGGTGATACATAGGTTCCAAATCAGAAATCCTTGGATGGGGTCATCAGGAATATTGAATAAAATGAATCATAAATGGATTTAAATTATGTAATGGGTGATACTAGTGTTTCTACATGGAGCACATTGGATGAGATCACTTGGTATGTGGATTTATATTATCCAATGAAAGACACCAATATTTCTACATGGAATGAAATGGATTATCTTAGAGGTCAATTACATTACACCATGCCTTGGTTGATACTTGGGTTCCTATATTGAATTAAATGGACAAGATTGTAGGGTGATGAGTTTATAGTATACGTGGAGTTATACCTAGGTTCCATTTCTAGTATTCCTTAGACGAGATCAAGAATAGAATCAATTAAATGATGCATATACCTAGATAAGGAACAAAATTGGATTTGGAAATGTTTTAGATACATAACTATCTTGGTTTGTCTCATACTACTGTGCTTTATATGTCATGGTACTTGTTGATCTATTTTGAATATATCATTATTCAAAATTACATTGTTTATCAGGCTCAGGTACATAGAATATATATATATATATATGTATATGTATATATATATATATATTATGTTGTGAATTAATATATTCTCATAGATATTATGTCTTGGGGGTAAATTAGGTAGTCTCGGATGGGTTCCCTATAGAGAACCCGAGCCAAATATTATTATTTATTCACTGATCTTTGTCATTATATCTTTACACGACTAATTTTATATCTGTATACTAGATAGTTCTAGAAACCATTGGTGGTGGAATATTGAATTTTAACAATACCCTATTTGGGTTGCTGATTGGTACACGAATAGACTTCATGGATGTAGGTAGGGACAAACAGAAACACCCAACTATAGACACTTGATTTTCTATACTAGGATGGAGTATGAGAGAATATGACAATGATTAGGAACATAATTCTATTAGAGATATCATTTGCATTTTTTTAACTTTTTTATAGCTTTCCTTGCATAATCCTTCTTCTCTGTTCCCCCTTTTATTTAATATTTTTGTTCTGTATAGTGCAAAAAATCATCATTACAACTATAGTGTTCTCAACTTTTCACTGTATCAATTAATCATGATCACATCCTCACATACCATTATGTAAAATCTATATATTGTCTCATTATAAATAATCCTAATGTATTCATAATTTGACCTCCAAATTTGTAACTTTTCCTATTTTTCATTGTTATTTCATTCATAAATATTCTAAATTCTATCCGAGATTCCTTTTTCCATTTTTACTCATTTGAATTTTAGAAATTCAATCTCTAGAAGGTAAAATAGAATATCATTCTGGGAATGTACATCACTTTTTTATATTTTTATTGTCTACCATGATCATGGGTGAACCTTCAATAATGGGGGTGAATCCATCAGTTTAATCTTTCATAAAATAAAAAAATGATATTTAAAATTTATATGAGGATCCCATCCTTCTATACATGATAACATTTATAATGTAATATAAGAATCCCAATGGAGTATGTTAAATTTCAATTATCCATAATTAAAGATAATGAATTCAATTAATTAATATTAAATAATATAGAAACCAAATTAATTTAAAATACCAAAATAATATCACAAATTATATGAACCCTAACTCTAATTCCACTTAAAATGAACCACAATACTTGTGAGAAACATTATGGGGGTGAATCAGAGTCTCAATTCCTTTTATATGTTACACTTTATAAAGAAAACTTCACCACATATTAATTTTTCAATATTTATTACTATCAACACATAAAAGAAACCAAAAAAGGGAACTACATATTTAGAAGGGTTATCTCTCAAAAAAGGAAAGAAAAATACTTTTTATGATTCAAATTTCTTGAAGACCATATGACCAACTTCTATCTACCTAGGAGTTACAATGAACAAAAAATATCCACGAAATCATGTTAAATTTATCAGAATGGTTTAGATTGTTTCTTACACAACTATAATAAATTTTTTTTTCCAAAATTAATGGTAAAATACATAAAACAACCTAGACATCCATAGTGTTGTTGTAGTGTTTCTTCTCTTGTCATTATTTAACTAGTACTTTTTATGTTCTTTTTGTAATCTTTTATTGAATTTCAGAACCTCATCATCTTTTTTGTCTTTCAAAATACTATTGATAATACTGTTAGGATAAATATACTGTATATTTAACACACACCTTATTGAATTCACAATATAATGATTTTTTCACACACCATAAACAACAAAAATACAATATTAAATTAAATTTTAAAATGAAATTAAATTTAAAAACTTACATTAACTGTATTTCAACTTCTTCATATTCTTCCCACTTTATTTTATTATTTTTAAACACACTTTTGATCATTATAATTCATTTGGTGTGGAAACAATATAATTTAGTGGTTACTCAGTAACTAATTCTCTCTTCTTCATAGTAAGTCACTTCTTCTTATTTTCAAGATTCTCCACCCCTAAATAAAAAATTCCAATTCATGATGTTTAAAACTTTAATGAATAGCTTGATAAACATATAAAATAATATTTTATTTAGAATAAATATTATGGAAATTCCTATTTTTTAATCCTATAGAATTCTCATTTTTTTACTAAATCAAAGTCAAAGGAATATATGAATAATTATGAGGCTAAGATAAATTTAATACAATATATTTTAAATTATTATAGGGTCTGTTAAAGTCTTTTGAATAATTAACTCTTCTGCTATAATATATTATGAATCTGAAGTCTCACATGATGAGCTTCTTATGAACGTACCCAAAATATTAACTTCTTAAAAAAGGTATTATGAAGCCTTAGGTAGAGACTTATGTGATCAAAATAGTTCTTATCAGTTTCCCAAATGCTTTATATTAACTTCATTCCTTTTCAAAATCCAGTTAACTGTGAAATCTTATGTTACTCAATGTCTTGAGACATGCTTAAAAAGTCTTACGGTATCGACTAAAATTTTTATGTTATCTATAATTAAACATTGTTTTTGACTATGATGAAATCAAATTATGAATTTATATAAATATATATAAAATACCACTAAATGCTTATGTCTTTTATTCCAATGTCTTATGGAAACTTCATTCTTTTTCCATATTTAGTTTTAACTCTAAAATTCCATACTTAATTAAATAATAACATAATTTCAGAAAATCTTATATGAAATTCCCTAACTAATTTCCAACACTTCCAAACAACCAAAACACAATCTTATGACTTAATAGACTTCGCTTAAAGTGATTTTTTATATATATTTTTTATTAAAAGAAAATCTAACACAATAGAACATATCATCTTTAACACTTCTAATTATTATTAGTATAAATAATAAAAATAATTTATAATGTAAAACATGATCCAACACATATAATGTTGGAAAATATATACATATTTATTTCGAGTAGGATTCTAGATATTCCTTGGTATACCCCAAAAAATCCTTATCTCCTCATAGAGTCATTATAATCTTCTCTTGTACTTCAATATTATTCTCTAGATAGGATCACATTAGTGCTACTAATAAAAAATCCACATTATAACCCACCAATCATGGGAACATAAAATTCCGTATATATTGAAAAAAATATTTCATACATAAGATAATATTGATAAAAAATCCAATATTACATTTATAGACCCATAAATATTTTCAGCATGTCATTCATGAGTATATTAATCTCCCAATTTCTATTTTTTAAAATTATATCATTAAATTAAATATTTTTTTGATCATAAAAACACAATAAGGAACCAAATGATACAAGTTTAATAATTTATATAAATATATTTTCTTTTTAATTAATTTCAAACAAAAAATCCCTTTGAATTCTGTAAAAAAACATTTGATTAATGTTTTTATACCTTTATTAAAATACAATATAAAATAAATAATGGAGTTTAGTTTATTAGGTTGTGTATCATTTAAAAATATTTACAGTGATGAGTTTGATACTTTATACTTCCATTGAATATGAGTGCATTCCTTCTTCAAAATGGATAAAATACTTCTAGACTGTTAATTTTACAATCTCTTTGAAAAACAATTTATAAAATAAAGACATAAAAATATATAAAGGAATCTTATAAATGTTAATTTAAAATCAAAAATATAAAATAACACTCCAATCCTACAAGAGAAAACTCATTTTAATGAAAAAATATTAATCAATAAATAATCCCATGAATACTATATGAGATTATTTATAATCAAATTTCATAAATCATGAAAAATATGATATCATATATGAAATTTATTTTTCTAATATATGATTCTAAGAAAAATTAAAATATGATCAAATTAGATTTATAAATTCCCTTTCGTATTACCAGCTACATTTATTTGAATATAATACAGATTTTTTTTATAAAATCATTAATAATTTTTTAAAACAAATAATCTAATAATATATATATGAAAATGGTTTTATATATGATATCACATTTTTTGGGTGGTATCATTATCATGTTTAATAATATTATATGAATGAAATTTCTTATTTTTCATTTGATTTATTTATTGGCCACATTCAAATAATTATTTTTATGGCACTAATTGAATATTTTGTAGATCATAATAATCATATTTTTTTATCAAGTAGTTATTTTTTGGCACAACATTTATCTATTGAATCTCTTTAGATTTTTTGTAGGATATAATTCCTCATTCCTTGAATAAATTTTATCCACCGGTTCGTTTGGATTTTGGATAAATACATACATTTATTTAATTTTTTCATTACTTCAACACCATAGATTAAACTCACTGAACTATCAAAAAAAATTTAAGGTTTCTTTCAGTTACTATCTTCTTTTACTATATATTATTCAGTATATTCATGGATAAATCATCAAAATACTTGTATCGAGGCACATCAACTAGCGACACAAATTATTTATTATTTCAACAATTCTTATGATATTCGTATTTGAATATACAATTGAGATTATTTGGTTATATTGTTATGAAAAAACCAGTAATGTGATCATGTTGTTCACATCCACAAGATTTATCTTAGTGTTATCTAAAGCTATTCATCACTATCTCATATTATTTTGGCTCCTATATTGATTTTCACTTTTAAATTTACACTATCTAATGAAATAACCCTTATTTGTTTTTCACCTACAGAATTTTATATCTATATTTCTTATATGTATTAGAAAATAAGAGACACATCACACAACAACCATATGTCTTGGAATTTTACACAGAATGTGTAATTTAATTATGTTTTATGCTTTTATTTCCTTATATTTTCATAGAAGAAAAAAATATTCATTTTTAATAAGGAATTCGTTGGCCTTTTACTATCATTAGTGACTCCTTCCAAGACTCATTCCCATTATAATTTGGTGACTTATTCTTCCTATTGTGGTTATTTTAATATCTTTAAAAAAATTAAAGGGAATTATTAAGGATGAATTTAATTTATGAAAGGATTCAATAAAAACACACCAACTTTATGTTTGATATTCATTTGAGTATCTATCTAGCAGTTACTCCCAATCCTCTCATTCCATTTAACTTTTAGACATTCATTATTTCATGTGATATTTCCTCCTTGAGTATCCTTTTTTATTTATGATTTTCCCTTTTTTAGAAATCGTATACTACTCATAATATTAAATTTTTTCAATGAAATAATTATATTTACCTTTTCCACCCATTTTATTTTTATAAACTAAGGAATAATTGTAATACCTTGAGATTTTAGAATATACTTTTTTTAAATATATAAAAATTGTTTGATAACTTACTTGACATCTGAAAACGAGCATAAAAGGTTCAAAGATACATTCTACGCTAGCCATTAAATTATAATTATGAATAGGAATAACCCTGTTAATAAAAAAATAGTTTATATAATGATAATTTATTTATTAATTCATAGTATGTAAGTATTTAAATTTTCTATAAAGTCAATTTAACTCTAAATAATATGTTATCATCAAAAACAATTTATTTTAATTTTTTCTCATGAACATTATTATCAATTTCAAAAAATTTAGATTAAAATATATTTTAGGAAATTAATATAATTTTTTAAAATCAAAATATTAATATTATATTAGGTGGATTTTTTATTATTTTTTTAAAACGATTTATTTTTTAGTACACCATGAAAAATTCCAATTTTTGTAAAACTATTATTTCTTTTCTAGTTGAACCCCATTATTTTTTGATTATTATATTAAATAGAAAAATGTATTTTTTAATTATAAATAACATAATTAATAAATTTTTAGCCATCATTATATTTTTTTTGTATAGGTTCATTTTTTGCTTAAAAATAAATTTGTGTAAAAAAAAATTTAGGAACGTAATATGATTTTATCTTATTGAATTAAATTAATCAATATTTATAAAGAGTATAAATAATATTTATAAATTATATATTCAATAATATATTTTAAAATTAATTTTATGATTTTTACAATGAGAGTAATGGAAATGAATTATTTTTTATGATTTTGAATATTATTTTTCTAAAACAGGTATTTATTGTAGTTCAAATAGTTAATTAGAATTAAAAACTACAACTTATATAAAATAAATCTAGTAAAATGGTTTAAAATTTTGGAATCAGTATAATTAATATAATTTAATAGTATCAAATTATTATTTTTGGTAATAGTTAATAGTAAAAAATAGTAGAACATTTACTGAGTATAATATTAAAATGGGTTTACTGGGGGTGTAAAACCAAGATATAAAGGAAGTATTTCCACCCAAAATTCTGAAGATTTACTACTTGAATATATTTAAGCCTTATATTATCTTATATATTAAACATTAGACCATTAGAGCCACTTTCCCTTGAAAGGGGGCTTATATCATTATAATATTTTAAAAATTTCCATGTGTGTGTACCTCTCCTCAATTATGAATCAGAATATCACATCATCCATTATTCACACTATTTAATCATTATTGATAAATAAATCTGTAATCCAAAACATTCCTTAAATCATTCCCTTCATCCTTGTTATTTTCTTCTTTTCATAAGACCACTCTTTCTAGGATTATGGTGTAAGCTGAAAAAGACCCCTCAAAGAAGTGGTATATATCTTAACAAATATATTATAATTTCATTTTATATAACAAATTATATATTCTTATTATATAACAAAAAAATTATTGATATATTATGATAAATATACTAATTTATTATAATGATGATTTGAAAACCATTTACCACCCCCTATCAATAAAAAGAAAATTAATGAATCGCTTGTGTGTACGTGTGGACTACCGCCTATACGCAGTGATATGGTTCATTTTCTATCACTATCCTACATGGGTAGCTACATTTATGGAATTAATATTTATATATTATATTTATAAAATTATTCTTCTTCTATAATTTTAATATCTTATCTTTCTTTTTAGCATCTGATCTCTTGGTAAATTATTACGTCTCTTGTATGTATGTCTAGACTACCACCTCCATGAAGCGTGGTAATTTGTCTATCATTTCCTCTTTAATAATATGTTAATAAGCATAAATATTATGAGAATATATTATATATATGAAATTATAATAATTATTTGAGGGTTAATTAACATCTAACATTCTTTCATTCCATATAATGAAATATGGAAACGTCTCACAACATAGTTACAAAATACTGTCTCCACGTAGTGATGTAATTCATTTTTCATCACCAATTTATATTAATTATTACACGAGAATATATAATTATTAAATATAATACATATTAAATGATTGATATTTTTTAAGTGATGAAAATGTGATTTTTCAATGGATGGGAAATAAGGAAGAAAAACATACATGAGAAATGATGCAATTAACACCTGAAATGAAGACTTTATTAAAAGATTTTTAATAAAATTGTGTTGAAATTATAAAATTGGACCACAAATGAAATTACAAGAAATAATATTATCCTTTTAAATAATTATAATAACTACAAATTTATTACATTGGTGTTAATATTTATTATGAATCAAGTCAGACACAAGTAGTAGGGGTTCATCATCAAAATTTTGTTTTATTATGACGTATTTGATGTTATGCACATATTTATGTTTATTATGACTATATATTGATTCCTTGAAATTTTTAATCAATTAAAATTCATAATTCATTGTATTTAATGATATATTTTAAATTATTTCATCAAATTTTAATGGAATTGAATGTTACCAACATGGTAATGGTTTACCATTTTAAATTGCATTATTTTGGAAATATGTTATGATCAAACACTTATATTAATTTATGAGGTATATTAAACGTCTATTTTATATTTTTTATCATTATTTTAATAATTTTATTGGTTTACCATGTTTTATTTTATTTTATTTCTTTTTTGGGAGTTAAAAATTAAAATATTTCAAACCATAAAAGGTTTTAATTATAGTCTTCTTTTTCATGGTGGGTGTTTATAATTAATGTATAATATTGAGATTAGATTAAATATATCCCAAAAATAATATGTATTTTATAATCCTCAATTTTGTTTCTTAATTTTACATTTTATCTTTTTATTTTCCATTATCTACACAGTGAAGATACAAAAATAACTTTTTTAGGAACACCTGACCGTATTTTTTCACTTTTGATTGGAATATGTAATTCCATGAATATATTTTCATTAAAAAGTTTTCAAATATGTATTTCATTGTATAAAAATATTTTAAAACATAACTTTTTTCTCAAGTTTTAATTTTTATAAAAATATTTTAAATGATCTATTTTGTCATATTTCGAAATAGGTACTTTAGAATTTTTATCAAAAATATAGATGGAATTATTATTTTTCTATACAATTATTGAAGACATTTTCTCATTATTATGTATAGTATTTTATTTAAATATAATTTGATAATATTCCATGGTTATTTTCAAAGAAATATTTTCTCATAATATTCTGGTAAATTTTTATCTTAAATCCTTGATTTCAACATGAAAAAGGTATTTTCCTCAAGAAATGTTATGTTGATTTTTAATCGTATTTTCATCTATAACAACCATACTTTTTGATTATTATTATTTAATAGATAAATTATCCTATATTTATATATTTCTTCTTTCTCTAAATGGTTTATGAGATTAATGATGAAATATTGATGAAACCCATTTTATTTTCAATGGGTTAAGCTTTGATGTAATGATAATTTTTTTCATCCTCATGTGTCATACATCTGAATAGATTATTATTATGTAGTTGGTGGAATTTTTATAATCTAGGTATGGGTGGATAAATTATAATACAAGGATGGTTTGGTTCGTTATATCCCTATAGTGAAATGGGTAGTGATGATGGAGTTGATAAACTCATAAGTGATGATAGAGTTTGATAAAATTCTTGGAGACAATGAAGTTATCTAGATGAATGTTACTCCTAAGAGAATGTTTTAAATGGCTAGGTAAGAATTTATATTATGGGAATTTATCCAAAATTATAGTCTTGGGTGTAATCCTTTACCATGTATGTGATTTTATCTACTTATCTGAATACAAAAAATATATATCTTATTCTTATGCTATGTTCTCATGGATCATGATTGGTTATTGATAATTCCATACACTTATTTTTTATGTCATTTGAAAAAAAATCCCTGATTCATGATTATGATCTATGAGTTTTTGTATATGATTTTCTAATCCTGATCTGATGTTATCATGCACTTATTAATATCTTATGGTCACTTATGATCATTGATTGTTATCTCATATGTTTACTCTTACTAAGAATATCAAATCACCCTATGTTATGTTTCCTTTCCCTGGCTTATGAAGAATGGTTTTAAATATGTAATGTCTATGTATTGTAATATGTGATAATTTCTTTGTCGTAGATGTTGAAGATCATTTATATACTAGTTATATATATATATTTTTCAAAACACACTAAACTTTTACATTTATTAAATATATCATAATGATATATATTTATAATATTCCCCTAACAAGATGTATTATTCATGTATGTAGTATTGGTGTTACTATAGTTAGTATTAGAGAAAGTATTGGTTATTTCTGGAAACATGGATGAGAAAAAATTAGAGATAATCCTAATGATAAGACTAATTGTAGGAGAACATATTATCTTACTGTAAAGTAAGGAGTTTGGTTTTCATAAAAAAACAATCCTTGTAATGATACTAAAAAGTGGATGAAATTTTTATCATAGATGTACTTATGTGTAATAACTATAAATGAGGCATATTGGGTATTATTTCATTTTTAACTAATACAAGATGAGCGGGCTTAAGACTGCACGCCTATTTAGACACTCATAGGGAATATGATTAGGTTAATTCAAATTTTCTTTAAGAGTCATTAAAAAGGATACCAATGGGTTATTATTGAGACCATGATGTTTTATAGTGATTCTATGATAAGATGATATTGGTTCGGATTTAAATTAAAGAATAAGGTTTCTAAAAATATTTTATGTTTGGTCTACCATAAATAAATAAATATTTTTGGGTTTCTTACAAAGGTGATCAAATGAAATTCATTATCTCAAGTCAATCATATGAACGTTAACGGTCTGAGGAAATCATACTAATTTTTTTGAAGAATGGATATCCTATCTTTTTTATAAGGTACATTAGGTATAATGATATGTGAATTGTAAATCTACTTATTTTTTTTAATGTTCCTAACATCATGTATGCTGAATATTTTCATGATCCAAGACTATGTACAATGGAGAGGTGTTGGTTTGAGGATTATAAAGATGTGATGGTGAGAGTATAAAAAGACATTTTTATAAAGTTTTGTTATTTATATAAGACCAATTTATCTAAATGGATGTGTCACTAAAATGTGTTATTAGTCAATAATTAATAATTCTTTAAGATCTGAGGAAATTTGTATAATTACAAACAAACGTTTCCAAGGAATTTCATCGACCCAATACCATCAGAAGATCCATTTAAAATGTTGTCTGAAAGAAGTATGATTGATTTGTTATAATATCTGTTGGATGGAACTGTATAATGTTTCAATGTGAAGTTGTTATATGATTTTCAAATGGAAGTATTTGGGTTATCATCATAAAATTTATAGTCTAATTCATTAGATAGATGTAATCACATGAAGTTTTTTGGTCAGAGGTTTCCAAGTTAAGGAAATAGTTAACTGTTTTTTATGAAAGTAATTATATGGATAAAGAATCATGGAAAATACCTCCAAGTTATTCCTAAATACATCTACATGAATACTAGTTAGAGTTTCATTGGTTGTAAGAGTGTCATCAATTTGTATCATATTAGATATTAAAAAGATTGATGGAATTTAAGAAGTTTTTGGAATGATATAAAATGTGATGTCATTTATATTTCCATTGAAAGTTATTTAATTAAAATAGGATGATTCTAATTTTCACAATGTCTTAAGGAATTTTGGGTAATTTTGTTATCCTTGAGTATTAAGGAGATATCATATCTATTAGGAAAAATGAATGCAGTCAAAAGAAACAAGTTTTTCATGAGGGACACATAAAAACTTTTTGAGTCAAATGTTAATGATTAAATATTTACATTTCACTAAAATTTCAGAGGTTATATACCAATATAATATGGGTTTGAATTCTAAGATGAAGTGTAAATTTTTCGAAAGTGAGGTGAAGTTTTGTATAAGTGGAAAGTAAATTAGAAAAATAGATGGAAGAGGCATCAATCAGAAAGATACCCGATGGAGTTTCCTATCTGGTGGTATCAAATAGAAAGTTTTCTAAAGTTGTCAAATGCAATGGGATCCAAAAGTGGTAATATTTTATAAGAATTCACCAGATAGAGTATATTTTATAGACATTAGACCGAGAATACTAGATGAATCCATTGAGTGTATAACCATTAGATTTAAGATGGTTCTTTCCCACATTTACACAATAAATTATAAAAGAAAAAGTACTTGGATGAAGATAAAGTGTGTATATATTTTAACCGTAATAGTGAAAAAATATTGAATTATATTAGTAATTGTTCCTAATATTATTACCAATGAATTTTATATTACTTATAAATGTAAGGAGAAGACGCATTACTGATTTAATATACTTCTTGTCATGTAAAAGGATACTCCCTGATTATTGTAATGACCATAAGGATTATATTCAACTGGTTTGTGTGGGCATGGATTGCATCCAAACAATTTAAAGGACTATACTCTTATTTAGTAGTGAACCTTGTAAATAATATTTTTTTTTTATTTGAATGTCTTATTTTATTATATAATAGTAATTTCTCACTAATAGGAGGTAAATATTGTTTCAGAATTTGAAAAATTTAAAAATAAAATCACCCATTCCAAAGTGCCCATGTTAGTGATTAATCAAATCCTAATTGGTCTTTTTAAGTGGTATTAGAGTATATATTTCCTTAATTTAGTCTATTATGAAGTGTTAAGAAAATGGGAGATTCCATAGATGTTCAGAACTCTATGAACAGTAGGGGGATTCCATTCCTCAACAGGATAAACTATCATAGCTAGAAGGTTAGAATGTTACCTTATCTTTTTTACATTGTTTATGATGTTACTGAGGGTACTATAGATAAGCTCCCAAATTATTCTAAAAGTGTTCCCTTGACTATTTCTAACAAGAAAAATTTACAGAATGGTGGGTGAGGAAGAGATGATATAATTTCCCCTCTCTCTGATATGAGTTTCTTAGTGTAAAGGTTATTGGAAAATATAATGACATCTACGATAATATGAAGGAAATATATGAAGGAAATACAAAAGTGAATAAATAAAAACTACAAATATGAAGATTTAAATATGAATATCTTCATAAGGGTAATGATGAATCTTTTGGTGTCTTAATTTTAAGGGTTAATGATATAATATGAACTATAAGATATCTTTGGAGAGAAGCTGACAGGTTTAAATATCATCGAAAGGATCTTATAAATTCTTCTGAATACATTGATATTATGGTATTATCCTTATTAGATATAAATCCTAAAAAATTATCTCTAGATGACCTACATAATCTTTTCATCACATATGAAATGAGAAGATAAAATGTTATCACGAAGAAGGATAATGTTGATCAAGAAATATATTTCTTGGACACCAGGTAATTACAATATATAAAATTTTTAGTTGAATAATAATTTTATTAATCTAAAACTAAATATGTGGATAGTATATAATTTTATGAAGTTATGCCTTTTTATTCTAAAAAGGATAAAATATGTGCGTGAAAATACAATGGAAAGTCACCACTAATGTGATGTTATAGTGGAGCTATTGGAAATTTCATTGAAAATTGTCAAATAATAAATGAAGATGAAGATAGATATGAATAAGATAGAAATTTAGGGATATATCTAAATTATAATGAAGAAAAAATAGAAGTCATTTTATAAAGGAGTCGATATTAATTATTATAAATCTATAAATAGAACCATTTTGAAAAAATCTGAACTACATAATGATATTTAAGTGGATGCTAATAAATCGAGAGATGATGATGATGAAAATATTCTTATTGAAAAAATAGATAACAAAAACTTCACTAGTTACATGAGAATTAACTCCTGATAAGAAGATGAAGAGACCCAGATAGAGATTATTCTTATGAGAGTGTTGAAGTAATGTCTAATATAAATTGTTATACTTGAGAAGGAGAATATGATTTTTAAGAAATAATATCCTTTAGAAAAAAATAAATCATATTTTCATGAATGAAATCTATTTTTCATTAATATATTTATGATTGAATGATGATACATGTTGAAGTCAAGTACCTCAAAATCATTCTTAAATAAATGGAACTGGTGAAAGAGAAATATTTATACAAATTTAAATTATATTTTATTAAATATGAGAAATGAATTACAAAATTCCAATAATAAATTATAGATTTTGGGGAGTGTTCTAATAATTTTAATCCTCTTGTGGATCATGAAAAAAATATCCTTAAAGGTTAACAACAATGTTGAATCTGTTCAGAAGAAGAAACAAGTTAAGAAGATCATGTATTTAACTAGAACAAGTAGAGTAAAAAATGAAATTTATAGGGATTAATAGATTTAATTGAAATATGACATAACAAGGGATTATATTAAATATGAGAAGAAATTTAAGATGAAGAAGAAATTATTATGAGTATACCAAAACATTGGTACACAATGATGTGAAATGGTGTATGGTAATAAATACGATTAAAAGTAGGTAAACAAACCGAAGAGTATATATGTTTAAAGGAAAATATAATTTATATATATTTTTATAGTATTTTGGATGATTTGGGAATATAGAAAATATTATATGGTTTTATCATAAAAAATATAACAAATAATGGAGGAACTCGTGGTGAAGTCTGAGGGGATTATACCCACTCAATGAATGCAACTCGAATAATACAGTGTTAAAACTGAAAATAGATTTCAATATTTGGGAAATATATTTCAACTATATGATCAAATATTACAACTTATTAAAGGATTTTTTATGTTACCATCTCAAAAATATTTAAATCCTCGTGTGAAGGAAAAAAAGTCATGGAAAAAGCCTTAGATATTGAAACATCTCTCAAAGCTTAAAAAGGAGAAAAACATGAATATTGGAAAATGGGAATTCCTCATATATGCTCGGATATATGACTTTTTTTAAAATATAAAATATTATAAAGATGGAAATGTTAATTTTTAAAATGACTAGCCTTTCTGAATTAAAGGCATTGTATATAGTATCACTGAAAAAGAGAAATTCAAATCTCAATGTTCTTTGTTAATTGATGTGTGAAAAAAAACATGTTCAGTGTTTCAAAACATTGTGATTAATCTCAAGAACTTATTTTAGAAGTGAAATTTTTAAAAAAACTATAAAATTTGGTAAAGTTGTAAAAATAGGGAAAATAACAAGTGAAACTTGTTACAACTTAGAAAATCACACGGTTCATCCTATCTAATCATGACAGAAGAAGTTTAGTTATGGAAAAAGTGGCTGGGACATATTTTTCATAGGAATATGATTAATATAGAAAAGAGAGAAAGTATTCATGATACACTTAAGAAGCCATGAATAACATAGTGGTGATGCTCAAAATTTTAGAAAGGGAAGATTTTAAACACAGTACATAAGAATATTCAAATACATTCAACTCATCCCATAGAGCTTATACATTCTAATATATGTGGGACCATGTGACAGAAATTAAAAAATAGAATTAAGTACATTATATTCTTCATTAATGATTCTATTATCATTACATGTATTATGATTTATAAATTAAATTTATAGGCTCTCAATATGTTTAATATTTTCTGGATAAGTTATGCAACATAATGTGGTAATCTAGTGAAGAATAGTGATACTAATTGTCACGACCCATCCTCGGGGCCCGGGCCGTGACTACCTCAAGCCCACCTTTCATAGGCAAGGGGATGGTTACTAACACCAAAGGCGTAAAACCTAATAAAGGGAAGACATTTCCTTTATATAAGTAAAAAAACACACAATAGAGTACGCAAGCTGATGTAAACACTAAGTAAACTGAGAACAAAAGTAAGTGCTGGAAAGTAAATGGGCCAGAATACAAACCAAACTGAAAGTAACGTCCAACTGAAAAGGAAATACAACAACGGAAAAGTAAAACAGCAACACCGAGCCGTCCACTCGAAATCCCACCTAAAGGGTGGGTACAGATAGTCACCTCGGGTCCTCGGGTCTGGCTTTCTGCTCCATGTACGTATCACCCAGTGGTCCACCTCCCAGTACCGTCCAGCTCCATGAGCCTCCACCACGATTATTGTTGCTTGTTGTATGCATCCAACACAACATTTTTCGGGGATAGCCCATGCAGGGGTGAGTATACGATACACAATAGGGACCCTGAGACCCCCGTAGGTCTCCCAGAATCCATGAAGGATAAAGAAAAAATGATAAATATAAACATGAGATAAAAATTAACCATACTTAGTTATATTCCCATATAGATACCTAAGTCATCAAACCCAGACCAGCTCCAACTCTCGAGCCCAAGCACAACCCAATCCACACAGGAAAGCACAACCCAGTCCACAAAGGATAACACAACCCAATACACACAGGAAAGCACAACCCAATCCACAAAGGATAACACAATCTAATCCACACATGAAAGCAAGTCAATCGTATCATGAATAACGATTTAATGTCAAGACTCAACTCACAGAGGTATCCATTTACGGAGAGGAGTTGGAGATGATTAGATGTAGCCTCTGAATCATCTCCTTTGCCGAACCCACGTATGATCCAAGTATAGTATTCGTCACTACTGAACCAATGGAGGATCTAAGTATAGTAGTCATCGTTGTCGAACCCACGGAGCATCCCAACACGGTAGTTGAACCCCCGAAGGAACCCAGTAATGTAGTCGTCCTCGTCGAACCCACAGAGGATCCCAGTATGATAGTCGTCCTCGTTGAACCCACGGAGGATCACAGTACTATAGCCGTCCTCATCAAACCCATGGAGGATCCTAGTACGGTATTAGTCCTCGTCGAACCCACAAAGGATCATAGTATGGTAGTCGTCCTCGTTGAACCCACGAAGGATCCTATTACGGAAGTCATCTTCGTCGAAGCCAACTCTAGGGTTACCGCACCCAGCATGCTCGATTCCAGGAGGGTCCGATCCACCAGCCAAGAGGGTCGATACATCAACTGACATGAAGACCATAGTTGATGTATCCCAAAGTTCCGTCTCATCAAAAGGAACTCAACGCAATAGACAGTGTGTCAATTGAACGCCCGATCTGAGAGTTATTGACTTTTTCATCCAAAGGGCCCGTTTGGTTTTTAAGCTAAAACCAACCCGACCGTACTCCAACTACGTCCAAACCTTGAGTAGATTAAGTCAAAAGAACCATCTAAATAATAAGATACCAACAACGTCGACGACACGTCAATCAGATGTCCGGAGCTCAAGTTATAAGCTTTTCTGCTCCGAGGGCCCGACTGGTTTCGTGTTTGAACCAACCCGGTTGTACCCAAGGTTCTCCGAAACCCTGAGTGTAATATACCTAAATGACCGTCTCGATCCAAGGATCCCAACACAACTGAAGTTGAGTCGATCAAAGGTCCATATCCCATGTTATGGTCATTTTAACAAATCTATCCGAAAATAGGGGGTTTGGGCCCTGTCCGACCCAGACCAGCTGGCGCGTCTCGGCCCAGCTGGGGGGCGCGGGCGGTCCGGCCCAGCGCGGGCCGCAGCTCGGCTCGAGGCCGAGCTGGACGTAGAGGGGGGAGGCGCTGCCTCTCTCATTTTGAAACGGCGACCCCCCATTTTTGGTGGGGTTCCCCCTAATTAAACCGGGGGTTACCCCCCCCCCCCCCGGATTCTTGGAAACAGCCGGCCAGTGAGTTGCCGGAGCACCACCATGGGTCCCGCCTTCCGATGCACCGGCGGCCGGCTGAGTCCAGCCACCTCTTTTGTACCGTCACAGCCCTAGGTATTGGCCCCTGTCCAACTGTCACGACGCGACGACGTTGCGCCCCTCCACTAAGGCCCACCCTAGCCGCGGCCTCCTTGTGCTCTAACACCGCGACCACCTTCGGCTTCACCGGCGTGGTGCGACGGCACTGCGCTCCTTCGCCGCGGCCCGCTCCGGCCAAGGTTCTCTCATTCCCACGCGGTGTGACGACACCGCGTCACCTCCATTCCAAACCACAATGAATACCGACAACAAAGGGGGAGGAGGGTGAGTCGTGTTCGTGCGGTCCGACCTCCTCCCGTTATATTGATAACAAGCGTCCATGAAACCAACGAAGAACGTCAAAATAATAATCCTTTAACGATGAAACAACCCCTACCTCAAATAAATTCGCAGAATATAGCATTGAGGATAACGACATCACTGGGTGAGGCTCCGTATACATCGATGGAGAACGTCCGAGGAGGAAGCGGGGTCTCCCTTTCTTTGACGTGTAGAGAAGATGGAACGGTGTGTCAGCATTATTCATGTTCTTCAAAGATGAAGATGAATTTATTCAATGTAAATAGCTCTCCCTCTCTCAATTATCCACACAACACAACAACCCAAAGTAAAATAAGGCATTGCTTTATTTTATTTACACATGACAACATTTAAAAACTTCAAAAGTTAAATTCTCTTAATTAATTAATCATGAATAGACTAATTAACTGGATGTCAAGTTGGCAAATTTATTGAGGGGTTAGAAGAGTTAGAAGAATTTAAAGGGGTGGGGCTAGTGTGGGACCCACCTCACAAATATCCTAATCAAGAGGGGTTAGGATTTTAGTGGGTCTGAACCCAACTCCCACACATGGGTTTAAACCACTTAGTAGAGAAATAATATAAAATTGTAAAACAATTATATTTTATTCCTCATTTTTTAACAACTCCTCCCGAGAAAACGCACCTTTGGAAAAGGTCCTTATAAGCAATTATCATTGCTGTGGTTTCATCGGTGCCCTCAGATTTTGATTCCGAGCACCAGTTCAAAAGTTAGAAAAACTCTCTCGTTCATCATTGAACGTACCCGAGCTAAACATCAGAAAATTATTCCCGGCACAATAGGCCTCGGAATCAGGTGTTGTCAGAAACTGCGTACTCGTAAAATCCCAAAAGAAATTAAAAAAAAATTCCCGTGAAATTTACTTGTCTTTATATTACTCCCACCTCCTGGATTTATGTCCATATAAAGCTACATCAAAAACTAGGGAAACAAATGGGGGTATTGTGCACGCATCTGAGCCTCCCGCTCCCATGTGCTCTCCTGGAGGTTCCAGTGCTGCCCCCTGATGCGCACTAGAGGAATCGACCGTCCACGTATGACCCACTCCTTTCGATCTTCGATCTCCACTGGTACCTCCACAAATGTAGCTCCGTCAACGATGTCCAGCTCCCAATGGTCGATGATATGCATCGGATAATGCACGTATCTCCTCAGCTGAGATACGTGAAAGACGTCGTGAACCCGATGCAACTGAGGTGGAAGAGCTAGGCGATAAGACACCTCGCCTATCCTACTGAGAACCTGGAATGGTCCGATGAAGTGCAGAGATAGCTTTCCGCCTCGGCCAAAACTCCTTATACCCTGTCGAGGTGAGACCCGTAAGAATACATGGTCGCCTCCCTCGAACTCCAGTGATCTCCGTCTCCTATAAGCATATGGCTTAGTCTGCTCTGTGCAGTCTTCATCTGCTCCTAGATGATCTGCACTTTCTCCAAATCTACACATACTAACTTCAACACTATCCACAAAGGATAACTGAAAAGTGGCTAGCTGCTTCGTCGCCACTCCAAGTAGCTGGATGCCCGACCTCCTGCTGAGAGCATCAGCTAATACGTCCCCCTTCCTAGGATTATTGTCTATCTCAAAGTCATAGTCATGGAGGAACTCGAGCCATTGCCGATGTATCAGGTTCCTGTACTTCTGAGAGATGATACACCTAAGACTAATTATTTTGTGAGAATTGTAAACTGTTAACTCGACGAACAACGGGTGAGACTAGCCATTTTTATGTACTCATCTCCACACTTCTTCGTCTACGATCTACCAGAGCTGCTGAGATTCCTCCTCTGCCGAAAAGATAAATCTGGTCTCATCCCCTGGATGAACCACGTTCATTTCCTAATACAGTCAATCCTAACATTAATGGTACTATTTCATGCCATGGATGGCGTCGTAAGGACTCAAAGCTACTACCATGAGATCCAACCATTACTCTCGCCTCCCTGGGTCGAGTCACACTATTGACAGCAATGTGTGGTCACTAGGTCTCCTCCAGTAGGAATCTCAAAAGTGAGGGTCAATTCAATGGTTTTAACCAGAACCTATCAGTATCAACTACATAGAAAGGACATGGAAGAAAACGTGACAAGAACATGTGTCTTTTATTACTGCAGCTCAAGGTAGAAAGACACAAAGTATCCACACACAAAAACATCAAAAAAGCTAGAAGAATCATGAAAAAATGTCTCTATGACTGGATCTAGTCCCACTCCTGTATATTTTCTCTCAGGGATCCATGGTCGTAGGCATCAACTGCCTGAATCTAAGCTCTCCCATGTCAACCAGTTCATGCGATCGTGGTGGTATTCCTGGTGGTGGTGGTGGTTGATCCTCAAAGAATCTCCCAGCATCCGCTGCTCGTCCATCTCCTCTGCACCGTCCACCTGCTCCCTACAGTCCGCCACAGTCGAAACTCTTCCTAAGAGGTCCCTCTACCGCCTGCTACTCATCTGCCGGGCGGGTCGGGCAGTCTCAAGCCATGTAACCCTGCCCGCCGCATGCATAACACTGTCTGCTCCTCAGGTGACTGGCTCACCTTCGAGTGCCCCGTACAATCGAATTTGCATCATGAGATTTCTCATCTTTTGGCCTAGCCCGCTTGGACCTCTACGTCAACTGTCTACTGCCATCTCTAGAAGACTCCGCTACGGGTCGTCCTACAGAGGGTCTCGCCGCTGGTGACTTCTCAACGAGAAAACTCTCCACTAGAAGAGCTATCACCAGCACCACTGCCTACGTCGGGATGTTGAGGTAGATCATCAAAGCCTTGATATCATGCCTCGGTCAATTCTCGATGGTCTGGGCCAAGAAAAATGGTCCCCATACCATGTCTGTGGAGTAGCGTGAGAGATCGGTAAACCTCGCAGAGTACTGGGCTACCATCATGCTGCCCTGCCGCAGTTGTAGTAGCTCCAGAATGCGCACTGCACGATGGGTGGCCGAAAAAAAATCTAATCAGAAGAGGCTCTCGAAGTCCGTCCAAAGAAGTTATGCCTCGTCGTGAACCTGGAGCATAATGCTCCACCATCTACCTGCTGCTGCATGCAGGATAATCGCCGCAAGGATCACCATGAGGTCAGTTGGTGTCCCTACTAACCTAAAGATTCAAACGACAGCCTCTAGCCATCTTCTACTGCTTGAGTGTCCATCTCTCCACGGAACCTGGGCGGTCTCTGATGCTAAAACACATGTAGTTCACTCAGGCGATGTGCACTCTCAGCTGCTAGGGATGTTAGTATCGGTGGCTCGGCGGGAAGAAGTACCGCTGATGCCTCTGCTGTAAAGGGGATATGCACCAAGGCCTCGTCGCTCGGTGGGATGCTATCTCGCACAACACTCAGAAGCCTAGATGGCTGCTGTCGTGGGGCCATCCTGAATAGAAACTGGTGCGCCACGGTTAAACAGTGTACCTGGTGAGGTGACTCAGTGTGACCAAAAATGAAACTCTTGAAACACACAAGCAATCTATGTTTTCGTGCACTGAGTTGGAAATCAGAAGTCAGGGTCCTGGTGTATGGATAAATCGGTTGCCGCACCAACACTAGTCTCCCTGGACTGATAACCACACTCAATACTGTAAACACTATTTCTTCATAGAGAAGAAATAATTTGATTTCTGAGTTCTGTGGTAGAACTTACTCCTCTAATACCAATTTTTCACAACCCGTCCTTGGGGCCCGTGCCGTAACTACCCCAAGTCCGCCTTCCATAGGCCAGGGGCTGGAGTCTAGCACCAAAGGCATAAAACCTGATAAAGAGAAGACATTTCCTTTATATTAGTGAAAAAACACACAACAGAGTACGCAAGCTAAAGTAAACACTATGTAAAATGAGAAAAAAAGTATGTGCTGGAACATAAATGGGCCAGAATACACACCCAACTGAATATAAAGAAAAACTGAAAAGGAAGTACAACAGCTAAAAAGTAAAATAGCAACATCGAGCCATCCACTGGAAATACCACCTGAAGGGTGGGTACATATAGTCACCACAGCTCCTCGGGTCCGGTTGTCTACTCTGTGTACATATCACCCAGTGGTCCAGCTCCCGGTACCGTTCAGCTCCACGAGCCTCCAGCACGATTAGCGATGTCTGTCGTCTGCATCCAACACAATATTGTGTGGGCATATCCCGTGCAGGGGTGAGTATACGATACTCAGTAGGGACCCCGAGACCACCGTATGTCTCCCAAACTCCAAAAAGGATAAACTAAAATGGATATGTATAAACACGAGATAACAATTAACCCTACTTAGGTATATTCCCATACATATACCTAAGTCATCAAATCCAGACCGGCTCTAACTCTCGAGCCCAAGAACAACCCAGTTTACATAGGAATGCACAACCCAGTCCACAAAGGATACCACAACCCAATCCAAACAGGAAAGGAAAACCCAATCCATGAAGGATAACACAATCCAATCCACACATGAAATAAAGTCCATCATATCATGGATAATGATTGAAACTCAAGACTCCCCTCACACATGTATCCATTTACGAAGAGGGGTGGAGATGATTAGATGTAGCCTCGGAATCATCCCCTCTGCCGAACGCACATAGGATCCACGTATATTAGTCATCGTTGCGGAACCCACAGAGGATTCTAGTATAGTAGTCATCGTCATCAAACCCATGGAGGATCCCAACACGGTAGTTGAACCCATGGAGGATCCCAGTACAGTAGCCGTCCTCGTCGAACCCACAGAGGATCCCAGTACGGTAGTCCTCCTCATCGAACCCACGGAGGATCCCAGTACGGTAGTCATCCTCGTCGAACCCACCCCCAGTACAGTAGTCATCCTCGTCGAACCCACGAAGGATCCGAGTACGGTAGTCATCCTCGTCGAACCCACGGAGGATCGTAGTATGGAAGTCATCTTCGTCGTAGCCAACTATCGGGTTCCCGCACACAGCACGCTCGAATCCAGGAGGGTCTGCTCCACGATCCGAGAGGTTAGATACATCAACTGACACGAAGTCTGAAGTATATGTATCCCAAAGTTCCATCTTGTTAAAAAGAACTCAATGCAACAGATGGTGGGTCAATCAGACGCCTGATCTAAGAGTTATTGGCTTTTTCGTCTGAGGGGCCTAGTTGGTTTTTATGCTAAAACCAACCCGACTATACTCCAAATTCGTCCAATCATCGAAAAGAGTAAGCCAAAAGAACCGTATCACTAAGATGAAACCATCAATGTCGATTTCACTTCAATCAGACATCCAGAGCTCAAGTTATAAGCGTTTCCGCTCCGAGGGCCCGGTTGGTTTTGTGTTTGAACCAACCCGGCTGTACCCAAGGTTCTTTGAGACCCTATGTGTAATATACTAAAACGACCCTCTCGATCCAAGGATCCCAACTCAACTGATGATGCATCGATCAGAGTTCCATAGCCCATGTTATGGGAATTTGAATGGATCTGTCCGAAAATAGGGGGTTTGGCCCCGGTCCGACCCAGGCCCATACCCGTTGGGTCGGCCGAAATCGGGACGACCCGACCCGGGTCCGGGACTGGCGCAGTTGGGAACAGCCTGACCCAGCTGGCCCAGAATGGCCCAGCTTGGCACCCCGCCCGAGCCGGGCCGTGCGGGCCACGGCTCGGCTCGAGGCCGAGCTGGACGCGGAGGCAGGAAGCGTTTCTTCCCTCATTTTGAAACGGCAGCCCCCCATTCTTGGTGGGGCCCGCCCTTAATAAACCAAGGGTTATGTCTCCCCCCCCCCCGGATTCTCCGAAATGGCCGGCCTTGTATGCCGGCCGGTGAGCTGCCGCGGGACCCCCCGTAGGTCCCGCCTTCCGACGCGCCAACGGCCGGCTAAGTCTGGCCGCCTCCTCTGCACCATCATGGCCTTAGGCCGTGTACCTTGTCTGACTACCGTGATGGGACGGCACCGCGCCCCTCCACCGCGGCCCGCACTTGGCTGCGGCCATCTTCGGATTCACCCGCACGGCGTGATGGCGCATCGCTCCTTCGCCACGGCCCGCTCCGGTCATGGTTCTCTCGTTCCCGTGCGATTCGACGACACCGCGTCGCCCCCATTCCAAACCACAATGAATACCAACAACAAAGGGGGAGGAGGGTTGGCCATGTTCGTGCGGTCCAACCTCCTCCCGTTATATTGATAACAAGAGTCCAAGAAACAACAAATAACGTCAAAATAATAATCCTTAAACGAAGAAACAACCACTACCTCAAAGAAATTCACGGATGCTAGCGTTGCGGAAATCGGCGTCGCTGGGTGAGGCTCCGTATATATCGATGGAGAACATCAGAGGAGGAAGCAGCGTCTCCCTTTCTTTGACATGGAGAGAAGATGGAACGGTGTTTCGGAAATCTTTGTGTTCTTTTAAGAGGATGATAAAGTTATTCTAAGTAAAGGGCTCTCCATCTCTCAATTCTCCACACAACACAACAAACAAAAATAATATAAGGCTTTGCTTTATTTTATTTACACATGCCAACCCTTTAAAACATCAAAAGTTAAATTCTCTTAATTAATTAATAATCAATAGACTAATTAATTGGATGTCATGTTGGAAAATTTATTGAGGGGTTAGAGAAGTTATAAGAATTTTAAGGGGTGGGGATTGTGTGGGCCCCACCTCACAAATTTCCTAATCATGAGGGGTTAGGATTTTAGTGGGTCCCACCCTAACTCCCACGCATGGGTTTAAACCACTTAGTAGAGAAATAAAATAAAATAGTAAAACAATTATATTTTATTCCTCATTTTTTTAACAACTCCTCCAGAGGAAACGCACCTTCGGAAAAGGTGCTCATAAGCAATTACTAGCGTTGTGGTTTCATCGGTGCCCTCATATTTTGATTCCCAGCACCGGTTCAAAAGATTGAAAAACCTGCTCATTCATTCATTGAACGCACTTGATCTATTCTTTGGAAAATTATTCTGGGAACACCGGGCCTTGGAATCAGGTGCCGTCAGAAACTGCATATTCGTAAAATCCTAAAGAAATTACGAAAATACTATCCTTGAAATTTACGAGTCTTTACACTGATAATGGCGTTGGGTATATATATGTTAATTTTATACAATATGTTGAAATACATGGAATTTCTTATAAATTTAGTTCCCCACATACACCATAGTAGTACATTGTTTCTAAAAGAATAAATATAAGTTTAATTGATATGGAACGAACAATTTTGACCGAACATAATACTTCTAGACACTTTTGGAGGAATGTTATCAGAGTAGTAGTTCATATTCAAAATCATTGTTTCAATAAGATAAACTCTGATAAGAATCTTTAACAAATTTATTACAAATAAACCCAAATTTTTATATTCCTATGGGTGTTTCAATTTCATTTCATTATTAATGATAAAGGAAAAAATCTTGGAAATTTTGATCAGAGAGGTGTTGATGGAATATATCAGGGCTACACTATTAATGGTGTATGATACATGTGTTTCAAAAATGAAATAAGAAACATTTTTAAACATATGGTTTAAATGTTTTATTATAATTTGATAAGAAGATTTCATTGACTATTGAAGATGTGTACCAAGGTATAGATGAAGTTGTTACAAATAAATAGCATGATAATGTTCTTCAAAAAAGTAAAAGTGTTGAACCTATATGAGGTGAATATTATGACTCAACTATCTCTAATGATGAGAAACTATAAAATTTATCTCATCATAGCCCAGGGAAATTGGTGAAACTCTAAAACCTAATTGTAGATCAAGGTACAGAGGTTCAAACTAAATGAACATCAAGTTTTGTATCACATTATTACTTGTATCCACAAGTAGATCCAAAACATGTTTAAGAATTTTGGGTCCACGAAAAGTGTATTAATGATATGAATGAAGAGATGGATCAGATTTCTAATAATTATTAGACATTTTCTATAGTATTATTGGTTTTTAATAGTTATTCACTGGTCATGAATGGATTGAAAAGGTTACTCAAAAATTTAAGTGATTTATTTCAACAAGACGGTTTTCTAATTATCATGGCATGAAATTATCATAATATCACTTACTATCATGACACAAATAAGATATAATATATTACATATGGATGGTAAATCATCTTTTCTTAGTAGAGAACTTGATGAAGAAGTTTATATTAAAAAACAATATAGATTTGTTCTTGATAAAGAAGAAAGTTATGTGTTAAAGTTGAAGAAGTTTTTATATGGTTTGAAGAAATATCTAAGAGATTTATATTCAAAATTGAATACAATTATATAAATTTTACAATTAACAATTGTTTGGAATAATTTCTATATCCCTTGTAACCATTATTATAGGCTATAAAAACATTTTCTTAAAATATTGGTTTGTATTTTGTGGGTATAGGCTATCTAGTATTACCCTAGACCAATAAATACATTTGAACTATTAGAATATATGTATACCAATGGTTCTACAACTATGGGTATAATATTTTGTCTATTGTAATTGTACACTAATGGTTTACAAAACTATGTGTATAACATCCTCTCACCACCAAGCACAATGATCCCTTACAACATCTCTTCTATATCTAGTAAACAAAAAATCCAACAACGGTTCCCATTTAATACTGATTTTCAGATTATATGCATATAGGAATATTGAATTGGAAATAATTTCTTCATGAGTTCCCCAAGAGAATGCTTTACCATTACATGAAAAAAGTTTGGAATTATATTTAAAAACATAAAATTCAACTAACATGTGGTGATATCCATCAATTTATGTTATATATATATATTTTTCATTCAAATACGATGACGCTATTACATTAGTGAATGTAAATATTCCATCATGTTTATCATTATAAGTTAAAGAGAATAATCATTTTTTTGTTTAGCATTTTTACTTCTTTAATAGTTTATAAAATCGATAGAGATGTGTTTTATTTATATATGTATTCCTACAATATACATTTTTAATTAGTTACATATTTTTATAAAGGATGATGTTGGGATGGGCCCAAAATTCTATGGATATGAATATCCTTTATTATATTCCATGGGATAGGCCATGACCATTAATTTGTATACAATATTCCCTATCCACATGATTTCCTTTTTCACCGACTCTAGATGTAATTTTTTTTGGGATAGGCTACTATATTTTCCTACCCCCAAACTATATGGGAAAGGCAACATTAAATCCTTACCAGAAGCCTGATATATATACCAATATTTCCCGAAGAGGGAAAACCCAAGGTAACTTTAGGTGACAATCCTCTCGGTATAGGGAGTAATTTGATATTTCTTCTAATCCACTAATTATTTTATTGTTTTCTATTTTATTTAATTTTGTTTCATTAATTTATATTATAATATATGTAAGTAAATGATTTGACATATTTACACATACATCTGATTATTTGTTGCAATATTGAGGCCTATTTGCAGTGCCCTATTGAGTCTGTATGTGATCACACCATATATGATCACTCAAATCGAAATGAACCACTTCTTATGATGAATTTTAGGTACCTAATTAGGTGTGGATTGTTTATGGTTCTTCTTGATATGAGAATTGATAGAATCAAACCTTCACTGGCTTTGAGGATTGGGTGGAGTCTCCTGGAGTTATTAATATATGTGTGGAGTTGATGCACATGGGTTTAACATTGACTGTATACCACTAGCATCATGGGGATTTCACATATAGAAACTTCCATTTTTACCCTAATGAAACATTTGGGTTTTCTTTTTAAGTATATTGTATATTTTGGTATATTGTGTTCATTGATTAGATTTATGTGGGTTTGGGAACTTAATTATAAACATGTGTCATCAAACTATTGCTTCATATATTTCTACCCATTTATATGTACACCGAAAATGAATGATACTATTTTTGGACCATAGGTCCCTTGAGAACTATGGTCAAAGATAATTTTTAATAGGCCATGGGTTTGGTATATTTTATATTCTATTGGGGAAAATCAGCTCTCATAAATTAGGTGTTATCTAATTACTTACTATAACTCTAACACCTTTTTTTATTCTGAATATATTATTTATTACCTATTTAGGTTTTTGGTTGAGCATGTTATCTATTCCTCATTATATTCATTCATTGATGAATATCTTTTATAAAAAAGAATGCTTCCTTTTATATTTTTAGTTTCTTTCAAAAGATTTTAATTCCTAACATACCATTTATAGATCCCTAATTAAATTCTATTATAAAACATATTATGATTTGGCTAACTAGTAATTATAATTTTTCATTATTGGAACTCTATTAATAGTATTCTTCTGAATATATTTTTCTTCTCCATGTTGGATTTTATTTTCATTCTATACATTTCTATAATGTATGCTGTCCTATTAGGGTCATAGGGGTTTCATAAGTGATAAACATATTCCTACTTAAAACATAATGTAAAATAAATGGGTGTACAACTTTATTTTTTCAATAGGATATTGTTTGTAATGTGATGAGTATTTTAAAAAAATTTCATCTCTTATATATTCATGTTAGGAAAGCCATTTTTTTGAAATTGAATGTTGAAACAAGTTTATTCTGCAAACAATTGAGTTTATAAAAATTGATTTCATTTTTGATTTAAAAATATAAATTGGATTTCCTTGAAAATATTTTTACCATTAATAATTTTAATGAATTTTAAATTCAGTGGAAAGATAGTTTTAGGATGCCTGAGGTCACTTTTATATTGGGAAGTACTATATGATCAAGGGTGGTTCAATTATAGTACATGAGGATTTAAAGTATAGAAACATATATCATGGTTAATAGGATATATTGATATTAGTGAATTATTATATTTTTAAGGGTCATAAATTTGAAGCATGGTGGTTACTTAGGAGCGCTGATAACAATTTATTATAAATTTATCATTGGGTACAAAATGGGGTTTTTAATGAGAATATGATCTGGTAGTGATAATGGCCATGTTTTCCTTGAGGAATGAATATGAATCCATATTTTCCTCATAGAAAATAATAATAGTTATCTAGATTTAAAATATTTCACATTTATAATATATCAAAAACCCTATTCCCTAAACACCCATCACAACCACCATGGTGAGCCTTATCATAGTGTCATTTTCTAGTCATGAAGAAAAATAAAGTACCCTCTACTTTTAATGTAATGATTCATGAACACCACTATTAGACACCTTGTAAAGACCCGTAAATTTCAAGGAAATTTTTTTCTTAATTTTCTTTGGAATTTTACAAGAACGCAGTTTCTGACGGTGACGGATTCCGAGGCCCGGTGTGCCCGGAATCATTTTCTGAAGTTTGGCTCGGGTACGTTCAGTGAACGGACGAGCGGGTTTTTCTACCTTTTGAACCGGTGCCCGAAATCGAATTCTGAAGGCACCGATGAAATCGCAGCGCCGGTATTTTCTTAGAAACGCATCTTCCGGAGTTGCGTTTGCTCGGGTGTGGTTTCTAATTTTCGGGCATAAAGTTATGAAATAAAATAATTTTGCGACAGCTTTATTTTATTTCACTTCAGCCACTTGGAAGCCACTTGAAGCCACTTAAAGGAGGCTTGAACTGAGTTGAACTGGATAGGATGCTATCCAGAAATATCCTACCCCCTTGGTAGGATATTTGTGAGGTGGGGCCCGCACGAGCCCCGCCGTTTCTTTCCGCTAAGAAACGCACCCGTGAAAACCCGTCTTAATGAAAGTCAACCGACGCATTTTCTAAATTCTTAACAGACCATATAATTGGGCGGTTTATTTCGTGAATTAAATGGGCTGTTTCTTTCGTGAATTAAATGGGTCGTTTCTTTCGTTGAATTAATTCAACGAATTGATGGATCGTTTCTTAACCAGTTTTTCAAATTCGTTGGCGTAATAATAAAATAAGACCAACGCTTAACCTCTGGTTATTTGCGCTTGAGAAGATTTGGGAGAACCCTCGCAACTTCTTCTCCCTCGCGAAGAACACGAAGAACGTGAAGAACGCGAAGAACGCCGAACCCGGAAATTGACGACGCCTTCGCCCGAGACGCTCTTCCGATCTCCGATCTCCGATCTCCGATCTCCGATCACCGACCATTCGAGGTGAGTGCTTTCGGATTTCCTCTGAAGTTATTTTCTTTGGTTTTAAATGAAACACGGATTTAAATATTAATAATTTAAATCTGTTGTTCTTGATTCATTGAGCTCGCCGACTCAACGTCGGAATCCGCGACGACGCGACGCCTCCCCGCGACGACGCGACGATCGATCTCTTCCGCGACGGTCTCTTCCGCGAAGAACGCCCGCGCACGACGATCATCAAGGTAGGGATTCATTTTGCAAAAATTACCCCTTTTTAATTTTCTCATGAACGTTCTTGAAAATTAAAAATCCGGTTTTCAATGAACAATTTTATTTTAATTAAAATTGTTGGATCATGTGTTGATCGTTTTTCTCCCGGTTGTTTATCTCTAACGCGGAGGGTGCGGGCCGAACGAACACGGCCCGACGACCCTCCGCCGTTCTTCGTTTTGTGCGGATTTGACGGTCGACGACGGAACGTGCCGCAGCGGACGGTTGACGATCCCGCAGTAAAGAACGGATCCCAGGGGGAGCAACGGCGTAGACGGGAAGGAAAACGGGCCACCGGAGCGACGCCGGCGGCCCGCGGAAGTTGCCGGCGGCGCGGGTCACCGGCGCGGCGGCGCCGGCGGCGACCAAACGGACCCGCGGTGCGCGGGTCCGGTTCATCCGGGCGGACGCGGCTCAGCGCGTCCGCGGCTCGCCAGTGCGGCCCGCACGCGGGCCGCGGTCCTTCCTCAAGCCGCGGGTCAGCGCCCGCGGCTTCCACCCGCGCGGCGCGGCCAAGCCGAGCCAGCCGAGCCGGACCGGCCCTGGCCGGGCCGGGCCGGGCCAGCCGGGTCGGACCTGGGTTCGGGTCGACCCGGTTCGGGCCGACCCAGGGGGGGTCAGGCCGGGTCGGCCCGGGCCCGTACCCCCCATCTTCGGACGTTTTCGTTCAAACGCCCGTATCTTGAGCTTCGTGCCTCCAAACGACTCGCCGTCAGCGGAAACGCAATCCTTGGATCGAGACGGTCGTTTCGGTATATTTCACTCAAGGTTTCGGAATACTTTGAGTTCGGCCGGGTTGGTTCGTACACGAGACAAACCGGGCCCTCGGAGCGGAAACACTCATATCTTGAGCTACGGACGTCCGATTGACGTGCCGTCAGCTTTGTTGAATTCCTCTAAGTGAGACGGATCTTTTGGCATACTCCGCCCAAGGTTTGGACGCAGGTGGAGTGCGGTCGGGTTGGTTTTGCCTTAGAAACCAACCGGGCCCCTGGGACGAAAATGCCAATATCTCTCAGACCGGGCGTCCGATTGACGCGCCGTCTGCGACGTTGAGTTCCTGTTGACGATACGGAACTTTTGGATACATCAACTTCAGACTTCGTGTCAGTTGATGTATCAGCCTCTCGGCTCGTGGAGCGGACCTTCCCGAACGAGCTTGCTGTGTGCGGGAACCCTAGTGCTGGCTGCGACTGCTACTTCGACAGCGACGACCGTGCAGAGATCCTCAGTGGACTGCGGCGACGACTGTGCAGAGATCCTCCGTGGACTCCGACGACGACCGTGCAGAGATCCTCAGGGGACTGCGGCGACGACTGTGCAGAGATCCTCAGCGGACTGTGACGACTACTGCACTCAGCGATCCTACGTGGATCAGTGCTACCGGTCTTGTGTGGGCCCGATCCTGTGTTGGTCCGATCCTGCGTGGGTCAGCGCTCAGTGGTTCTGTGTGAGCCAGCGCCTACAGGTCCTGCGTGGGCCCGGTCCTATGTGGGCCCGATCCTGTGTGGGTCATCTCTCAGCGGTTCTGTGTGAGCCAACTTCTACAGGTCCTGCGTGGGCCCGATCCTGTGTGGGTCACTGCAAGGTTAGTACCTATCGATCCTTCGTGGGTCCGACGACTTAGATGGTTCAATGATCATCTTTATCGTCATCCGAAGAAGTATACCTGTGTGAGCTGAATCTTGTGTTACTCTCCTTTGTGGATTGTGTTGCTCTATCCTGCGTGGCTATACGTTTTGCTTTCCTGTGTGGGCTGGGTTGTGCTTGGGCTCGGACGTTGGAGCCGAACGGGAATTGAAGACTTAGGTATATGTATGGGCATATACATAAGCCCTGTCAGATGTTACTTCTTGATTGTATCTTTCTTTGTGGATTATCCTTTGTGGATTTCGGGAGATCTTCGGGGGTCTCGGGGTCCCTACTGAGTAGCTTATACTCACCCCTGCACGGGCTATGCCCGCACTTCGTGGTGTTGGTTGCAGACGACGGACAACACTGATCGTGGAGGAGGTGTGCGGAGCAGGACAGTACCTGGAGGTGGACCACTGGGCGGGACGTACTCGGAGCGGTTAGGTGGACCCGAGGAGCAGTGGAGGCTATCTGTACCCACCCTTCAGGTGGGACTTCCGGAGGACGGCTCGACGCTGCAGTTTTCCCTTTTCAGTTGCTGTTTTTTCTTTCAGTTGTACTTTACAGTTGGGCTTGTATTTCCGTCCCCTTTTTACTTTCAGCACAGCTTGTACAGTTTTACTTAGTGTTTACTTTTCCGCTTGCTTACTATGTGGTGCTTGTTTACTTATCAAAGGAAATGCCTTCCCCTTTTGTTGGGATTTACGCCTTGGTGCTAGTCTCCAGCCCCTGGCCTATGGAAGGCGGGCTTGGGGTAGTCACAACACGGGCCCGAGGACGGGTCGTGACAAATTGGTATCAAAGGTGGTCGGTTCTACCGCAGACTCTGATCTTTCTTCTATGTGAAGAAAAAGTGTTTAGTGTATTGAGTGTGGTTATCAGTCCAGGGAGTCCAGTGTTGGTGCGGCGGCCGACGTATCCATACACCAGGACCCTGACTTCTGATTCCTTACTTAATGTACGAAAACATTGTTTTCATGTGCGTTTCAAGTTTTCTTTGTGATTACTTGTGTCAGCTCACCAGGTATACTGTTCTGACTGTGGCATACTTGTTTCCTTTTCAGGATGGCACGACGACAGCAGCCAGCTAGGGTTCCCAGAGTAGGGCGCGACGACAGCCCGCCGAGCGATGAGGCCTCGGTACAGGGCCCGTTGACAGCAGAGGCACCGGCGGTACCTTTACCCGCCGAGCCCCCGATGCTTCCAGCACTGGTAGCTGACAACGCACGACGCCTCAGAGATCTGCACGAGTTCCAGCGCCAGCGACCACCCAGGTTCCGTGGGGAGTGAGACCCCCAGGCAGCCGAGGACTGGCTGGAGGCGGTCGTCCGAGTTTTCAGGCTAGTGAGGACGCCAGCAGACCTCATGGTGATCCTCGCGGCGAGCTTACTGCACGCAGCAGTCGGACGCTGGTGGAGCCTGATGCTTCAGGTACACGATGAGGCCTCCCTCATCTGGACGGACTTCGAGAGCCTCTTCCGCTCAGAGTTCGTCCCAGCCACCCTCCGAGCGGTGCACATCCAGGAGCTTCTTCAGCTGCGGCAGGGCAGCTTGACGGTCGCTCAGTACGCGGCGAGGTTCACCGACCTTTCTCGGTACTCGACAGACATGGTACGGGACCCCTTATTCCGGGCCTGGACCTTCAAGCAGGTTTTGAGACACGAGATCAGGGCATCGCTGATCTCCCTCAGCATCCCGACCCAGGCAGGGGTACTGGAGCGAGCCCTCCTGATCGAGAGCTTCCTGGCCGAGTCCACAGCGAGACCCACCGCAGGGCGGCAGATAGTGGAGTCTTCGGCAGTTGGTAGCCGGCGGATGACTCAGGGTTATAGGCGGACCAGACCTTCCGGCAGGCGACCTCGGGACGCTGGCTCAGCAGTGCAGGGCACTCGGCCCGGAGCCAGCCTTCCGAGAGGCAGACAGTGCTACGAGTGCGGCGGGCAGGGCCACATGGCTCGTGACTGCCCGACCCGTCGTACCAAGGGGCAGCAGACGGTGGAGGGACCACCCAGGCAGAGGCAGAGGGTCGACCGTGGCGGTCCGCAGGGAGGAGGCGGACGAGGCAGAGGAGCTGGCCGAGCAGCAGGTGGTGGGCGACGCTTTGAGGCTCTGCCACCACCACCACCAGGAGGCCCGCCCCGACCACAGGGAGCTGGCGGGCAGAGACGGGCTCAGCTCCAGGCAGCGGAGGCCTACGACCACGGCGCGCCAGAGATGATTCGAGGTATGATCTGTGTCTATTCCACCCATGCTGCAGTTCTGATAGACACAGGAGCGAGTCACTCTTTCATAGCCACTACCCTTGTTCGGAGCTCGGAGATTCCGACAGAGTCGTTGGCTCGATCCTTGCGGCTAGAGACTCCTACGGGAGCAGACTCGACGATTACGCACTGGTGCCGGCAGTGTGAGCTTACTCTAGGAGGCGAGAGCTTCGGCTGGGATCTTCTTGTAGCAGCGTCGAGGCCTTACGACGTCATTTTGGGCATGGATTGGTTATCTACGGTCCATGCTCAGATTGACTGCTTTAGGCGCAAGGTGCGATGTGTGCGCACCGACGGGAGCAGGTTCACCTTCAACGGCGAGAAGGGAGCCTTAGCAGCAAAGGATGGACTCACGCAGAGGAGAGGTCAGCCCATCACTCATCAGTTGGCTATCCTCATCCTGGGAGCAGTTGACGTGCGGAGTCCCAGTTTCCCTGCAGTGGGGGATCAGTACGCGGACGTCTTTCCCGACGACGTTCCAGGACTACCTCCTCGTAGAGAGGTAGACTTTTATATTGACATGTACCCCGGGATAGCCCCGATATCCACTCCATCATATCGGATGACCCCCGCTGAGCTTCGAGAGCTGCGAGTACAGTTGGAGGACTTGCAGGGCAAGGGGTTCATCTGACCCAGTGTTTCGCCCTGGGCTTCCCCGATTTTGTTCGCCAAGAAGGCAGACGGGAGCTTGCGACTGTGTGTCGATTATCGTCGCCTGAATCAGGTGACAGTGAGGAACAAGTATCCGCTACCCAGGATTGATGATCTCTTCGACCAGCTCAAGGGAGCACGGTGGTTCCCGAAGATATACCTCAGGTCAGGCTATCATCAGTTTAGAGATCGAGATGAGGATGTGCAGAAGACAGCCTTCAGGTGTCGGTATGACCACTTCGAATTCTTGGTTATGCCTTTCGGCGTGACCAACGCTCCAGCAGTGTTCATAAGCCTCATGAACAGGATCTTCCAGCCATACCTCGATCGATTTGTCGTGGTCTTCATCGACGACATTTTGGTGTACTAGACGACGGAGGAGGAGCACGCCTACCACCTGCGTGTTGTACTAGATACACTCTGAGTGCACCAGCTTTATGGCAAGCTCTTGAAGTGTCAGTTCTAGTTACATGAGGTCCACTTCTTGGGGCACGTCATTTCTGAGGCGGGAGTTTCAGTGGATCCCGCGAAGATCGAGGCAGTGCTAGCTTGGGAGCCACCCAAGAGCGTGACAGAGGTGCAGAGTTTCTTGGGCCTAGCCGGATACTATCAGAGATTTGTGCCAGACTTCTCCAGAGTTGCGGCCCCACTCTCAGCGTTGACGAAGAAGGGGAAACCCTTCGTGTGGTCAGACAGATGTCAGCAGAGCTTCCAGGAGCTGAGGCAGAGGTTGACCAGCGCACCTATCTTGAGGTTGCCTGAGGAGGGAGTTGGTTACGTAGCCTACTGCGATGCATCAGGGACCGGACTCGGGTGTGTCCTGATGCAGGAGCGGGCCGTGATTGCCTACGGATCACGTCAGTTGAGGCCTCATGAGCAGAACTACGCTACCCATGACTTGGAGTTGGAAGCAGTAGTCTTTTCCCTGAAGACATGGAGACACTATCTGATGGGCGAGCGCTTCAAAGTCTTTTCTGACCACCAGTGTCTCAGGTACATCTTCTCTCAGAAGGACCTGAACCTGAGACATCGGCGATGGATCGAGTTCCTCCAAGACTATGACTTTGAAATAGTCTATACTCCTGGGAAGGGGAACGTGGTGGCTGATGCCCTCAGTAGGAGGACGGGCATCCAGCTACTTGAGGAGGCGACAGAGCAGCTAGCCGCTTTGCAGATATCCTTCGTGGATAGAGACGGAGCAGCCATCCTTCAGTCTCTCACCGTCTCTCCTCCACTTCTTCAGCGGGTCAGAGAGGAACAACATGGGGATGTTGACTGTGAGACGCGGCGTGCAAAGATATCCTCGGGACAGGCACCTGATGGTTTCTCCCTTGGAGCAGAGCACGATGTCCTTTTCAGAGGACGTACCTTGGTACCAGTCGCCTTACGAGAGGAGGTGCTGAGAGAGTTTCAAACTTCTCCGTTGGCGGTACATCCTGGAGTGGCGAAGATGTACCAGGATCTCGGGCGACAGCACTGGTGGCCGGGCATGAAGAAGGCTGTGGCAGAGTTCGTTTCACGGTGCCTCACCTGCCAGCAGGTGAAGGCAGAGCATCAGGTACCAGCAGGCTTGGTACAGCCCTTGGAGGTCCCAGAGTGGAAGTGGGACGGGATATCTATGGACTTTGTGACTGGACTTCCATGCACTTCCATAGGTCACGATTCCATATGGGTGATTGTTGACCGACTCACCAAGTCGGCACACTTCTTACCCATCCGAGAGCAGGGCACAGTGGAGAGATTGGGGCGTCTCTACGTTCAAGAGATTGTACGACTTCACGGTGTGCCATCGACCATCGTCTCCGATCGGGACGCTCGTTTTACTTCCCGGCTTTGGAAGGGGTTGCAGGAGGCGTTCGGGGCGCGACTACGTCCGAGCACCGCCTTTCACCCTCAGACAGATGGTCAGACGAAGAGGACCATTCAGACTCTCGAGGACATGCTCCGTGCATGTGTCCTCGACTTTAGTCGCAGCTGGGAGGACCACCTACCCTTGGTGGAGTTCGCGTACAACAACAGCTACCACTCCACCATCAGGATGGCACCCTACGAGGCGTTGTACGGCAGGCCTTGCAGATCTCCTTTGTGCTGGACAGACCCTGGAGAGACAGCACTTGTGGGACCAGAGATGGTTCGGGCCACGACAGAGAAGGTCCAGCTCATCCAGGAGCGGATGAGGACATCACAGAGCCGGAAGAAGTCATATGATGACAGGAGGCGGAGGCCACTAGAGTTCGAGGATGGTGACCACGTCTTCTTTTGGGTCTCACCTCGACGTGGTTTGAGGAGATTTGGCCGAGGCGGCAAGTTGTCTCCGTGCTTCATCGGGCCTTTCCAGGTCCTCAGCAGGATTGGCGAGGTGGCTTATCGCCTGGCTCTGCCACCTCAGTTGCACCGGGTGCACGATTTCTTCCACGTATCCCAGCTGAGGAGATACGTGCACGACCCGACGAACATCATTGACTATGGGGAGCTAGACGTGGATGATGGAGCGACTTTTACGGAGGTCCCAGTGGAGATAGAGGATCGACAGGAGCGGTTCCTATGTGGGCGATCGATTCCTCTTGTGCGCATCAGATGGCAGCACGGGAACCTCTAGGAGAGCACTTGGGAGCGGGAGGCTCAGATGCGTGCTCAGTACCCACATTTGTTTCCCTAGTTTTTGATGTATCTTTACGGGGACGTAAAGTCCTGAGGTGGGAGTAATGTAAAGACCCGTAAATTTCAAGGAAATTTTTTTCTTAATTTTATTTGGAATTTTACAAGAACGCAGTTTCTGACGGCGCCTGATTCCGAGGCCCGGTGTGCCCGGAATCATTTTCTGAAGTTTGGCTCGGGTACGTTCAGTGAACGGACGAGCGGGTTTTTCTAACTTTTGAACCGGTGCCCGGAATCGAATTCTGAGGGCACCGATGAAATCGCAGCACCGGTATTCGCTTAGAAACGCATCTTCCGGAGTTGCGTTTGCTCGGGTGTGGTTTTTAATTTTCGGGCTTAAAGTTAAGAAATAAAATAATTTTGCGACAGCTTTATTTTATTTCACTTAAGCCACTTGGAAGACACTTGAAGCCACTTAAAGGAGGCTTGAACTGAGTTGAACTGGATAGGATGCTATCCAGAAATATCCTACCCCCTTGGTAGGATATTTGTGAGGTGGGGCCCGCACGAGCCCCGCCGTTTCTTTCCGCTAAGAAACGCACCCGTGAAAACCCGTCTTAATGAAAGTCAACCGACGCGTTTTCTAAATTCTTAACAGACCATTTAATTGGGCGGTTTATTTCGTGAATTAAATGGGTTGTTTCATTCGTGAATTAAATGGGTTGTTTCTTTCGTTGAATTAATTCAACGAATTGATGGATCGTTTCTTAACCAGTTTTTCAAATTTGTTGGCGTAATAAAAAAATAAGACCAACGCTTAACCTCTGGTTATTTGCGCTTGAGAAGATTTGGGAGAACCCTCGCAACTTCTTCTCCCTCGTGAAGAACGCGAAGAACGCGAAGAACGCGAAGAACGCCGAACCCGGAAATCGACGACGCCTTCGCCCGAGACGCTCTTCCGATCTCCGATCTCCGATCTCCGATCACCGACCATTCGAGGTGAGTGCTTTCGGATTTCCTCTCAAGTTCTTTTCTTTGGTTTTAAACGAAACACAGATTTAAATATTAATAATTTAAATCTGTTGTTCTTGATTCGTTGAGCTCGCCGACTCAATGCCGGAATCCGCGACGACGCGACGCCTCCCCGCGACGACGCGACGATCGATCTCTTCTGCGACGGTCTCTTCCGCGAAGAACGCCCGCGCACGACGATCATCAAGGTAGGGATTCATTTTGGAAAAATTACCCCTTTTTAATTTTCTCATGAACGTTCTTGAAAATAAAAAAGCCGGTTTTCAATGAACAATTTTATTTTAATTAAAATTGTTGGATCATGTGTTGATCGTTTTTCTCCCGGTTGTTTATCTCTAACGCGGAGGGTGCGGGCCGAACGAACACGGCCCGACAACCCTCCGCTGTTCTTCATTTTGTGCGGATTTGACGGTCGACGACGGAACGTGCCGCAGCGGACGGTTGACGATCCCGCAGTAAAGAACGGATCCCAGGGGGAGCAACGGCGCAGACGGGAAGGAAAACGGGCCACCGGAGCGACGCCGGCGGCCCGCGGAAGTTGCCGGCGGCGCGGGTCACCGGCGCGGCGGCGCCGGCGGCCGGAGGCGGCGGCGGCCAAAGGGACCCGCGGCGCGCGGGTCCGGTTCATCCGGGCGGACGCGGCTCAGCGCGTCCGCGGCTCGCCAGCGCGGCCCGCACGCGGGCCGCGGTCCTTCCTGAAGCCGCGGGTCAGCGCCTGCGGCTTCCACCCGCGCGGCGCGGCCAAGCCGAGCCGGACCGGCCCTGGTCGGGCCGGGCCGGGCCAGCTGGGTCAGACCCGGGTCGGGTCGACCCGGTTCGGGCCGACCCAGGGGGGGTCGGGCCGGGTCGGCCCGGGCCCGTACCCCCCATCTTCGGACGTTTTCGTTCAAACGCCCGTATCATGAGATTCGTGCCTCCAAACGACTCGCCGTCAGCCGCAACGCGATCCTTGGATAGAGACGGTCGTTTCGGTATATCGCACTCAAGGTTTCGGAATACTTTGAGTTCGGCCGGGATGGTTCGTACACGAGACCAACCGGGCCCTCGGAGCGGAAACGCTCATATCTTGAGCTACGGACGTCCGATTGACGTGCCGTCAGCTTTGTTGAATTAATCTAAGTGAGATGGATCTTTTGGCATACTCCGCCCGAGGTTTGGACGCAGGTGGAGTGCGGTCGGGTTGGTTTTGCCTTAAAAACCAACCGGGCCCCTGGGATGAAAATGCCAATATCTCTCAGAACGGGCGTCCGATTGACGCGCCGTCTGCGACGTTGAGTTCCTGTTGACGATACGGAACTTTTGGATACATCAACTTCGGACTTCGTGTCAGTTGATGTATCAGCCTCTCGGCTTGTGGAGCGGACCTTCCCGAACGAGTTTGCTGTGTGCGGGAACCCTAGTGCTGGCTGCGACTGCTACTTCGACAGCGACGACCGTGCAGAGATCCTCAGTGGACTGCGGCGACGACCGTGCAGAGATCCTCCGTGGACTCCGACGACGACCGTGCAGAGATCCTCAGTGGACTGCGGCGACGACTGTGCAGAGATCCTCAGCGGACTGCGATGACTACTGCACTCAGCGATCCTACGTGGATCAGTGCTACCGGTCCTGTGTGGGCCGGATCCTGTGTGGGTCTGATCCTGCGTGGGTCAGTGCTCAGCGGTTCGGTGTGAGCCAGCGCCTACAGGTCCTGCGTGGGCCTGGTCCTGTGTGGGCCCGATCATGTGTGGGTCATCTCTCAGCGGTTCTGTGTGAGCCAACTTCTATAGGTCCTGCGTGGGCCCGATCCTGTGTGGGTCACTGCAAGGTTAGTACCTATCGATCCTTCGTGGGTCCGATTACTTAGATGGTTCAATGATCATCTTTATCGTCATCCGAAGAAGTATACCTGTGTGAGCTGAATCTTGTGTTACTCTCCTTTGTGGATTGTGTTGTTCTATCCTGCGTGGCTATACGTTTTGCTTTCCTGTGTGGGCTGGGTTGTGCTTGGGCTCGGACGTTGGAGCCGAACGGGAATTGAAGACTTAGGTATATGTATGGGCATATACCTAAGCCCTGTCAGATGTTACTTCGTGATTGTATCTTTCCTTTGTGGATTATCCTTTGTGGATTTCGGGAGACCTTCTGGGGTCTCGGGGTCCCTACTGAGTAGCTTATACTCACCCCTGAACGGGCTATGCCCGCACTTCGTGGTGTTGGTTGCAGACGACGGACAGCGCTGATCGTGGAGGAGGCGTGCGGAGCAGGACAGTACCTGGAGGTGGACCACTGGGCGGGACGTACTCGGAGCGGTTAGGTGGACCCGAGGAGCAGTGGAGGCTATCTGTACCCACCCTTCAGGTGGGACTTCCAGAGGACGGCTCGACGCTGCAGTTTTCCCTTTTCAGTTGTTGTTTTTCCTTTCAGTTGTACTTTACAGTTGGGCTTGTATTTCCGGCCCCTTTTTACTTTCAGCACAGCTTGCACAGTTTTACTTAGTGTTTACTTTTCCTCTTGCTTGCTCTGTGGTGCTTGTTTACTTTTCAAAGGCAATGCCTTCCCCTTTTGTTGGTATTTACGCCTTGGTGCTAGTCGCCAGCCCCTGGCCTATGGAAGGCGGGCTTGGGGTAGTCACGACACGGGCCCGAGGACGGGTCGTGACACACCTCATCTTAGATCATCCCATATATGAAGAAACTACATTGAACCACGCACGCATAACGAGATGTAATGTTCATCATCGTTAGATAAAGACACAACATGACTCATATTTATATGGAAACTCAATTAACCTTGGTAAACTACTAATAACTAATTCAACTAACTCACACCAAATCACAAAACCATGATAATATAACCAATAAATGGATCAAAAACACATCTCAATCATACACATGATTTCAAGTTCATATTAAAAAAATTTATCCAAAATATTAAATATAATAGAATTATAATATCCTTTACTATTACAGTAATTCACATCCCAATCATGATTTATTATTCCTATACATAACTCATATAACTGAAAAAAACACTATTGACTAAAATGTATCATACCAAAATACGAATGTAAAACATTATGAATCCATGAACACCACGAACTATTTTGAACACCAGCTATGTTGATCATAAAAACTAAAATATAACATGTCCTACCAATGCATTACCAGCCTCTATGATAAATTTATAATGAACATTCACATATCATATAGAATAAAAAATCATTCTCTATTTCAAAATTTACATGTTAAATTATTTTTTAGGAAGTACACAATTTGTCACAACAATCCCACAATAATTCATCAGTAAGAGGAAACATTCAATAATTTAAAATTGATTACCCTATGTAGTTAATAGATAAATTATAAAACGTTATACAATAAATTCCATTTAATTTTCAAAAAAAAAACTAAATTTAATTTTAAATAACATTACCATTCCATTTTTTAAAATAAACTTTTACTAGTCAAAAAAAATATAAAATTAAAATAATGTTATTAATAAAAAAAATTTCACATCCACATTTCCATTAAAAAATTAATTACATAATTTATTCTCTTCAAAGAAACATGCATTCCATGGTAGGAAATAGTATTAAATACCATGTTTAGGGGAACACAACCCAATTTAAAAAAACCTCTCCAAATCTTACATCCATTTCAAATATAAAGTTGGGTTCTTTTTAGATTCTGATATTCTCAATGGATATGACAGTGGGGTTCCTTTAGTTCTCTAAATCATGGTGGAGTTTGGAATGGAGTTTTGATATAGTTATGTCTTGTGGTGTATCCTTTTAATTTTGGTGGTTCTTGATTATTTTTTATCCATCCTTTTTTTAATATAATCCATAAAGATTTTGTTGAGATAGGAAATTCAAAATTTAAATTTATTTTACTATCTAAATCATGGATTAATATTGATTTACCTTTCAATGTATGAGTGGATGGAATTAATCCAAAAATATAATGAAATACACTTGAATAAATTAACAGCGAGACTATATTTGAGCATAATTTACTTATTTTCATTTTTACTTCCATCATTTATTTATTTGGTTAAGTGTTTTTTGAATAACATGTTGTTGTGTTTTTTATTAATGTGTTTCATATTTTTATGTTGTCATGAGTAAGTTTATAATTGGTTAATGATATAAAAATTGAAACTAAAGAGGTAATATAGAGCATTAATATTTTTATTTCTAAATATAATAAAAATAATAATTATTTAATAAAGAATCATGTTTAATTAGATTGATAATTATTTTTTATAGGTATAATGTTATTTAGAAAATATATTAATGGTTTTATACTATTTTTTTGTGTCTTTTTTTTGTGATTAGATGATTTGTTTGTTGTGTGTGTTAGCTTCATAGGTATGGAATGAAATAAATATAAAAGTTATTGGTTGAATGTGAAATGGGAATGTGACAAATTCTGTGAATGAAAATTGAGTTGTATTTTTCAATGGTAATTTTAATATAATTAGAATGAATTCTTTAATGGACAACTACAAATAAATGAATGGTAACATGGTTTGTACTCAAAACTTTAACCGCTTCGTCTGGGGAGGGGGGTTCCTACTTCTTCATCCCGTTCGATTCCTCATCGCTTACCCTCTTTCTCCCCTTTCACAGATCTGTCATCCCTTACTTCTTTCACTTCGACCTATATAAGCCCTAAGGTTCAATCCTTATTTAATGGAGTTCCTTAGGTTCATATCTCCCCGCTAGAGTTCATAGAAGCATCCTCATTACTGGATGTCATGTTAGTAGCCCTATTTGGAAGGGATCTTCCATTAGTCGATGTGTTTGATCGGTTAGTGTTCTCCCCTAAGAATTTGATGGATCGTGTTATGGTAGGCATTTTAGATGTGAGAATTTTATATATTTGATTCTCTAATGAAGATGACATTGGGAATTCTTGGGCCTTTTCTCCACATTCTATGAAGGTGTTCAGGTTCTCTTTATTCTGATGTACCTTCTACTTTTACCTGAGATGCAATCCTCCAACCTTATAAATCTGGATATCCTTACATGGTCTCCCATTACCTTTTCAGAACCTGGTGATCCTCCGGTTGATAGGAAATCTGTTTGGACGCTACAATTTCACTGATTCCCTCACCAGGGACATCTTTCACTCAGTTGAGCTAAGGATTTTCTTCGAAGTTTATTTTCACTGATTCCCACACCAAGGCCATCTTATACTCAGTTGAGCCAAGGATTTTTATCGAAGTTGATTTATCTAAAGGACCTCCGAAGTCCATTGTCATTGAAATTGAGGGAGAGCTTCACTGGCTTCAGAAGGTACATTACGACTACTAGATTTACTTTTTCTCAGGACGTTCCCGCATAGGACATGATGTTTCTAGGTGCTAGTGAAGCCTCTACAGTCGACCCTGGTCTGGTCCTCCCAATATTATGGAGGATGTCACTGTTGACGTATGTAATTTAACTATTGAAGCCCTCGTATAGAAGGAAGATGCTATTGTGGACCGGTGTTGTATTAGGAAGTCTCAAGGGACCACTGATCCTCAATCTTCCATACAGATTAAGGGAAGGAGATTGACTGATAATATAAAGGTGTCTGATGTGTTTTATTGCCGGAAACAAAACCTGGTTTTACTGTTGAAGGAGCCGGGAGCTAATGAGGAACAACAGGCCCGCACAGGTTCTAAGCAGACATCTGCTACTAGGTTTATAGTGTAGATGAAGAAACTCACTCAATGTGAGCAAGAATGTGCTACAATAGAGGCTCTCAAGGAGGCCTAACCTTCTATGAATTCAAAGGAGGTTCTATTGTTGTATACCGAGGTGCCCCTTCATATAATGGGAGGAATGAGGAGGGCAGGGTGACCGAGCCTCCTTGAATACAGAAGGTGCCAAGGGATGCTGATGCAGTGCCTATTATAGGGTGTCAAGAGGAGGGTAGTGTGTTGGGTCCCTTAGTCCCAAAAATTATCCAACCCCATCCTCTCTAAAGGATGTATATGTAGGGGAAAAAAGTGGTTCCCCATTGAGAAGGGAAAGCAGTTTGGGCTGAAGGCCCCGATTGACGGCCCGAGAGTTGAGCTAAGGAACCGATTTGATTGTATGGTGGATCAAGATCTAGTAATGTTTCATGAGGAGGATGATTCGGGTGCTGATAGATTTAAAAAAATATAAGTAGATATGTGGGATCGTTTCCAAGGGAATGGTTCTCACAGCCCTAGAAGAAAGAAGGGCCTCAAAGGAAAGCGCGACATCGGAAAATGCATTGTGGTTTAGGGGAAAACCCAAAGGGGCATAAATACTATTCTTACCTGCCAAAACCAATGGAGACCAGGTTGGACAAGAAAGGTGGAAGCAAGGAAGTAAAGGCCTCTCAAGATATAGATAACGGTGGTCTAAGCAGAGAACCAAAGGTAATAGAAGAAGAGGTAGGGGAATTCTTGAAGCTCATTTTTCACTCCATAGAAGAAACGATTGATAAAGACATGAGGCCTAATGCCTCAATTTAGTAAATTTCAAGAATTTATGAATGAAGATTGCATGTTGAGGACACTAAGGATCTGGAAGCATGGATCGACAAGAAAGATCAAATAATTGCTCGGGGTTTCAATCAAGGAAAAATAACTCGGGAAGAATTCATTTAGAAAATGGACAGGATGATCTTACATCTCAATGAACTTCTAATGGAGGATCCAAACACACAGGTTAGCACACTGCACTGGGAATTATATAGAGTGGCTGATTCAAATAACTTTAGTATGGTGTTTAACAATTGTTTCATCTCCTTTAGCATGTAGTGGTTTTGGTTTTCCAAAAAATGGGTTCCCACTTGTCCTTAAAGTGAATTTTTAAAAAAAATTATATTTGGATGGATGGAACACGAAAACGATTAATAAAATGGAAATATGGATATAATTTTTCCACTATTTTATCGGGATAGATGTAGATTTGTTAAAATAAATTTTGACCATCCCTCATTCTATCTCAAACATTAAAATATTATTTATTCTCTTTAAAACATGAGGTTTTTCCATGGTAGGTAATATTTTAAAATACCATATTTAGATTAACACAACTGAATTTACAAATACCTGTCTATATATTACTTTCATATCAAATAAATTTTAATTATATCATTTTATATTCATTGTAAATCATAACGTTCAAAATTAGTTTACTCTTTTATAAAACAACAATAGAATCATTAGAATTACTCAAAATCAATAATACGAGTTCCATTTTGTCATGAATAAAATATAGTGACTACAATTATTACAAAAAAATTCGAAAATCAATTCTAGTTGTAAATCAATAAATAGGGGATACAATTGTTCTCCCTAGTCAGAAATTAATGAAGAAAATATCTTGAAATCTCGATGATATATTGAAATCCTAATGAAATTATCATACTCAATAAATATTACTTATAATAAATTGGTATCATGATAAGAAAAATATATTAAATACAAATAAATAATTAGTATATATGTTTATAAAATACAAAATGAATATAGGGGAATGCTCAACAAAAAATTGTCCATTTTCAAACTACATCCACCACAACAAACACATCATAATTAAAATAATAAAAAAAGTTATATGTATATAAGAAAACTCTAATAAAAGTCATGATAAAAAAACAATAAAATTTAAAAATTATTTACTACAATCCATGATCCCTTGATCAAGGATTCCAAAAAAAATACGACAATAAAAAATATAGGTTAGTTTTTTATATCCATAAATATAATGAAAATGATTCATGGAAGATGATATAAAGGATATGAAACCCACCATTTTTAATTTTATGAAAAACATAATGGAAATATAAATCTATGATAGATCGTTGTGGCTAGGATAAAAAGGGAAGCTGTTAACTGGTTTTTGGACGTGTGTGAGAAATGAGGAGGAGTGGTGGTGTGACTGGATTTCTGCTGAACTCTATATCAATGGTTTTTAAAAACTATTGAAATACAAATTCAATAATAATGGGTTTTTAAAACCATTAGAATATCTTAGAAATAAACTACTCTATACCTATGATTATGGGAAACTGTTGTTATATATGGACCTATACAAACTGTTTTCACAGATAGTTGGTATATGTCTATTGGTATAAGGTCAAATTCTATTATTGATAATTTCTTAAGGATGATAAACTTATAAAAAATAAAGAGTTAAAAATAACTTCTACATAATATTAAATCTAGTTGTTTCCATAATTTTTATTGATTATATTGATGATATTATATTTTCATGCAATGATAATGACAAATGTGAAATGTTTTTTGTGGATATGAAGAATTTATTTAAAATTAACATGCTCTAAGAAATGATTTAATTTCTTCGCTTACAAATAACTCAAAAGAAATAGTAAATTTAAATATATAAAAATATTTATACTAAAGAAATAATGAATAAATATGGAATTGAACATTCAAAGAATGTTTCTATAGACATTTCATTGGGAAAAAATGTTTAAAATAGATAGGAAAAGAAAGGAGGTTGATCCCAATGATTTTAGAATGTTAGTTGGATGTTAATTATATCTGACCTATTCAAGAAAAAATATTTTTTAAAATTTTACAATTTGTTCCATGTATCAAATTTCACTATATTAATCTCATCTCATAGATGAAAAGAAAATTATTAGGTATATTAAATGCAGAATTGATTTTGGGTTGAAATATGGAAAATCAAAAAGGATTTATCTATTTTGTTACATTGATTCATATTGGGTAGGAAATTCCAATGATAGAAAATCCACATATGGTGTGGTGTGTTCTTATTAGGATAAATATATGTTATCTAACATACAACAAAATAATGTTATGTAACTCTCAATATAAAAAATTCAGAGTATGTTTCTAGTACTCAAGCTGCAACATAATTTATATGGATGAGTGAAAACATTTAATATTTATTGTATTATGTGATGTTACCCTTAATATTATGTTGTCAAAATAAGTGTTCTAAAATTTTTACTAAGAATCCAGTGAAACATTCTCTTTCAAATAACCTTGATATGAAATATGACTTCATCAATGAGGATATAGAAAATAATGAACATCAGTTGGAGTTTTTTCCTACAATTGATTCATTTAATGATACTTTTATGTGGAATTTAGAAAGTAGACATTTCATAAGATGAGGTCTATCATGGGTGTACAACCTCAAACTATTTAAGTATATGGTATGTGATACGCATCCCATGTCCATCATTTCTTCAGATAATATTTTCAATGGGAGAGAAAAATAATTTAACAAAAATTGATCCGTTGGTATGTGTTTTACCTATCGAGTGAAACTAGGAATTTTGGTGGAGTTTTAGAAAGTGGTTAGCCTTGATTTTAGTGTTTTTGAACTGTTTTTAATTATTTTTATATTGAATAAATATTTTTCCCCTTTAGGTTGATGATGCCTTTATTTTTGAAATTCTCATGTGGAAAAATAAATTTAAAATGTTTCAATGAATCTTTTCATTAGAGGTGTATGAAAATTTTATAATATTATTTCTTATGGATGTCATGGTATTTTTCATAAATGATTCTTTTTTCCAAAACTAATATATCACACGTAATATTTTTAATGGCCCAGTTTTTTTATGTATTATTTTTTAATGTTATATTGATTAAATTGAATACCATGCGCTGAGACGACATGCGATTCTGAGGCCAGGTGTGTCTGAAACATTTGGTTAAAGAACATTAAACTTTTAATATCACACATGAGTATTTTTACTGAAGAAGTAGATTAAATCCTAAAAATATTATCATATAAATAATATAATGGAACCATTGATCTTAGAATGAAGACTTTTCCCAAGGCATGACCAAACTTTGGTAAGCATTGGTCATCTATAGAAAAAGAATCCAGGGATGTAACCATAGAGAAAATTATTAAATAAAATTATTAACTTTTTAAATCCAAATATCTTATGAATTATGACTCATATTGGAAATAAATACCCATCATTTAGTTTGTAATGTGGTGTTTTTTCTAGGAGTGACATAAGATTAGTTGGCATGGGTATTCAGTGGAATAACTCATTAAGGAATTGATCATCGTTAGATATTATAAATAAAAATTATTTTTTTGATGCATCAATTTTCTTTAAAAATATCCTTATGAAAACATCCTAGGGTTATGCACATAACATTGGGAATTACAATGAATTTCTAGGGTGATTTTTGGAGAAACCTCTCAAGTAAACGATGATAGAATAACAGATCGACGATCGACGAACGCTGTTCTTGATGGATCTTTCCTACAATGGTGATTTAGTGATCGATAATAATTAGTGAGTGAATAAAATCTATGGTTGGATGTTTTATTTTTGATTTACTTCCCCATTATTTAATTCAATGATGAACTTAGACCAACCAATGAAACGGTTGATCTGTAGTTCGATCATAACCTCGAGGGATGGGTTTTTTCTACGAGATTTATTTGGATTCTGATCTTGTTATTATTTGTTGGATAATTTTATTGTCATTGAAATTGTAATGGACCACAATCCACATTAATATCTATTGGGATCCATTCCTCTTGTTTGATTTTTTCTTTTCTCCCCCCGTTCATTGTTCGTCGTGGGCGTTCTTCACTTGTAATTTGACTTGGCATATCTCGAACAATCAACCATTTAAAAACGATTCATGGAGAAAAGATATTATATCAAAGATCTCGGATAAAAAAATTGTTGAGATGAAAATACAAACACATATAAATTTAGATAAAGGTGGATCCCCAAATCAGAATTCTTTGGTGTTCTTCGGCAGAATGTTAAATGACCTTTTTAATACATTGTGTGATTGGTTCAGAAGACAAAACCCATTGTTAGTGTGATCCAATACTGAATGAGGATTGTAGAGACCCCTAAAATAATGTACATGGACATTACATTACTTCTGTGAAATAATTAATACATAACATAAAACAACACTCAAGGACAGTAATAGTTAATGTCTTTGGAAACTTGGAACATAATCTTCTAATCATGGTGAAAGATCTTCAACATCTCCCATAAAGATCTTACCCTTTTGTTTTCTTACCTAAAACCTTTATTTATATCCTAGGGAAAAGAAAAAATAAAATGGTTGAGTTCAAATTCTCAGTAAGGGTAAGTATGGAGAAAATAAAACTAACCATAATGTTTAAACATCAAAATCATGAGCAATGAAATAAAACATGGTAGTACGTAAGGCATAGATCATAATCGAACATCAATCATGATAAAATTGCATGGGAATAAATCATGTAATTGTGTTAAACAATTAATCACATGATATTATTTCCATAGTAGCCAAGGCATTGGTTCCAAGACCATCTTAGTGGACAAAGTCCCTTTCTGAATCGAGTTCACTCCTCCTTCATGTCCTGTATCACTAAACCGGATTAACTTGCCATTCCAGACATGTCTATATCATGAGATATAAATCTTTACCCAATGCATTGGAGGGAGATATAGGTCCCATCCATCCTATAATGAAATCATTCTTATGTGTTCCACAACCTAAACATAAATCATTCATCATATCCCAAAGAATAAAATGGGATTCATAAACATCATCCCATCATCCCATAATCCATATAAAACAAATGGATATCATCTCATCATAAAAATAATAATACCATGTAAATAATAGATACTTTATACTTGAAACATAATTATAATAATTGAAGTCATCTTATATGGAAAATATTTTTAACAAAACACTTGATATGAATTCTTGAGAAAAATATCCTTTTTTCTTCAAAATCATTTCATTTTAACAGAATGCATTGCAATTTTAAAATAAAAGTATATGTTGAAAATAATCATGAAATATTATATAGGATGATTCATGAAAATTAGGCATTATGAAACCATTAAAATCCATTCATGCCATATATGTTAAAAAAAATCTCCTCATACTTTTTACAGAAAAGTTAAAAAAGTTCATTATATGGTAAAAAGAAGAAAGATTCCTTCCATAACACAATGTAAAAGTTAAAGAGGGGTAAACATGACATTAAAAATACATGGAAGAATTTTAAACACTTTATCAAAAACTATTTTATGGACATGGATGAAAAATATAACCCCAGTAAATACTTACGTATAAGAAATCTCGGATAAAATTGAGATTGCAAAATTATCCCTTACCTTATATACGATATGCTTTATATGTATTTGATCCTCTTGTATAATTATTTAAATAATTTCATTAAATTATTACAGAATCATATTCATTGTTATGATATCATATATGGTTCACTTATGACTTTATATTACCCGTTATATTGTAAATTCCATGTTAAAGCAGCGTTTTTGGTAAAATCGATTCATTTATCGTACGTGTTTCGACTTTCTGTTCTTTATATTATTACATATATCCTGATTTACTTAATTATATTATGTAAAACATTATTTATATATAATATATATTCATCATATAAATATATATGATTGATCAATAAATGGAATGAAATACACCGTTCATGGAGACGGTAGGTCGTACGTACACATGAACGCTGTTTTCGTTTCTTTATTGAATTAAATGGAATTAAGTAAAGGAAACGTATATGTACATAAATCCAGTATCATTATTAATTAATATATTTCATGATTATTTATTATATATACTTTATAATCATTCTTTAATTTTTAATCATGGAAAATGAATCTCATCGTGTTCGTGGAGATGGTAGTCTGTACGTACGCATGAGTGATGATATGGTTCCCATTATTATTTAATAGAATTGGAGTGGATGATGTAATATCTCAGAATCAGTATGATGTTATAATAACCATATATATTTATTCATTACACCATTATACCCATCCATGTATGGTGGTGGTGGAAAACATATTACACCACGACGTGGAGACGGTATTCCGTACGTACGCACGCACGGTGATTTTGTTTTCTGTAGGATGGATATAAGATGAAATAGGGTCGTTTCATATTTATAATAACATATCAGTATATTAGTGATACTGATGTTATTACGTTATAATGAAACAACTAAATAAGAAGAAGTATAGGAATAAGGAAACATGAAATAATCGAAAGAAGAGATTTCCTCTTCTTCGACGCACCTCCTTTAAGATTCTTCTTAATAAACTAGAGTTGGTATCTTGAGAAGACCAGAACCTCAATAATGTTTCTAGGGAATTGGGATAGAGAAATGGTATGAGGTAGGCTGATCTTGAAGGCTCAAAAATGTGTGAAGAGAAGGGGGAGGAGGGTCGCTTTTATAATGAAGGAGAGGGGCACCTTAGGAAAAACTTAAATTATTATTTTATAATAATGTCATATTCGGTTTATAATATATCAAAATTGATCAATTTTGAAGTTTAAGTGTGGATGGGTCAGAATCCTCTCAAAAAATAGGTTTTAGACATGTTTAGGTTTCTATTTTAACCTTATCATTTAGATTTAACTCTAAGTTAAATAATTTAACTTTTACCGTGCCTTCTTGTTTTCGTAAACTATATGGTTAATAAACAAAGTATAACAAGACAAAAGAATCCCATGTGGTTCATTATTAGTATATATATCATTATCTAAGTCATTTGTCCGAAACTTATATTTTTTGAAATAGAATAACAATTAATAATATAATATAAGTTTTAAAAACTATTTTATGTCAATTTTGACACTATTTGGTAATTGATTTTTGTGAAAATCATAACAGCATGATTAGTTAAAAAAAAATTAATTAAATCAATAATAACATTTCATATTAACCTAAAAATTTATTTGAAATAATTAAAAGTCTCAAATTACATTTATTTGGGTATTTATAACATCAATTATGTTAATATTTCATTAATAAGGTAATTATTGCATCATCATTTGTGTCATAAATAAATTAAATTATTTAATCTCTAAAAATTATAAATAAAATACCATTATGTAGGAAATTTCATTTATCTTTCTAATAAATATTTATAGTGTAATCTATTTTATGTATAACCCTATATTAAAAAATATTTAGTTATTAAACATTGATTTTAACTCTTAACTCTTCTTTAAATAAAATAATAACAAGTGTCCTAATCTAATCCAAGTAGACCTAAAGGGTAATATTTTATTCCTAACGATTTTTTGTTGGAATTACACTTATCCAATAGAATTAGGGCATGTGTTAGGGTAATAATAATAACATTTTACCCTTAATTACCCTATTTACATTTAATTGTGGTAAATAAAAGTAATAAGATACTATTCACCAAAAATTGTTTTTATCTTATTGAACCATATTTTACTCCTTGATATTAACCGTGTCTCTCGGATTTTCAAAATTAAACTCAGAGAGGTGGTAAAATCACATTTTACGTACAATTGCAAATACTCCTAAAAGGTGGGTAAAAGACGGTAAAAAGTTCAATAAAAGTTTTATATATATAAAATTATTATATAATGACCCCAATGAATTACAGTGAAATTATATAAGGATTATTTATCTATTTTGAACTAAAATAAATTATAATAAAATAAATGATCCTTTAAATGAAAATTCTATTTTAACCAATAACTTATTGTTTTCACTATTCATCAAAAATTGAACTTTCTGAAAAATACCAAAATTTCACCCTTGGCTAATTTTGATATTATGAATCCAAAAATGAATTCGATTTTGAAAGATAAAATTTATAAAATTTCAAAAAGTGGGTATTACTATTTTTAACAACTATTTTATATAACATTTTAATAATATATCGTTGTTTAGTAAAACTTGGTATTGCGTTGAACACACACTATCGTGGAAGGTCATGATTGCATGTAAAACAAGCCAAGGCAGGGTTTTGTGTGGTGCAAGATTCCGTTGTTGTTGTGTATAATATAATCCAACCATATTTAATTTATACATTGAATATTTATATATACACCCAATGTTTCGTAGAATAACTTCTATCAAACGAAATTGAAATTTTGTGTAACACGATCCAAGAATAGTATTGCTTATACTGAAAGCTAATATGATGTTGCTTATAGAGAATGATAATCTTGGTGTATAATACAACACAAGACATCAAATAAATTAAAAAAAATACTTCTCATAAAATCTCGGGGTGTTACATTCTACATCCCTTAAAATGAATTTCTCCCTTGAAACTCATCGGGGTTATTAATCGTTTACTACATGAAAGTTTCATTCATAGAAACCCACATTGTAAAAATTGATACTAAAACTTCAATTTAAATAGAAAGTTAGAATCATAACAGTCACCCAAATTAACTCAGCACTGGGTTTCCACATAGGAAAACATAGGTGAAAATATGGATATGGAAGTGAAGTCTAACTATCATGTTCTGATGGAGAGTGGTGGAGAACATGGCTATGAAAAACCCATCAATCACAAATCCATAAATTCGTGATTATTTAAGATACCATCTAATTCATCGGGTATGAGGGTACTTGGACAACGTTTTTTAGTTCTCAAGATCATTTCCATAAGGTTGAAGAATTATTGAATTAAAATAATTAATTAATTGATTTTCGTAAAGTCTCACCATTGTTCGTTCCTTGAACAATTTCGAATTCATCTCTTAATGAAATGAATTTGAATTTGTCATTCATGAAGTGTTAGCAGATCATGCGATAGAATTATATGTCATTCCATCTGTTTCTATCACAAAAATTTTAGCACAATTTATTAAATATACATAAGTCCATCTATGATGAGATTAGTCATATATGGTTGCTAAAATGGACTTATACTTCATCTATCATAGAGAATAATAAAATAAAACTAGTTTCTACTAACTAGGGAATTCCTGTAGTCCAGTGGTAGGTGATAAAGGCCCGTAGAACTTCGGTTGTTGGTTTCGATTCCCACGGCCCTGTCCGACATGACGGGTTGTCGCCCGTCTTATGGGTTGTCTTTTTTCTAAAACTACATTATTATAAAATTCCATCAATATTATCAAAAAAAATTTCTAGCCTTAAACAATACTAACTTATGTCCAACATAATCCATTCTAGTCTTTAGGCTTATCCAAAATACGTCTGTCCAAGCTCATAGTACAAAGAAAACAATTACAAGAAATGTCATCCACTGAGCATGTGAATACCATCATTTATCCCCGATATATCTTTTTGGTCACATTCCAATCACGTGAATACCTTAATGATGTATTCTCTTGAAAAATGAATACCCATTGTACCTTAGTAAAAACATGAATGTTGTCAAAAGCTAACTCTTTCCACATACCCAAATCCCAAAATTTCTATATACTCAAACCATGAAATTACTTTATCCTTATATTAGTCATGAGCTCATTTCATTTTATCTTTATCCCTTCATTATGTAAATATCATCTTTTTTATAAAAATATTTCAATCACATTTCAAGGTTACTGGTACAATATAATTATTGAAAACCAATACAAAGATATTCCAAAATCCCATGATACCATAAATGATATTTCATGATACTATTTTGAAATCCCATTACATAAACACTTTATCATTAGACAACATCATTTTCATACTCAACATCAAATATAGTGATTTCATGTGACTTCCCTTTATCCTTTTCTTTAAGAGGTTTCTCAAGTTAATAATCAGTAACCATTGGATTTGGGCATTGATTAACATAATTCCCCATTTTCTTGCACTTTAAAAATTGAAGTGTTGGTGGTGAGTTCTCTATAGACTTTTCTTTATTAACATAATTAGAAAAACATTTATCGATTACTTCAACACTCAGCTGCTCGATGACCTTATTTACCACACATAAAACATTTTCAAGTCCCGTTATGACAATCTCCACCATGCTTCTTTCCACACATTTAGCATAAAGAAACCTTCATCTTCTTTTCACCATTATTCTGAGATTTCTCCTTGAAATCCATCATTCATTTCTTGTCGAAACCATGAAATGGATTTGTAACACCATCATCCATTTCTACCATGATAGCACAACATAAAATTCCTTCATAGCTACTGATGTTCCGTATAGCTAATTCCCTTCGAAAACATAGTTTCAAGCCAATAAAGAATCAATCAACTTTAATTTCATGTTGAATGATAAATCCAAATGCATACCTTCAAAGACTTGTAAAATTCACCTCGTATATACCAAAATATTCATCATCATTTTTCATAAGCTCAAGGAACTCATTTTCCATACTTTTTTACAGAATACGAGGGATATAATTATTGAAAAATAAGTTCTTAAACTCGTCCCATTCCATGGATTCATTTTCATCTTGGGGCCATGTATTCATAATTAGTGTCCACCACTGGTCTGCTTCACCTTCTAAATGGTAAACAACTAAAATGAATTATTCATGTTCTGAACATAAAAGTTTGGAAAATAAGTTTTCAATGGTATTGATCCATTGTTTAGCAACATGTGGATCAGAAGACCCATTGAAAAAAGGTTGACGTTGCCTCATGAAGGACTCAATATAATATTGTTCCCTTATATTCTCATTTGGATGTATAGAATGACTCATAGCATGTGTAAGTATAGTAATAATATTTTTCAATCTATCTTCCATAACATTGGTTTGTTCAGGAGGACAGTCATTGCATTGTCCATTACATTGATCAACACGGTTCCTTCAGGTTCTAACCATTGTCTAAACCCCAAAAGGAATAGTGTGACAGGAAAAAATCATAATCAGGGGGGGTACCTTCAATATCTAACATCTTAGGTTTAATTATAATAACGTTACCATAATTATAGGAATATAACCTATACTTATACATAACCTTAGGGACATACCTAGACATACCTTAGAAATATCTCTAGAGATTTCACTAAAGTGTTCGCATCCTAGTTTCCAAAGTTTAACTAAACCTTTCATCTGAAACCAAATGTAGAGACCCCAAACATGAAGTACATGGAAATTACATTACTTTTTCGAAATAATTAATACATAACAAAAACCAACACTCGATGACCGTAATAGTTTACTGTCTTTGGAAACTCAGAACATAATCTTCTAATCATGGTGAAAGATCTTCAACATCTTCCATAAAGATCTTCCCCTTTTTCATTCTTACCTAAAACCATTCTTTATATCCTGGGGGAAAGAAAACATATAAAGGTTGAGCTCAAATTCTCAATAAGGGTAATCATGGAGAAAATAAAACAATGCATATACATTTGTACATAAATACAAGAACATAATTTTTAATCATCAAAATCATGAGCAAAGAAATAAAATATGGTTGTACGTAAGGCATAGATCATAATGGAACATAAATCATGATAAAATAGCATGGGAATAATACATGTAATTGTGGAAACCATTAATCACATGATATGATTTCCATAGTAGCCAAGGAATTGCTCTCAAGACCACCTTAGTGGACAAAGTCCCTTTCTAAATCGAGTTCACTCCACGTTCCAGTCCTGTATCACTGAACCAGATTAACTTGGTGTTCTAGCCATGCCTATATCATGTGATATAAATCATTACCCAATGAATTAAAGGGAGATATAGGTCCCACCAATCTCATAATGAAATCATTCTTACGTGTTCCACAACATAAACATAAATCATTCATCAAATCCCAATGAATAAAATTAGATTCATAAACATCATCCCATCATAACGTAATACATATAAAAAATGGATATCATTTCATCATAAGAAGAATCAAACCATGTAAATAATAGATACTTTATACTTGAAACATAATTATACTAATTAATGTCATCTTAGATAGAAAATATTGTTGAAAAAACACTTGAAATGAATTCTTGAGAAAAGTATCCTTTTTTCTTCAAAACCATTTCCTTTTCACAAAATGCCTTGCAATTCAAAAAGAAGAGGATACATTGAAAATAATCATGAAATCATGTAGATGATTCTTAATGAAAATTATGAGTTGTGAAACCATAAAAATCCATTCATGCAATATAAGTTAAAAAAACATTATCCTCGTACTTTTAACGGAAAAGTTAAAAAAGTTCATCGTATGGTAAACAAAAGAATGATTACTTCCCTAACACAATGTAAAAGTCAAATATGGGTAAAAATGACTTTAAAAATACTTGTAATAATATTAAACAATTTATGAAAAACGTTTTTGTGGACATGGATGAAAAATATAAACATAGTAAATACTTACGTACAAGAAATCTTGAATAAAAATTAGATTACAAAATCATCCCTTACCTATTGTCCGATATGATTTGTATGTATCCGAACCTCATGTATAATTATTTAAATAATGTCATTGACTTATTAAAAAATCATATTCATTGTTATGATATCATAAATGGTTCGCTTATGACTTTATATTACCCGTTCATTTGTAAATTCCATGTAAAAGTAGCACTTTGGGAAAATCGTTTCATTTATCGTACGTGTTTCAACTTGTTGTTATTGATATTATGACTTATATCCTAATTTAATTAATTCCAGAATGTAAAAAAATTATTTATATATAATATATATTCAGCATATAAATATATATGATAGATAGATAAATTGAATGAAATACACCGTTCATGGAGACGGTAGGCCGTACGTACGCATGAACGTTATCTTCGTTTCCTTATTGAATTAAATGGAATTAAGTAAATAAAACATATATGTACATAAATCAAGTTTCATTATTATGTAAAATAATTCATTATTATTTATTAAAAATACTTTATAATCATTATTGAATGGTTAATCATGGAAAATGAATCTCATCGCGTTCGTGGAGACGGTAGTCCTTACGTACACACGAGTGATGATATCATTCCCATAATTATTTAATAGAATTGTAGTGGATGATATAATATCATAGAATCCATATGATGTTATAATAACCATATATAGTTATTTTTTACACCATTATACACATCCATGTAAGATGGTGGTGGGAAACAGATTACACCACGGCGTGTAGACGGTATTCCGTACGTACGCACGCACGGTGATTTTTTTCCGTGGGATGGATAAAATATGAAATAGGGTCATTTAATATTTATAATAACATATAATTATACTATTTATACTGATTTTATTACTTTATAATGAACCAACCAATGAATAAGAAGTATAAGAAGAATGAAACTTGAAATAATCGGAAGAAGATATTACCTCTTCTTCGACGCACATCCTTTAAGCTTCCTCTTAAGGAACTAGAGTTGGTCTTTTGAGAAGACCAAAACCCACAGAATGTTTCTAGGGAAGCGGATAATGGAAATTGGCATGTTTTGGCTGAGCATGAAGGATCAAAATAGTGTGACGAGAAGGGGGAGGAGGTTTCCTTTTATAACGGAGGAGAGGGGCACCTTAGGAAAAACATAAAATATTATTTTATAATAAAGTCATATTCGGTTTATAATATCTGAAAAATGATTTATTTAGAAGATAAATTGGGGATGGTTCAAAATCCTCTCAAAAAATAGGTTTTATACATGTTTAGGTTACTATTTTAACCTTATAATTTAGATTTAACTATAAGTTAAATAATTTAACTTTTACCGTGTCTTCTAGTTTTCTTACACTATATGGCTAATAAACATAGTATAACAAGACAAAAGAATCACATGAAGTTCTTTATTAATATATATAACCTTATCTATTTTATTTTTTTGAACCTTAGATTTTTATAAAAAGAATAACATTTAATAATATAATATTTCTTCTAAAAACTATTTTATTTCAATTTTGACATTATTTGGTAATGGATTTTTGTGAAAATCATAACAGCATGATTAGTTCGAAAAAATTTAATTAAATCAATACTAACATGTCATATTAACCTATAAAATTATTGGAATTCTTAAAAAGTCTCAAATTACATTTATTTGTGTATTTATAACATCAATAATGTTAATATTTTTAATTAATAAGGTAATTACTGCTTCATCATTGTGTCGTAAATAAATTAAATTATTTAATGTCTAGAAATTATAAATAAAATACCATTATGCATTAAATCGTTTTATATTTCTAATTAACATTTATAGTCGAATTTACCTTATGTATAACCCTATATTAAAAATGTAATAGTTATTAAACTTTGATTTAAACCCTTTTAACTATTCTTTAAATTAAATAATAATAAGTGTCCTAATCTAATCCAAGTGTACCTAAAGGGTAATGTTTTATTCTAAGGTGTTATATGGTCGAATTACACTTATATAATAGAATTCGGACTTGTGTTAGGATAATAATAATATCATTTTTACCCTTAAGTACCCAATTTACTTTTAACCGTGGTAAATAAAAGTAAAACATTACTATTCAAAAAAAATTATTTTTATCTTATTAAACCATATTTTACTCCTTGATATTAACCGTGTTTCTTGGATTTTAGAAATTCAACTAACAGAGGTGGTAAAATTATGTTTTATGTACAATTGAAAATGCTCCTAGGAGGTGGGTAAAATACGGTAAAAAGTTCAATAAAAATTTATATATGTAAAATTATTATAAAATGACTCCAATTAATTACATTGAAGTTATATAAGTATTATGTATCTATTTTGACCAAAAAAAAATTAAATAAAATAAATGATTATTTCAATAAAAATTCGATTTTAACCAATAACTCAGTGTTTTCACAATTCATCAGAAATTGCATGTTTTCAGAAAATTACCAAAATTTTACCCTAGGCTAATTTCGATATTCCGAATCCAAAAATGAAGTCCATTTTGAAAGATAAAATTTATAAAATTTCAAAAAGTGGGTATTACTATTCATAATGTCTAGTTTATATAATATTTTAATAACATATCGTTGTTTAGTAAAACTTGGTATTCTGTACAATACACGCTATCGTGGAAGGTCGTGTTGCATGTGAAACAAGACAAGTTAGGGTTGCATGTAGTGAAAGATTACATTGTTGTTGTGTATAATAAAATCCAACTATATTTCATTTGTACATTGAATATATATATATATATATATACACTCAATGTTGCATAGATTAACTTCTATCAAACGAACTTGAAATTTTGTGTAACATGATCCAAGAATAGTGTTGCAAATATTGAAAGCTAATACGGTTTTGCGTATAGTTCAAGATTATCTGGGTGTATCATACAACACTAGACATCAAATAAATTAAAAAAAATACTTCTCATAAAATCTAGGGGTGTTACAAAGATGGATAATAAGTTTCCCAAAAATAAATGGATGGAATGATGGATGTATCAACATAGAAGACGACTAGAGTGTCATTCAGGGATTATGGTAAATCCTTCCCTACATGGTGGGTATTCAAGGATTACACAGCATGCCCCCCTGAGTGGCTGGTATGGTTTTGGGTATGAGATAAGTATCACACGGTGTGTTCCTGTGCCTATACGGTGTGTGGTCTCTCACAAGAATCTCAGCATGTACATGGGAATTACACTGACACGGGGAGGGGGGAACACGGGTTGAATACATGGTGTGTACTCCCCCACATGGCATGGATTGGACCATGTACATGGACTGACACGTGTATTGGTACATGGGTAGAGAAAATCGCGTGGACACTATGTAATAGCACATGATTGAGTACATGGGAGGGACCCTGGATGGAAGGACACGATGTGTGACTTTTTCTACACATCATATACCCATCTTTTATACAACATGATTTACATGACACATGCCATTGCCCACAGGCAGTACCCAGTGTCAAGGGATACAACATTTGACCATACTACATTCCATGTACCCCTTTATATAGGGATTTAATATCTTTTTCACCGTATCATAGATATGTTTTATCAAGGTTTGTTCCCGTTAAAATTTCCCTAATGTATGGTGGTAATCGTTTCCTACTCATTGGAGTATGATCGCTTCAGCAGGACTTCCTGGATAGAGTTGTTGGAATCCGCTGAGTGTCCTAGAGTTGGATCCTCTCTTCATTCCTTATGACCTAGGTAGAGTCTTTAGTATCTGGGTGACCAATCCTTCTAGACATCGATACTGTACTTATCAGGTTAATCCAGATGGAGTTATTGGTGAAAGCCCTATGGCCTTGACTGTGATCCTCATATGTTGTATCATATTCTCTTCAAAACTCTCAGACCATCTCTCTCATGATTATTCCCAATGAAAAATAAATCTAGTATGGAATTCATCAATACTATCATACTTAGGATTTATCTATTCTAGTTGAGTTCATTATGGGATCGTCAAGCTGAATTCCTAGTATTGGTATGCAGTGGTTGTGACTTAACTCTAGACCACGTGTCTTAGTTTGATTATATATAGATATACTTGTTATAATTTTCAAAGAAATATACTTCTATAGAGCTGAATATAACAATATTTTGTGTATTAATTTGTGGTTTCGGGATGTCCTACTGAGTATTTTTATACTCACCCCTCAATAGGATTTTCCGGCACATGTTGTTTCTTGTGAAGATGGGTGACCTTTGGATGGAGTCCTAGGAGGACCCACACTTGATGTTGCATTATGAGAATAGGTAGGTTGAGAGTTTCCTATGACTAAAGATAGAAATCATAGTGTCTATTATTATAGTTTGGACTTGTGGTTATATATAACTTTTTTGTGGGTTTGTATTTGTAACACCCTAAGCTTCCACGATATGCTTCTCATTGAGTAAGACAATAGCGTGCAATGTACGCAACACCAAGTTCAAGCACACCATGACCTATCAAACTAGACGTTTAGAAAGAGGTTATGAATAGTAATAACGATATTTTGAATTATATATAAATCCCATTTAATTTTGAAATTCATATTTTTTGTTTCTTAGACATAATATAAGGACAAATTCATTTTAACAGATAAAAGATGTATTTTTCAAAAAATGCAGCATTTCTGCCTTTTAATGGAGAACCCTTTATAAATCTAATATTTTACACCTTTATATGATCTATATGAAAAAATAAATTTTTTTTAGAACTGGGACATCAATATTTACATTGGGTAAATTTTTGGTATTTATAAAACTCAATTTTTTATGAATAGTGAAAAATACCTGTATTTTAATTCAAAACTACCTTTTAATATAATTTATTTATATAGTTAGATTAACTTTTTAATAGGTTTTAAAGTGTAATTAGATTATATTTTTACCATTAAATCCAATTTTGGACGTTGTAAGTAATTTTACATTGAAATTCGACATAAACATGTGTCAAGCATTTGATAGTTACTATTCATTAAAAAACATGATTTTTGTTTTGGAAACAGTGATTAATTTTAAATTAATTAATGCAACTTCTATGTTTATAATTTGGTAAAATAGACATAATTTTTGAATTTGGAAGATCAAATATATCTTAGGCGTAATTTTTTTTTTTGAAAAACATCAAATTTTGAGGATTAGTGAAAACACTAAGCAGTAGTTAAAAACCTCGACTTTTTCATTTAAAAGAAATTTTACCACTTCAATAAATTTAATTTTTTAAAAAAACAGACATTATTTTTATTGGTATGTAATATTTGGTTTAATAAGATGAAAATAAATCTTTGTGAATAGTAACTTTTCACTTTTATTTACCACGGTTAAAAGTAAATAGGGTAATTCAAGGTAAAAAATAATAATTTTTTTAAATTACTCTAAAATGTTTCCTAATATTATTGCTTGAAATAGTTATGACCCTGGCAATCCTTTAGTCAATTTTTGGATCCCATGGATCTACTTAAGAGTGAAAATGACACTTTATATTACTTAATTTAAAGTAATAACAAAAATGACATAAACAAATATATTTTAGTAAATCAATTATTACACAAGGTTATAAAATTTATCTCTCAGAACATAAATATTCATTTTAAAGAAAAAAAATATTTCATACAACATGGTATTTTTCTATAAATTTTGGACATTAAATAAATAAAATTATTTATGACACAATAATGATGCAGTTTGAACTTCATTAATGAATGATTTAAATAAATAAGATAATAAAGATTAAAAAATATCTAAAACCTATCCAATTAATATTGGATGATTTTATATCGAACAAGAGTAATCTTATATTTTAATTTAATAAGTTTTGGACCTTTAGAAACCGAAAATCAATATATAATAAAATAATATTTTCAAACTTTATTAAATACCCCCTCCCCCATTATAAAAATCCATCACCTCTAACCCATTAATCACATATCTCAAGCCCCATGTCTCATCCATCCTCTTCTAGAATAATCTCTAACTATCCCGCTCTCCATCCTAAATTCCTTACCTTATGCAGAAGGAACATCAAGAAATATTTTTAGTTCAAACCAAATACAGTTACCCGTTTTAAAGGTAACATCTTCTCTTAAGTTCTTTTCTTTTATTTCACTTTTCCAGCCCTATAAACACTTTTATTCCATAATTTTATAAAAAACAAGTATCCTCAATATAATTGGTTGTTTATATGAAAATTATTAGACCTAAACATACACACACCTACGTCTAATGGGTAAAAAAACATACAGTTTCTGTGCACGGTGAAGTACAGCCTCACGAAACGATGATTGTTCAATATTTTCCTACCACCTATTATGGTGTCCATTAAGATGAAACTATATTTACATTTGATATATTTTATATTATTATTGTTTATATACTTCCTTATTTTTCATTGATATAATACCATTACAGTTTCCATAATGGGTTAATACGGTAATTTTATTTGAGGAAGTACGGACTATCGCCCCCTCAAAGTGATATGACTCGTTAATTCAATATGTGTAATGTATAATGTATCGATTTATTTAAATTAGATAACATAGATATTATACTTTAATTATAATAAACTTTTGTATTATTATGTTTTCATTCCTTTATATATAAAATTGAAATGAACGTAGTGTTCATGCATACATACGGCTTACCGTCTCCAGGAACGGTGTGTTTCATTTCATAACCTCAAATGATATGGAATATTATAAATACATTTACATAGGATATATATTATATATATGATATCTATGTCATGAATATAATTTTGGAGATAAATGGAATTTTCACCACATAGACTATTGGTAATTATAACGAGTTCCTTTTTTATTAAAGTTCCGAACATTGACAAAATGTCTGATATGAACTCAAACAACTAACTAATTGTAATAGAAAGGTAATAAGTGATATAAGAGGAATAATAAACTTGAAAAAATTTCTTAAGGAATTAGAAATTAACATATGTTTATTATTCGGGAATAACACGGAATATACGAGTAAATTCGGACATGAGGTAAGGGGTTTTTCCCCACTTTTAATTTCTTGAGATTTACATTGTTCGCCACTTATTTATTTCATGTGGTGCATTGTGTAATTCAATTTGATATAAATTATCATTATTCCATTTATATTCATGGAATAATAAGATTCATTTGGTGGTGATTAACTTTTGGTCATAGTAATTGATTAATTACAACATGGTAAGGGGTTTCTTATCTCACTTTTTAATTCCGTGAGATTTCCATTATTTGCCACTTATTTCTTGCAAGTGGTGGGTTGTTTACTGAAATTTGATATATATTATCAGGATTATATTTATATTCAAGGTGCTATTTGATTCATTCGGTGGTCATAAACATTTTTTCATACAACTCGATTTAATACAATGTGGTAAGGGGTTTTCATCTCACTTTTTATTCATATGAGAATCAGGCTATATTTTCCACTATTTCCTTTTGTGTGGTGTATGTACTTCCTGTTATTTTATTATTTGTGTAATATAACTTAATTTGTGTGAATTTAAAACTTCATTTTATAATCCTTCTTTCATGGGGTGTATATTTCATAAGTTACCAATTCGGTAATGGAATTTCTTATTTCAATTTCCACTCATTAGTTTTTACGCAAACTTCATTAATTATATTACATAAAGATAATATGAGAAATCTCTATTTATTTATTTATGTAGTAATTTCCACATAATCACTCCATCTATAGATTCTAATGTCATTGATATGAACTAGATAAGAGTAATCCTAACTAAATTTTCATTCATTGAGTTAAACATTCAAGTCAATGGTGTTGTATTTACAAGAATATGTGTGAATGTACTTTAATTTATTTACACTAAATATCCAATAATATTGAGTGTATTTATGTTTTTCACACATTATTAATTCATTTATTTATCCTTAACCTAACGATAGAGTCTTTATAAGGGATTTCATCCCAATTTTCATTCCATTGAGACTTATTTGTGGTTATGTGCCAATTCACTTTTATATGGTGTATATACTGTAATTTGACATAGTACATCATGAATCCCTTTATTATCATGATATTATAATGTTTTTTTACAAGACTTATGTGTATTCAAGCATCTCTCAGTTTCATAGGAATTATAACTAAAATATCATTTTAAATGTTTAAAGGATTTATTATTCTAAATATTTCTCATTAATATCCATGTTTTAAAAATGTTTTTAAGTATTTATTTATATGGAAATTAAGGTTTTAAATTAAATTAAATTTTAAAAGTTTCAACGTTTCATGGGACACATTGATTCAAAAATCTATTTTAAATGGCTTATTGATAAGTAGTGAGACTTTTAAATATTTTCATGAATAGGGGGGAAATTTCTCTCAAATAGTTTCTATTATTGTTTTCATCTATGTCAATATCATTCATTATACTCGATTGAGGTTAATTTATTATAATACAATCTTCTATATTTTATTTAATGTGTTATGTTTGATAGTGGATGTGATAATTTTATACCATTTATGGTTTGTGGTTAAAATATTTACATTTTTTATGCTAGTTGTAGTAAAAATGATTAGTTTATGATTTAACATTTTCATATGAGAAATAAATTGGAATTAGTAGGTGATGGGTGGAGACCACTATAGCTTCTCAATGCATCAGTTGGTCTTATGATACAAGCTTGTGTCTTGGCACAAGTCCTTCAAAAAAATTGTATTTGTTGTATTGGCACGAGGCTTTCACTATGTGGTTATGATATCCAGTATTATGCATTCCATCATTAAGAAATTAGCTATTAATATTACATGTGATTTTTAAACTAGTTGAATATCCCTGTGAAAAAATAAATGGAATTATTTTATTTATATATTCCATATTATGCAGAAGAATAAGTTTAAAAGGCTTGTGTTTTAGTCTTATACATTGCCTAAAATGTTTATTCTAATTTATGAAAGTTTTTTCTATATTGTTAACCTTTCTGAGCATCTAATCACACCCCTTTATATGTTTGATTTTTTTTCCAGAATGTGAATAAGTATAATATGATTGACCAACATTTATAGGATAAGCGATATGAGTGTCTTCAAATGGGGAAAATGTTGTTGTTATTTATTTCATAATGTAATGTAAAACTAATGTATGTATCTACTATTTCCAAGGATACTAAAATAATTAGTCATTAGAGACATGATCTCTTATGATCATGCCAATTTTATGTAATAATGAACTGACTATTGATAACTGGGTCGGGGCGTTACAGTTGGTATCAGAGGAAGTTTAGTATAAATGTTAAAAACTTGATTTAGATAAACTCTGATTAGAGAATGTTATCAAAATATAGACATTGAGGACTATTACAAAATAACATCCAAAAATCTTGGTAGTGTAAATAATATGTGGCATTTCCATGAAAATACATCCCTGTCTGGATACAAACATTTAGTGGTGGCTCTGGAACAACTTTACGTTGGAGTGAAAACTCCAAAAAGGTGTTCTGGGATAGAACCTAAGTATTCTGGTACACGACAACGGGCCTTACGTCACTATTTGTATTGACACTCCTAGGGTATCTTCTTAAGATAATTCATATTTTAATATACAAATCTATTTTAAGGATATTAATATAAGATGAGAATAAATAACCTAGGTTAATCTTAATGTGTTTGAGATTGATAATAATGTGTCATGATATTTTCTAAATAACTTCATGACTATTTTTACTAAAAAAAATATTTATGGTTTTAGTTAATGGATGGATTCCAATGAAGTCATATTAACATTGAACATGATTTACAAGGTTGGAACGATGGTGGAAATGAGAAAAAAAATGGAATGTTGATAGGCGTAAAATATATCATGTTTATATTGAATCAGTATTTAAAAAATATGATAATATATATATATATATTAACCAACTCATGGAATCAACAAAGAATAGAAAGGTGGTTAATGATAAGAGCTCCAGCAGTGGGGACCATGGAGAAAAGAAAGCTCATTTTCCACCATGCCGGAAATGTGGAAGGAGACACCGAGGAAAGTGTCTCAATAGAACAATTAAATGATTTATGCGTGGGAAAGAAGGCCCTAAAGTAATGAATTGTCGTGGAAAATGAAGAGTACCATGGAACAAAATAAAAATGATCCCAAGAATATATTTACAGTCATTTTCAATAAATTTTGGGGACCTGGGCATTACCCGATTCAGTGCCCTATTCTATAAGATAATCTCTCGATCAAGTAAGAACCTATGTGGAAAAAATTGATAGAGAAATGTTTAAAAGTTTTAGTTCTATTTTTTATGGGATTAATTTGGAATAATTTTATCTTGTATGTGTAACACTACAGTTTGTTATGTGAAAATATTATTCAAATAATAATTATCTTTTCTTTTGTGGATATAATTATGAGTAACTATTTGGGTTTATATATATCCTTGAATTTGAGGCAATTATAGGTTAATAATTTTTAGGATGAAAATGCGAGGTATGAGATAAGATTTTTGGTTAAATTATGTTATGGTTATTTTGAAAATTTTATTTCTTTTTGGGAATGTTATAAAATATAATTTTCGAAAAAGTACAATATGTAGACCGTGAGATAACCAATCGCGTTAGACAATGCTATGGAAATCAAACCCACAACCAACGTCTGATTGGAATTTATCACCTACCACTGGACTACGTGAAGTCCTCAGTTTGTGTGACAAATTATTTTCAGTTAAATACGTTTATTAGTCAATAATTAGTTTATTTGGGATCTTATGTTTTATCAAATTGGTATCCTACGTGTAGGAACATGATTTAGTGATTATGTTATAAATGTTGTTTTGGAAGACGTTCGCTCAATTCGGAACACTATATGCCTGTGGAAAATAGAATACTATAGGTTTTCCATTTAGTAGTAATGATGATTTTTTATCTATGTTTTTATTGTTGATATATAGTAATTTGGGTTATTTATGGAAATGATTAACCAATCATAGAGAATATGTGATTAGGTTAATTACAATTAAGTATGTGACTCTAAGAGTAGTCAATGTTATTTGGAGATAAAATTTAACGTGGAAGACTACGTAATCAAATTATTCCAAGTTTTTGTATTCAATATTAGTTTGTATTATATTGGAGGATTTTAAGGACAATTGTTTATTGAATGGTATTTATTGAACATTAGGTATTGTTGGATTAATATTAGAAATTAATGTTAGTATTTCTTTCTCTAAATTATGGAACTCTACTTATCAATTATTATTTTTTATTCAATGAAGAAATTAATTCATAAACATTAGGGAAAGGATCATAAACCAAAAAATGCTTTATCCTAATACATTACATTATTGATCATAGATTTATGAATTTGAGGCCCTAAATTTTCCATTCACTTTTTCCGTGATTTCTGACATCAATCCTTTCTATAAATATTATCATTTTTCCTCAAATTATAATTTCCACCAATGTTCTCCTATTCAAAATCCTAATTTGCTGGTGACTTTTTCATTTCCCTTTCCCTCTTATTATAACTAAATTTCAATAATCCTATTTCCAAAGAGGATTTTCCACAAAGGTATTTTCTATTTTTAGCCTTTTATTTAATAAAAACAATTTCAAATTGTGAGGATGTAATTTATTGAAGGTGGGAAGAATTCAACACCTCTAGATTCTAAGGTATGCTTCCCTTTGAATAATACAATAGCATGTAATTTATGCAACACAGAGTTCAAGTGCACCATGACCTATCAAACAAGTCTTTTAGAAAGCGGTTATGAATTTTAATAACACAATTTTGAATTTTATATGTATCCCATATAAATTTAACATTCATATTTTGTGTTTCTTAGACATAATATAAGGACAAATTCAATATTTTAGAAAAAAGAATTAATTTTAAAAAAAATGCAGTTTTTTCGCCATTTAATGGAGAACCCTATCTAAATCAAATATTTAACACGTTTATATGTCCTATTAGACAATATTAGATTGTTCATTATAACTGGGACAACAACAAAATTTTGGGTAAATTTTTTGGTATTTTTCTGAAAAATTCATTTTTTATGAATATTGAAAAATACTGTATTTTAATTCAAAACTGTCTTATAATTGAAATTATTTATATGGTTAGATTATATTTTTAATTGTTTTTAAAGTGTAAGTAGATTAAATTTTTACCATTTAATCCAATATTTCCTATTGTAAGAAATTTTATTTTGAAACTAGACATAAAAAAGTGTCAATCTTTTGATAGTTATTATTTCTTTAAATATACGCTTTTAGTTATAACCACGAGAATTAATTTTAAATTAATTGATGCAACATCGATGTTTTGAATTTTGAAAAATATACATAATTTTTTAATTCTGAATATAAAATATAGATTAGGATGAATGGTTGGTATTTTTCTAAAAAACATCTATTTTTGATGAATAGTGAAAACACAAAGTAGTTGTAAAAAAACTCACTTTTTCATTTAAGTGATATTTTACCAATTATGTAAAATAAATTTTTTAAATCCGACATAAATAGTAGTTATTAGTATGTAAAATGTGGTTTAATAAGATGAAAATATTTTTTGATGAGTGGTAACTTTTGACTTTTATTTACCGTGGTTAAAGTTAAATAGGGTAAATCAAGGTAAAAATAATATTATAGTAATATTAAATTACCCTATCACGTGTCCTAATCCTATTGGTTGATACATTTCTTACTATGGGAATCCTTGGGTCGATTTTGAGACCCCATGGAGCCACATAAATTGATTATGACGATATATTAATTAATTTAAAGTAATGACAAAAATGACATAAACATATATCATTTAGTAAATCAATTCTTACACAGGGTAATATAAGTTATATTTTCGAATATAAATATTTATTTTAAAGCTAATAATATTTACTACAGCATGGTATTTATATTATAATTTTTAGATATCAAATATATTAAATTATTTTTGACACAGTAACATTGTAGTGTTTACGTCATTAAGGAATGATTTAAATAAATAAGATGACAAATATTAAAACAATATCCAAAAAAATTCAAATTATTATTGGATTATTTTATTTCAAACAATATTCATCTTATCTTTTAATTTAATAAGTTTTTGACCTTTAGAAACTAAAAATCATTATTTAATAAAATAATATTTTCAAACATTCCTAAAGAGACCCTCCCCCCCTTATAAAAATCCATAACCTCTAACCCATTACTCACACCAATCAAGCCCCTTGTATTATCAAAACCCTTCCCAAAAAATCTCTCAATATCCCTCTATGCCATCGAGAAGCCTTACCTTTGGCAGAAGGCACTTCAAAAATATTTTTGGTTCATACCAATTGGAGTTACCCGATATAAAGGTAACGTATTCTCTTAATTTCATTTTTTTTATTTTACTTCCCTAAACCCCTATGTATCATCCCAAGCTTCCATGGTACACTTATCTTTGAATAATACATTAGCTTCTATTGTATGCAACTTCGAGTTCTAACAAATACCACAACCAATAAAACTATCCTATATGAATAGTAATACCCACTTTTTGAAATTTTATACATTTTTTATTTCAAAATGGAATTCATTTTTGGATTTGAAATATTGAAATTAGCTTAGGGTTAATTTTTGGTACTTTTCAGATGACGTTCATATTTTGATGAATAGTCAAAATTACTAAATTTTTATTAAAAATAACTTTTTTATTCGAAATAATTAATAGTGATAAATTATGAATTTGAGTGAATTTAAAGTATATTTAGAATACATTTTTACCATTTAATACAATTTTTTCCATTAGATGTAATTTCACATTTAAAACGGACATAAACAAGTGTCAATCTTTTGATAGTTATTATTGTTTAAAAAAACACTTTTTGTTTTGACAGCTGGAATTAATTTTAAATTAATTTCTACCACTTTTGTGTTTTGAAATTAGAAAAATGGATTCCATTTTTATAATTAGGGGGTCCAAATTTTGTATATAGGTAACTTTTATTTCTTGACATTTTGAATAATTACTTCGGTAAATATTTTATTTTTCATGGTCAAACGGTATATACAGTAAATAAGGGTAAAAAATAATATTATAATAATATTAAATTACCCTAAAATGTGTCCTAACCCTATTTATTGAAACATGTCTGACCATGGGCATCTTCGGGTCGATTTTGGGACCCCATGGATCCACTTGTAAGTGATAATGACACTTTATATTAATTAAGTTAAAGTAAATACAAAATGACATAAGCATATATATTTTAGAAAAACAATTTTACATATGGTTATATCTGTTATATATTTGACTATAAATATTCATTAGCAATATAATACTATTTCCTACATAATGGTATTTTATTTAAAAATTTTAGTCATTGAATAAGTAAATTTATTTATGAAACAATAATGATGAAATATTTTCCTTATTAAAGAAAGAATCAAATAATTGGTATTATAAATGTTAAAATAAATATAATTTGAAAGTTTTGATGAGATAAAAAAATTTATTGGTTAACATGACATGTTAGGATATCTTAAATTAATTTTGTTCAAATTAATAAAGAATTTAAGACTTTAACAAAAATAAATTATTAAATTGTGTCAAAATTGACATAAATGAGTTTTTAAAACAAATATTATATTATTAATTGATATTATATTCCTCAAAATATAAGGTTCAGCCAAAGGACATATATAATGATATTTTCATTATTAATGGACCACTTGGAGGTCTCTTGGATGTAGAGAGTACGTTTATTAACCATATAATATAAAAATAAAAAGAGACATGGTAAATGCCAAACAATTTAACTGAGAGTTAACTAAAAAAGATAAAGTTAATATAGTGACACAAACCTGTATAAAAACTATTGGTTGAGTGGTTATAGACCTATCCACACCATAACCTTTAAATAATCCACTTTTGAGCCATTAGAAACCAATTATGAATTTATTATAAAATAATAGTTCTAGCTTTTCCAAAGGATCCCCTCACCCCTCTTATAAAAGGGAACTCGCCCTTCTCTCTAATTTACACCTTCAAAGCCTTTTGGCTCAGCCAACCTCTACCCAAATATTCTCTCAACTTCCTTCACTTCATCCTAGATGATTTATTTTGATCATAAATCCCACATATGGATCTCTTTTGATCAAATCAAAAGGAAGAAGCTGAAGAGGAGGTAATGTTTTCCCCACCCTCTTTCAAGTTCCTTTCTTCTTCAACTTCTTCTTTCTTTGTTATTTCCATTATAAAATAATATTTCCAGTATAATCTATATATATTGATGTTATTATAAATATTTTACAACCATATTCATTATTTTATCCCTCCTTTGAATGACATGTCACCATACATGCATACACATGGCTTACCGTCTCAACGTCATGGTGTAATTGTTATTCAAAACATTATTATTTTTATGGGTATGATAATGATGTGTAATTGATGTAAATAATAAATATAACATTATAATGATTCTGTATATATGATATACCATATGATTATATATGAATTTAATATCAAAAGAATGATATTGTCACTCGTTCTTACGTACGGACGACCGTCTCCACAAACGCGATGAGATTCATTCCCCATCGTATCCATTCAAGAATAATTCTCATTTGATGATTAAAAATAATTTTTCAGGACTTGATATCATTCTGGATATGAATAAGATACAACCTATCCATTACAAACACTTCTTATGTAACAAAACATATAAAAGAAAATGAGTAAGTTAACACCCAAAACGATGATAATACTATGATATTATTAACAAAGAAATGTTAAAAGATCATATAAGATATCATATTAATGTATATGATTCTTGTATAATTTAATAACAATTATTTCTCCATTATACCGGAGGTTAACCTACCTTCAACCAAGGAAAATTAAAAGTTAAGGGTTTATTTCACAATCTCTTCACTATCTGAGGTTGTTTATACGTACTTATCTACTAGGAACCCTTTATCATCAACATCCATGTTTCTTAAAAATGTATTTAAAATCATTATTACTATTTTATAGACTATGGGTTAATGTCATTTATACCCTTGTTTACTTTTTATAAGATTTTTATAATGAAATCTTTCCATCATTTTCCAAACAAGTTCATTTTAATCCTTTTCGACAAAATTAAGGTAAGAATATCTTTTTTTAACTTATACGATAGGTGAGACTATTTTACACCGTTATAAAATCATTGAAGCTTACCATAAAATCTTATAAGAATATTTTGAATGTAACGTTTTTATTTTATAATTATGCGACTTTTAAATTATTTCAAAAGGAATATTTTATGGTTTTTTGAAAGGTAATCTTTATCAAGATCAGAATTTTAAATGTTTAAAAGATTTATCATTCTAAATATTTTTAATTAATTTACATGTTTTCAAAATGATTTTAAGGATTTATTTATATGGACATGAATGTTTTGAAATTATTTTTCTTTTCAAAAGTTTCAATGTGGTATGGGACACATTGATTCAAAAATCTCTTTTAAATTACATCCTTTATAAATGTGTGACTTTTCAATGATTTTAAAAAAATATATTTCTCTCAAATAGTTTTGATTTAATCTATGTCAACATCCTTTGATGTATTTTAACATTATTTGAAGTTTATTTTTTATGATACAAAATATCCATACCGTATTGAAGGTTTTCTGATATGTTTGACTGTGGATGTGTTATTTTTATACCATTCATGGTTTATAGAGAAAGTAGGGACATTTCACATGCTAGTTTTAATATGAATGTTTATGTTATGTTTAAACCTATTCATATGAGGAATGTATTGGACTTAGTATGTGACGGGTGGATCCCACTATATCTCCTTTATGCATAGGTAGGTCTCATGAGAGAAACTTGTGTCTTGGAACAAGTCCTTGAAAAATCTTATTTGTAGTCTTGGCACAAGGCCTTTACAATGTGGTTATGATAGTATGGGATTATGCATTCCAACCATATTAAAGTGGTTAGTGATATTTCATGTGAGTATTCGACTAGTATAATATCTATGTGAATAAGTAAATGGCATTACTTCAATTTTATTTTTTCCCTATTATCCTGATGTTCATGTTTATAAGGCTTTTGTTTTAGTTATACATTACCTTAAATGTTTGTTCTTATTTATGATAGTATCCACTATATTGTTATCCTTACTGATCATCTGATCTCACCCCTTTCTATGTTTTATTTTTCCAAGGATTACAAGAAGTGTATTGTGATTGATATGCAGGGTTAAGCCAAGGGAATAATGGCATTCATAAATGATTATTTATGTTGTTTTGTATGTTATAAAGTGTAATGTAACATTCATGTATGTAATCTATTTTCCAAGATTGGTAAACTGATTGGTCCTTAGGGATTTGATTCCTTGTAATCATGACAATGTATTAAAATAATTCACCGATTCTGGCTAACAGGTGTCGGGGGATTACAATTGGTATCAGAGGAAGTTTAGTACAAACCTTGGAAACTGGATTTAGATAAACTCTGATTAGAGCACATTTCCCTAAGATAGATTTTGAAGATTAGTATAGACGAACTTCCAATAATTTTGGTATTGTATAGTTTTTTACGTTTTCCGAGAAATACATCCATGTCTGGATACGAGCAGGTAGAGGCGGCTCTGGCACAACAGTACCTAGGAGTAAAACCCAAAAACAACGCATTGAGCGAGACTCGACGAGAATTGGTGCACGACAATTGGACTTTCTGCACTCTTGGTTACAACACTCCCGGGGGATATGCTTAGGATAATTCTCATTTCCTTTTAAAACCATTTTGAAATGTTTATGAGTATATACTTCCTCAAAGAAAACATTTTTTTGATTATGGATTATATCCATAAAATGTTCAATTTGTGTCAAGTGTTTTACAAGTTTGGATTTATATTTTGAGATTCATAATCTAATCTAGTGTATGCCATTGTATAGAAATGGAGCCCAGTAGAAGGAATGTGAACTCCATCAATACGTATGATCCAAAGAGTAAGAAGGATCACATCGTTCATGGTATTAATCCAACATTTAGAAGGGAAATAGTCTCCCATGTTTTCTCAACATATGAAGAAATAGTATCATATGTTAATAAGATAAGTAAATAATTCTTCGAGTCATATGGATTTGAAGGGAAGTAAGAGAAGAAAAGGATGGAAGAGAGAATGATGGATAAAGGGAAGATCGAGAAGAAGAATTTTCTCATATATGATAACTGTGGGAAGAAACACCCTGGAACATTCCTGAAGGGAATGTGAGTTTGTTATAGGTGTGGAGAGAAAGGACACCGAGTACATGACTTCAAGGGTAAGAAAAATGTTTCGAATGTAAAATTCTTCATCTTCAAGGAGTTGGGATACTACGTGAACCAATGTCCAAATCATAAGAGTATAACGCAAATGATGTTATTGGATTATAATCATGTTATTATAATACCTCAGATGAAGAATAATTACTGTTGTTCTTATGTTGTTATTTCATTTCTGTGTTGTATCAATATTATACTAGAATACATGAATTATGGTGATAAATAAGGATTGTACTGCAGTACTATTTTATTGAGGATTTGAGATTATATGGTTCTAAGAAAAGTGACTTAATAGTAAGCTACACTTTTTGGAAAATATATAGTTGAAGGAATGGTAATCCTTAATATGGTCTTGATAATGAGGTAGTGTTTTTTGGAATAATATATGGTTGATTTTGGTAATTTATAATGTTACGATGTTGTAATGGAATACATGATGAAGGCGTTCACATGTTATTACATGGAAAAAAGGATCCCCATTATGTTTAACATCCATTTAAATTTTTGAATGAGTGTTTGGATATAAGTATTTCAGATAATTCTAAAGGCTGGAAGGGATTAAGTTTGAAATTGGATACTATTGTTAGGGTTATTTTTTGATTTCCATAAAAAGGACAACCCGGAGGTCGGGCAGCTACCCGTCACATTTGGCAAGGCCACGAGACTTGAACCTGCAACCGAAGGGCGACAAGGGCGTATCACCTACCACTAGCACACATTATGTCCTAGATTGAATAATGTAGTTTATTTAAAATGGATTGGTAGATGAATTATAAATTCATTTTTTGGAACCCAATATGAATAAGATAAATAGAATATTTTTAAGTTATATTATCTTTTAGAGTGAAAGATGATTTTGTGGTAGAAATTAGTTAAATATTGGAACTCTACTTATCATGTATATATATATATATATATTTCTTCTTTTATTCAATGAAGAAATAAATTCATAAACTTTAGGTAAGGCATCTTAAAACCAAAAATGTGTTATCCTAATACCTTAAATTTTGCTGAACCAATGGTATATTAAATCATCATAGATTGGTGGCTTTAAGGACCATAATTCTATAATTGTTTGTGATTGATGACCTCAATCACTGCCTAAAAATATTTATGTTTTCCCTCCAATTATATGTCTCTAATTTCTACCAATGTTCTCCTAATCGAGGTCATAATTTTGTGGTGACCCTTTCATTTCTCTTTTCCTCTTATTAAGACTAAATTTTATTAACATAATTTCCTATGTGGGTTTTCCCAAAGGTATTTTCTATTTTCATCCTTCTATTTTAGAAAAATAATTTCAAATTGGGAGGATTCAATTTATTAATTCAGGGTAGAATAAAACACCCCACGCTTCCTCGGTACACTTTGCTTTGAATAATACAATAGCATGTGTTATACGCAACTTCGAGTTCTAACACACACCACAACCAATCAAACTAGCCGTTATGAATAGTAATACCCACATTTTAGAATTTTATATTTTTTATCTTTCAAAATGGACTTTATTTTTCAATTAATAATATCGAAATGATCTTAGGGTGAATTTTTGGCACTTTTTGGATAACTTTCATATTTTGATGAATATTGAGAATTACTAAATTTTAAATAATTTTTTTTAATCGAAATAATTAATAGTGAATTTTTTTTAATTTGAGTTATTTTATAGTATATTTAGAATATATTTTTACCATTTTATTAAATTTTGGTCATTTGACATAATTTTACATGTAATCCCGACATAAAAAAGTGTCAATATTTTGATAGTTATTATTTCTTAAAAACACGCTTTTTGTTTTGACAGCAGGAATTGATTTTAAATTAATTTCAGCCACTTTTTTGTTTTGAATTTATAAATATTGATTCCATATTTAGAATCATGAGGTCCAAATTGTGTAAATAGGTAACTTTTATTTTTAGACATTTTGAATAATTACTTCGGTAAATATTTTATTTACGATGGTTAAAGGGTAAATCTGGTAAATAAGGGTAAAAAATAATATTATAATAATAATAATTTTCCCTAAAACGCATAATAACCCTATTAGTAGAAAAATGTCCAACCATGGGCATATTTGAGTCGATTTTGGGACCCCATGGATCTACTTGTAATTGATAATGAGACTTTATATTAATTAAGTTAAAGTAAATACAAAAATGACATAAGCCTATATCTTTTAGAAAAACAATTTTTATGTAGGGTTATATATGTTATATATTCGACTATAAATATTAATTATAAATATAAAAATATTTAATACATAATGGTATTTTATTTAGAATTTTTAGACATTGAATAATTACGTTTATTTATGACACAATAATGATGCACTATTTTTCTTTATTAATGAATGAATCATATAATTGGTATTATAAATGTTACAATAAATATAATTTGAAAGTTTTGATGACATCCAAAACTTTTATTGGTTAATATGACATGTTTTTATTTCTTAAATGAATTTGTTTAGAATTAATAATGTTTTTAGTAGTTTAACAAATATCAATTAATAAATAGTGTCAAAATTGACATAAATGAATTTTTAAAACAAATATTATACTATTAATTGATATTCTATTCCTTAAAACCTAAGGTTCGGCCAAAAGACTTATATAATCATAGTTGTATTATTAATTGACCGAATGGGGGTCTCTTGGAAGTATATTGTATGTTTATTAACTATATAATATAAAAATACAGAGAGACATGGTAAATGTCAAACTATTACAGTAAGGGTTAAATAAAAACGTTGAAGTTAATATAGTGGTCCAACCTATATAAATCCTATTGGTTGAGTGTTTCTCGACCTATAAACACCTTAAACTTTAAATAATATACTTTGGATCCATTTTAAATCGAATATGAATTTATTATAAAATAATATTTCTAGTTTTTCCAAAGGTGCCCCTCACCCCTTTTATAAAAGGGCACTCCCCCTTCTCTCTAATTCACACCTTCAAACCTTTTGGCTCGGCCAACCCCTGACCAAATATTCTCTAAACTTCCCTCAAATAAACCTAGAGGCTTTATTCTGATCATAAATCCTACCTAATGAGCTGTTTTGATCAAATCAAAAGGAAGAACCCGAAGAAGAGGTAATGATTTCACCACCCTCTTTCAAGTTCCTTTTTTCTTCAACTTCTTCTTTCTTTGTTATTTAGATTCTAAAATAATAACTCTATAATCCTCTATATACTATGATGTTATTATAAATATGGTGCAACCATATTAAGAATTATATCCTTCCTTTGAATGACATGTCACCATACATGCGTACGTTTGGCTTACCTTCTCCATGTCGTGGTGTAATTGTTATTCAAAACATTATTATTTGGATGGGTATGATTATGATGTTTAATTGATTTAAATAATAAATATAACATGATAATGATCATTTATATATGATATACCATCCAATTATATACGATTTTAATATCAAGAGAATGATATTGTCGCTCGTGCGTACGTACGGACTGTCGTCTCCACGAACGCGATGAGATCCATTCCCCATCATTTCATTCAAGAATAATTCTAATTTCATGATTAAAAATAATTTTTAAGGACTTTATATCATTCTATATATGAATAACATACAACCTATTCATAACAAACAATGCTTATGTAACAAAACATATAAAATAAAATTAGTAAGTTAACACCCGAAACGACGATAAATCTAAGATATTATTAACAAAGCAATGTTAAAAGATAATATATGATATAATATTAATGTATATGATTCTTGTATAATTTAATAACAATTATTTCACCATTATACAGGAATGTAACCTACCCTCAACCAAGGAAAAGTACAAAGTAAGGGTTTATTTCATAATCTCTTCATTATTCGAGGTTGTTTATACGTAATTATCTACTTGGACCTCTTTATCATCCACATCCTAGTTTCTTAAAAATGTATTTCAAATAATTCATAATATTTTATAGAATATGGGTTAAAGTCATTTATACCATTGTTGAATTTTTATAAGATGTTTATAAAGGAATCTTTCTGTCATTTTCTAAACAAGGTCCTTTTAAACCTTTTTGACAAAATATATGTAAGAATATCTTTTTTTAAACATATATGGCAGGTGAGGCTATTTTCCGCCATTATAAAACAGTTGAAGCTTCCCTTACAATCTTATAAAAATATTTTGAACGTAAATGTTTTATTTTATAATTATATGACTTTTAAAAGATTTTAAAATGAATATTTTAAGAATTTCTGATAGGTACTCTTTATCAAGATCAGAATTTTAAATGTTTTAAAGATTTATCTTTATAAATCTTTTTAATAAATCTCCATGTTTTCAAAATTATTTTAAGGATTTATATATATGGACATGAATGTTTATAAATGATATTTCTTTTCAAAGTGGTATGGGACACTTTGATTAAAAAATCTCTTTTAAATTGATTCCTTTATAAATGTGTGACTTTTCAATGATTTCAAAAAAAAGACATTTCTCTCAAATAGTTTGGATTTATTCTATGTCAATATACTTTGATGGATTTTAAGCTTATTTGAAGTTTATTTATTATTATACAATCCTTCCATATTGTATTCAAGGTTTTGTGATATTTTTAACTATCTATGTGTTATTTTTATACCATTCATGGTTTAGGGAGAAAGTATTGACATTTCGTATGCTAGTTTTAATACGAATGTTTATGTTATGATTAAACCTGTTCATGTGAGGAATGTATTGGACTTAGTAAGTGACGGGTGGAGCCCGCTATTTCTCCTCGATGCATCAGTAGGTATCATGAGACAAAATAGTGTCTTGGCATAAGGCATTGACAAAATCTTATTTGTAGTCTTGGCACAAGGCCTTGACTATGTGGTTATGATAGTCTGGAATCATTCATTCCATCAATATGAAAGTGGTTAGTGATATTTCATGTGATTATTCGACTAGTAGAATATCGATGTGAATAAGTAAATGGAATTACTTCATTTTATATTTTCCATATTATGATGAAGTTCAAGTTTAAAAGGCTTTTTTTAGTTATACATTTCTTTAAGTGTTTATAATTATTTATGAATGTTTCCCCTATATTGTTATGCTTAATGAGCATCTGAGCTCACCCCTTTCTATGATTTATTTTTCCTAGGATTCCAAGAAGTGTATTGTGATTGATATGCAGGGTTAAGACAAGGGAATAATGGAGTTCATAAAGGATTATTTGTGTTGTTTTGTATGTTATAGAGTATAATGTAATATTCATGTGTGTAATATATTTTCCAAGACTTCCAAACCTATCTGTCGTTAAGGACTTGATTCCTTGTAATCATTCCAATGTATTAAAATAATGCACCGAATCTGGGTAACTGGGGTTGGGGAGTTACACCAAAAACTCTTCTATTCCTTTATTTTATAAAACAAAAATTATCTAAAATATACTATTTTATTTATATGAGAAGTATTCAAATTAAACTTACACACACCTCCATCTAATGGGGAAAGAACATACTATTTCTGTGGACGGCGAACTACTCCCTCATGAAACAATGATTGTTTAATCTTCTCCAAAAACATCTTATGGTGACCATTAAGATGAAAATTTATTTATATATGATATATAATATTGTTATATTGTATCTATACTTCTGTATTGTTCATTTATATCATACCTCTTTGGTTTCTAGAATGGGTAAATAAGATATTTGTTATTCGAAAAAGTGCGGACTACTTCCCTCAAAGTGATATGACTCGTTCATGCCATACATGTAACATATAAAGGAGGGAGTTATTTAAATTTAATAACATATATATTATTCTGTAATTATAATATACCTGTGTATTATTTTATTATACCTCTAAACATAAAATAGAAATGAATGTAGCGTTCATTCGTACATACGACTTATCATCTCCATGAATGGTGTATTTGATTTCTTAAGTAAAATGACATGGAATATTATAAATACATATAAATGGGAAATATATGATATATATGATATCTAAATCATGAATATCATTCTGGAGATAACCTAATTTCCCCCACATGCACAATTTGTAATTATAACTAGATCACTTTTGACTTAAGTTATGCACATCGACAAAATGTCCGATATGAACTCAAAAAATTAACTAATTGTTATTGAAAGGTAATAAGTGATATAAAAGGAAAAATAAAATTGAAAAATGTACTTATGTAAGTAAAAATTAACTTACATTTATTATTTTTTAATAACATGGAACATACGATTCAAGTCAGACACAAGGTTAAAGTTTTCTTATCTCAGTTTTAATTCAATGAGATTTCCACTGATCGCAACTTATTTATTACATGTGGTGCATTTTGTAATTTCATTTGATATATATTAAAATTAATCCATTAATATTTATGGTATATTGTGATTAATGTTTTGGTTATTATCTTTTGGTCATATGACTCGATTGATTACAATGTTGTAATGGGTTTCTTATCTCACATTTAATTCTGTCAGATTTCCATTGTTCGCCAATTATTTCATGGAAGTGGTGTATTTTTTATATAAATTTGGTATAGATTATAAATAATCTCTTTATATTCTTGGTGTTATTTTATTAATTTGGTGGTTATCAACTTTTGTACATATGAATTGATTGATTACATCTTGGTAAGGGGTTTTCATCTCAATTTTTATTCCAGTGATATTCTTGCAATATTTTACACTATTGCCTTTTGTGTGGTGTATGTACTTTCCATGATTGTATTATTTGTGTAATATAATATAATTTATAGGTATTTTCAACTTAATTTTATGATCCTTATTTCATGGGTTGTATGTTTAATATGTTATGAAATTGTTAATGGAATTTCTAATTTCAATTTTCATTCATTGGGTTTTACGCAAACTTCCTTGATTATTTTACTCCATGATTATGTGTGAAATCACTATTTATATATTTATGTAGTAATTTACACTCCCCTTTGTGTGTATAAACTTTTTTACACTCATAATAAACCAACTAATAAATTCCAAAGTCATCGATATTAACTTGATAAGAGTAATCTTAACTCAATTACCATTCATTGAGTTAAACATCTGAGTCATTGGTGTTTTTTAGAAGAATAGGTGTGAATGTACACTGATTGATTGACACTGAATATCCTTTCATATTTAGTGTATTTATATTTTTCACACATTATTGTGTCATTTATTTATCCTTAACAAAAGGATATAGTCTTTATAAGGTATTTAATCTCAATTTACATTCCATTGAGACTTCTTTGATGTTCTTCACCAATTCACATTTATATGGTGTGTATACTGTACTTTGACATATTATATCATGAATATCATTATTCTCATGATATTATAATTTTTTTTACCATAGTTATTTGTATTCAAGAGTATCTCATTTGGTTAGTAACACTAACTAAAATATCATTATCAATGTTTTAGTGATTTATTCTTCTAAATCATTCTCATTAATGTCCATGTATTAAAAATGGATTGAAGGATTTATTTATATGGAAATTAATGTTTTAAAATTAAAATTATTTTTAAATGTTTCAAAGTGGTATGGGAATATTTGATTCCAAAATATATTTTAAACAACTTGTTGAAAAATAGTGATACTTTTAAATGTTTTTATGAAAAAAGGGTGATATTTCTCTCAAATAGTTTTGATGATTATTTTCATCTATGTCAATATCCTTCATTATACTCAATTGAGGTTTATTTTTTATAATACAATCTTCTATATTGTATTGAATGAGTTATGTTTGACTGTCGATATTCTATTTTTATAACATTTATGGTTTTTGGTTAAAATATCAACATTTCGTAAGCTAATTTTAATATGAATGATTAGAGTATGTTTCACCCTTTTCATATGAGAAAGGAATTTAACTTAGTAGATGATGGATGGAGCTCTCTATAGCTCCTCAATGCATCGGTAGGTCTCATGAGACAAACTACTATATTTTCACAAGGCATTGACACGATATTATTTGTAGTCTTGGCACGACGCTTTGACTATGTGGTTATGATGTCCGACATTATGCAATACATCATTATGGAAATATCTATTGATATTACATGTGATTATTCTACTAGTTGAATATCCATGTGAATAAATAAATTGAATTATTTGATTTATATTTTCCATATTATGCATAATCTTACGTTTAAAAGGCATGTTGTTTTGTCTTATACATAGTCTTAAAAGTTTACACTTATTTATGAATGTTTCTACTATATTGTTATCCTTACTGAGCATCTGAGCTCACACCTTTCTATTGTATATTTTTCCAAGATGTGAAGAATTATATTATGATTGAACTACAAGGATAAGATAAGGGATATGAGTGTGTTAAAAGGGGTCACACTTTTTTTATTTTTCATTTCATAATGTAATCTAAAATTTTTGCATGTATCAGGTATTTCCAAGGCTACTAAACTAATCATTCTTTCGAGACATGATCTATTGGGAACATGAAAATGTTATGTAATAACGCACTGACTCTAGGTAACTGGGGTCAGGGAGTTACAGTATCCTATCCTATTTTACCTTACTAGCATCACTTTATGTCATACTATGTTGGTTAGGATATCGTGGTATACATGCATTGTTTCTTTTTTGGTTTTAACGTTTCATCATTTTGTGGGATTGTAGATTTGTGTATGCATATAGGTATATATGTAATGCCTCCCATTATAGTGATAATCCTACTCAGTTCTAGTCACCATCCGCTGACCAATTGGAGGTAGGCTTGGGGAGTCGCGACATGTGACCAACTGGTATAGGTTGTGACATAGTGGTATCATAGGTGGTAGGTTATAATTTATCAATGGGAGTCTATGAGATTGGTTTAGGTTAATAGTTTATTGTGTTATGAGTTCATATTATAGGCCATCGACTCCAATGTAGGTGTGGTGGCCGTTGTATCCATACACCAAGACTCTGGCCCCCTTCTTTTCAACTTGGTACATGAGAACACTGATTATAGAGTAAATAATGGATATGCATCATATAGGAATGAATTTTGGTCTATTTTTCATTCTTGAGTCAGCTCTAAATATATACACATTTACCATTATATATCTTGTTTTCATAAAGGATGCCCCTGAGAGGTATAACAACTAGGATTAGAAAGATTGATCATGAGGATGATCCCCTCAGTGATAAGGTTTGGATACATGGTCCACATCCCTATATGTTACCTCAAGGCAGTACCCCATCCATATCACCACCTGCAGATAATCACATAGTACACGAAATACAAATGGATGAGGTGTGGATGCTGATCACAATTCATGGGTTTCAGTAGAAGAATCCCATCAGGTTCCATGGAAAGCATATCCCTTAGGTGGATGAGGACGGGCTTGAGGCGGTGACTTGAGTTTCCAATCTAGTCAGGACTCCAACAGATCTGACGATGGTCCTGGAATTGATCCCTCTACACATATCAGCATGGATATGGTGGGGTTTAGTTACCCAATCTTACAATGAGGTAACTCATTCATGGAATGAGTTTGAGAACCATTTCGGAGGGGAGTTATCACCTTATAAGATAAGGGATATGCATACCTAGGAGCTTCTCTAGCTCGAGAAGAATGACATATTGGTATCTAATTATTCATTGAGGCTCATGAACCTCTCCAGATACTCAATATATATGGTACATGATCAGTACTTAAGGGTTCAGACCTTTGAGAAGGGTCTTCATAGAGACATATGAGCCTGTGTTATTCCTATGATAATTCCTAGTTATATCGGGGTTGTTGAGAATGATTTTGGTGTCAAAACATTATTTTCTAACTTGATATAGTCAGTCGTAGTCAGTAGTTTCTTAACAAGAGTAGATACCTCGATAGTAGGGAGATGATATCCATCTCTAGGACCTATATGTGGGATACATTTTAGAAGGATGACCTAGAATATGGGATATGCAGTTCAAGGCTCACAGGATGGGTCCAGTCAGGCTAGAGAGAGGCGGGGCTATTCATGTGATGGCTGGGAAAAGCTCACTCAATATTGTCTAAGCCGCCATTCTTCTAATAGGGAGATAGTATATGGTCCACTGAGGTAGATAAAACAATAGGAGTAGGAAGATCCACAGGGTGGTGGATGTGGAAGAGGAGTTGGGAGAGCATCAAGAGGTGGTCAATTTTTTGACTTGTTACCACCACCACAACTAAATGTTCCATGCTAGGATCAGGGAGCTGGAGGACATAGGATGGGACAACTGCTTACGATTGAGGCATATAACCTAGTGGATCTAGGAATGTTTCAATGTATGAGTTGTGACTTTTATACTATAGGTGAAGTACTGATAGATATAGGTGCTCGTAATTTCTTTGTTTTCACATATATGGTTCAAGACCTCATGATTTTAGTTGAACTGTCAACTCGACCCTTATGCTTAGAGAGACCAACCAGAGAAGACTCAGTGATCACATACTTGTGCCGACGTTGTGACATAACCCTAGAGGTGTGAGTTTCAGTTGGAAGCAATTGGTTCTAGCATTGAGGCCGTATAATTTCATTCTTAGTATAGATTGTTTATCCACAATCCATGCCCAGATTAACTATTTTAGCAAAAGAGTTTGGTATGTTCGTAGCAATAAAACCAAGTATTCCTTTGTTGGTGAAAAGGGAATCTTGGTAGCACATGATGAAATCATTCATGGGTGGGTGTAGCCAATTATTCATTAGGTGGATAACCTGACCTTTATTGTAGTTGATGTTATAAGCTACCAGTTTCCTATAGTGGTGGTGGAGTATGTGAACTTCTTTCCCGATTATTTTCTAGGTTTACCTCCACATTTAGAGACAAATATCTACACTGATTTAAACCCTCTGAATACATCGATATCTACACCAACAGATAAGATGGCTCCCACAATTTTTTTCGAGATGATGGAGAAATTTGGGGACTTGAGAAGAAGAGATTTGTTAGACCTAGTGTTTCACCTTGGGTAACCCTATTTTTGTTTTCAAAAATGGCATATGGTAGCTGGAAGTTGTGTGTGGCTTACCAAATCATGAACCAGGTGACTGTGAATAGGATGTATCAACTACCAATGATTGATGATCCCCTCTAATTGGTTGAGAGGGTCACGTTCGTTCTCAATGGTTGAGATCAGTTATATTCTTTTAGGTGCTAAGACAGATTTTGACAAGCACTCAAATCATTGATTTTTTAGAGGAAGGTGTTAAGTACATACTACATTACAATGCATTAGGAATCAAGATTTGTTGTATCTTGATGTAGAGGTAAGTAATGATTTCCAATGGTTAATTCTAGTTGAGGCCACATGATAATAACTACATGACTCAAGATATTGAGTTAGAAACGCTAGTATTCACATTGAATATGTGATGACACTACCTGATTGATGAGCTATTTATCATCTACTCTAATCACAATAGTCTCAAGTATATCTTCTCTAATAATGATCTAAGATTTAGATAGAGGTGATTGATATAGTTCCTCTAGGATTATGACTTTGATATTATCTATACTCTTATTAAGGGTAAAATAGATGATGATTGTCTTATCAGGAGATCTAGTTCATAGTTTCTGAATGAGGAATCATACTAGTTGGACTCATTAGATTTATCATTTTTGGCTGATGATGGGGAAGCATACCTATAATTCATTGTTGTAACCCCACCACTCTTATAGTGAGTCATGTAGACATAGCTCGGGGATACCGTGTGCAAGAATCTACATGCTCAGATATCCACAGGTAATTCTCTAAATGGTTATTTGAAATGCGTAGATAATGTCTTTCATTTAAGAGGATTCACAATAGTACAAGTGGAATTGTAGGAGGACGTTCAATGGTAGTTTCATATGCCCCATTTGGTGGTACGTCATGTTTTGACAAAATTATTCCAGGACCTTCGACATTAGTTTTGGTGGCTATGAATGATGAACAGAGTGGGGAAGTTTGTATCTTGGTTCCTTACTTGTCAGCATATTAAGGTAGAGAATCATGTCCCAATGAGTTTTTCTCATCCCCTTGAGGTGTTGGAATGGAAGAGTATGGGATATTGATGGAATTAATTATTTCTTTACCACATATGTGTATGGATAAGAGATAGTTTGAATCCATGGAGTTCCATCAATGATTATTTTGGATTTTCATTCTTGTTATAAATTCTGGTTGTGGAAGGGATTATATGAGTATTCTTAGACCTAGTTACTCTTGAGGATAGACTATTACCCATATACTGATGGCCAAATAGAGATGAACATTCAGGTTCTATAGGACATGCTACATTTATGGATGTTAGAGTTCAGGTGTTGTAGAATGAATCACTTACCAATGTTGTACATTATGTGTAACAACAACTACAATTACAACATTGGTGTGTCACCATTCGAGGATCTATTTGGTAAAACCTAATGGTCTCAAATTTTATAGATTGACCTAGGAGAGTCATCGCCTATGGGCCTAGAGTTGGTGAGAACTACATCAGAGAATGTGTTCATCATCCATGAGAGGATAAAGACTACCATGATCCATCATGAGTATTTTTCTGAGAGGTAGTGAAGCACATTGGAGTTTGAGGAAGAAGACCTTGTATTCCTACGGTTTTCACCTCGAAAGGGATTACATAGATTTGGATTGAGAAAAATGTTATCTATGAGGTTTGTTAGTGCTTATCAGATACTACATAGATTTGGCTATATGGTGTACTATTTAGCTCTACCCTCGTAGTTAGACTAGGTACACAATGTCTTTTACATGTCATAGCTAAGGAGGAACATTCATGACCCATCACACATCATTGAATAAGGGGAGATGGACAATGAGGATAGAGAATATTTTTATATGTAACCAATGAAGATAGAGGATTAGAGGGAGAGGATTATTCATGGATGATTGATTCCTTTGGTCCATGTATTGGGGAATCACATGAATCTTCAGGAGGGCACTTGGGAGAGTGAGGATCAAATTCATGCTCAATACACTCATCATTTTAGTAGCCTTTGTTTTTGGATTTTTGTGGACATAAAACACCAAGGTGGAGAGAATGTAATGTCCTCAAATTTTAGTGTATTATTGTAACATCCCAAGTAATTAATGAACAATAGATATTTTATTATTTTTCTATTAATGAATTAGATAGTGTTTTAGAGGCTTAAAATGAAAATAAATCCAATCTTAAGCATGGAATACACTAATATTTTTAAAAGATTGTTTTACTGCCTTTTGATGGAAATCCCTTTTTAAATCAAACTTTTGATAATTTTATAATCTATATTTTTCAAAATAAACATATTCATTATGATTGGGACATTGAAATTTACATTGTATAAATTTTTGGTATTTTTCTGACAATGTTCATTTTTAAATGAATAGTGAAAAATACTGCATTTTACATCAAAACTGCTTTTTCATTTAATTTAATTATATGGTTAGATTATATTTTTAATTTTTGTTAAATTGTAATCTGAATATATTTTTACCATTTATTCCAATGGTGGTCATTGGAATCAATTTTACTTTGAAATTGGACTTAAACTGGTGTCAATCTTTTGATACATATTGTTTCATAAAAACACGCTATTTGTCATGACAACGGGAATTATTTTTAAATCAATTATTTCAATTTCTGTATTTGGGATTTGGTAAAATGGATTACATATTTGGAATAATAAGGTTCAAATTATGTAATCAAGAATCTTTTTTTTGACATTATGAATAGTAACAACGGTAATTATCTTTAATTATCTTGATTAATGAGTAATCGGGTTGTTAAGGATAATAAAATAATATCATAATAATAATAAAATGACACCAACATGTGTCCTAATTCTACTGGTTGTCTCATGGCCGACCATGGGATGCCTTTTTCCAAACTTGGGGGCTCCATGAAATCACTTTTGTGAGAAAGTGACTTTTTATCTTTTTATTTTTTAAAGAATGTTAAATGTAACAAAGAATGTATCACCTAAGTAAAATATTTCTAATTTTGTCTACATAAATGATATTTTGGACAATAAATAATCATTAGAAAGATAAAGAGAGTTTCTAGATCATATATTTTTTTTATAATTTTTAGAAATTAAATAAATTAAATTATTTATGACATCATAATGATGCAGTGATCACCTCATTATTTGACGATTTAAATAAAATGGAAAGATAATGTAAAATCTAATACCTACACATGTCCAAAACCTATTCGGTGGGTATATTTCGTACCCTTATCACATTATACTCGAATTATATCAATGTGGGACCTTTAAAATCCGAAACCCATTTGAAAATAAAGTTACATTTCTTTACTTTCCAAGAGTGCCCCTCCTCTCCTCTTATAAATGGCCCCCACATCTACCTCCTTACCCACACTCCCTGTAACGCCCCGACCCCAGCTACCCAGAGTCGGTGCATTATTACATAACATTGGCATGATCACAAGAAAGATCAAATCCCGAAAGACCGATTGGTTTAGTAGCCTTGGAAACACTAGATATAATCATAAAGTTTTACATTACATTTCAAAGTGAAAAACTACTACAACAACAAAGTCTTCATATCCACACTATTAACCCCTCATAATATCCCTGAAAGTCATTCATAATTTACTTCTTCACTACCTGGGAAAAATAAAACATAGAAAAGGGGTGAGCTCAAATGCCCAGTAAGGATAACAATATAGCGGAACATTCAAAATAAGCATAAACATTTAAGGCAATGAATTACTAAAACAAAAGCCCTTTAAAATTGAACTTCAACATAGTATGGCAAAAGTAAAATGAAATAATGCCATTTACTTGTTCACATGGATATTCTACTAATCGAATAATCACATGCAATATCAATAACCACTTTCATAATGTTGGAATGCATAATGCCAGACTATCATAACCACATAGCCAAGGCCTCGTGCCAAGACTACAAATAAGATTTTTTCAAGGCCTTGTGCCAAGACACTAGTTTGTCTCATGAGACCTACCGATGCATCGAGGAGCTATAGCGGGCTCCACCCGTCACTTATTAAGTCCAATGCATTCCCATATGAAAAGGTTTAAACATAACATAAACGTTCGTATTAAAACTAGCATACGAAATGTCAATAATTTCACCATAAACTATGAATGGTATAAAAATAGCACATCCACAGTCAAACATATCACAAAACCTTCAATACAATATAGAAGTTTTGTATCATAATAAATCAACTTCAAATAATCTTAAAATCCATCAAAGGATGTTGACATAGATGAAATCAAAATTCTTTTTAAAGAAGTATCTCCTTTTATTTTGAAATCATTTAAGATCCATATAAAATAAAACATTTTCTTTGAAAATATTCTTATAAGCTTGTATGGAAAGCTTCGACGATTTTATAACGGCGGAAAATAACCGCACCCGCCGTATAAGTTAAAAAAAACATTCTTACCTCAATTATGTCGAAAAGGTTAAAAAGGGACCTTGTTTTGAAAACGGCGGAAAGATTCCTTTATAAACCACTTATAAAAGTCAAAAAGGGTATAAATGACTTTAACTCATATTCTAGTAAATAGTAAAAATGTTTTGAAATACATTTTTAAGAAACATGGATGTGGATGATAAAGAGATCCCAGTAGATTATTACATATAAACAACCTCAGATAATGAAGAGATTGTGAAATAACCCTTACCTTGTACTTTTCCTTGGTTGGGGTAGGTTAACCTCCTGTATAATGGTGAAATAATTGTTATTAAATTATACAAGAATCATATACATTAATATGATATCATATATGATCTTTTAACATTGCTTTATTAATAATATCTTAGTATTATCGTCGTTTCGGGTGATAATCGATTCGTTCTTCTTAAATGTTTGGTTGTGTAAGACATGTTTGTAATGGATAGATTATATCTTATTCATCATCAGAATGATATTAAAATTATTTTTAACCCTAAAATGAGAATAAGACTTGAATGGATACGATGGAGAATGAATCTCATCGCGTTCGTGGAGACGGTAGTCCGTACGTACGCACGAGCGACAATATCATTCTTTTGATATTAAAATAATATATAAATGAATGGTATATCATATATACAGAATCATTAACATGTTATATTTATTATTTACATGAGTTACACATCATTATTATACCCATCCAAATAATATTATATTGAATAACAATTACACCACGACGTGGAGACGGTAAGCCGTACGTACGCACGTATGGTGACATGTTATTCAAAGGGTGGATAGAATACGGAATATGATTGTACCATATTTATAATAAAATCACAGTATATGTGAGATACTGGAGTTATTATTTCAGAATGGTAAGAACAAAGGAAGAAGAAGTGGAAGAAGAAATGAACTTAGAAAAGGGTGGTGAAATCATTACCTCTTCTTCGGGTTCTTCCTTTTGATTTGATCAAAAGGGCTCCATAGGTTGGCTTTCTGATCAAAATAAGGCCTCTAGGTTGAAGTGAGGGATGTTGGGAGAGTATTTGGGCAGAGTTTGGCCGAACCAAAAGGCTTGAGAGGTGTGAAGAAATGAGAAGGAGGAGTGCCCTTTTATAAGAGGGGTGAGGGGCACCTTTGGAAAAGCTAGAAATATTAATTTATAATAAATTCATATTCGGTTTCTAAAGGCTCCAAAGTTGACTATTCAAAGGATGAGGTGGGGATAGGTCGAAAACAACTCATCCAATAGAATTTAGACAGGTTTGGGTACTTATATTAACCTTATCTTTAAGTATTAACTCTAAGTTAATTAGTTTCACTTTTACAATGTCTCTTTGTATTTTTATATAATATGGTTAATAAACTTACTATATACATCCAAGCGACCCCCAAGTGGTCCATTAATGAGGAACCTATAATAATATAAGTCTCTTGGCCGATCCTTAGATTTTTAGGAATTTAATATCAATTAATAATATAATATTTGTTTTAAGAACTCTTTTATGTCAATTTTGACACTATTCAATAGTTGATTTTTTTAAACTCCTAACAGATTGATTACTTCGAACAAAGTCAATTAAATCAATCCTAATATATCATATTATCATAGAAAATTAGTGTAATTTATTAAAAGTTTCATATTATATTTATTTGGGTATTTATAATATTAATTATGTTAATTTTTTACTATTTTAGTAATTACTGCATCATCATTGTGTCATAAATAAAATATATTATTTAATGTCTAAAAATTATAAATAAAATATCATTATGTAGGAAATCGTTTTAGCTTTCTAATGAATATTTACAATCGAAAATCCAACATGTATAACCCTATGTAAAAATTGTTCTTCTAAAAGATATATGCTTGTGTCATTTTTGTATTCATTTTAACTTAATTAAAATAAAGTGTCATTATCACTTACAAGTGGATCCATGGGGTCCCAAAATTGACACAAAGATGTCCATGGTCGACCATGTATCAACCAATAGGGTTAAGACACGTTTTAGGGTAATTTTGTATTATTATATTATTATTTTTTTTAACCCTTATTTACCGGATTTACCCTTTAACCATGGTAAATAAAATATTTACCGCAGTAATTATTCAAAATGTGTAAAAATAAAAGTTACCTATTTACACAATTTGAACATTCTGATTCCAAATATGGAATCAATTTTCCTAAATTCAAAACACAGAAGTGGCAGAAATTAATTTAAAATTAATTCCCGCTGTCAAAACAAAAAGCGTGTTTTTAAGATATAATAACTATCAAAAGATTGACACTTGTTTATGTTCGGTTTAATTGTAAAATTATGTCCAATGACCAACATTATATTAAATGGTAAAAATATATTCTAAATATACTTTAAAACCACTCAAATTCATAATTTATCACTATTAATTATTTTGATTAAAAAAGTTGTTTTTAATTAAAATTTAGTAATTTTCACTATTCATCAAAATATGAAAGTTATCCGAAAAGTACCAAAATTTCACCTTAGGAAAAATTTGATATTCCGAATCCAAAAATGAAGTCCATTTTAAAATATAAAATATATATAATTTCAAAATTTATGTATTACTATTCATAACGGCTAGTTTGATCGGTTGTGGTGTGTGTTAAAACTCGAAGTTGCGTATAACACACGCTACTGTTTTATTCAAAGGAAAGCGTACAGTGGAAGCTTGGGATGTTTCATTTTAAATTTTTTTGATGTCCCCATTTAGTCAAAAAGTTTAAAATATTGTATTTAAAAAGGTTTCACTATTAAAAGTTGATAAAAGTTCAATACTGAAAATGAATCTGTTCTTGCATTATGACTAAGAAACTCATAATATGGAATCTAAAATTATAAGGATTATATAAAGTTTAAAATTTAGTCAATAATATTCTTAACCTCTTTTGAATGGCTTTTTCCTTTGGTAAGTCATGGTGTGATTGAACTCGGTGTTGCGTGTAGTGCAAGTTATTGAATTATTTTGAAGAAATAACACACTATGAAATCTTGGGGTGTTACATTCTCCCCTCCTTCAATAAATTGCGTCCTCGCAATATGAAATTGTTCTTCGAAAATAAAAGGTTTAAAATAGAAAATATATTTGTGGGAAAACCCACATCGGAGATTGGGTTACTAAAATTTAGTCTTATTATGAGGAAAATAGAAATGAAAGGGTCACCACCAAATTATGATCTCGATTAGGAGAACATTGGTGGCAATTAGAGACATATAATTGGAGGAAAAACGTAAATATTTATAGGTAGTGATTGAGGTCATCAATCACAAACAAGTATATAATTGAGGTCCTTAAACTCATCAATCTATGATGATTTGAAATACCATCGGTTCAACAAATCATAGGGTATTGGGATAACACATTTTTGACATTTCAAAATATCTTAGTTTAAATCCCACATCGAAAAATGAATTAATGAGGCCTCTATTTAAACTAAAGAGTGGAAAGTATGAAGATTACCGAAAATAACACATACTAGGGATCCATGTAGGAAAATATGGATATGGAGGAGAAATCTAACCATCAATTATCTGATGGAGAGTGGTAGAGAACATGGCTATGAAAAGGCCAACAATCCCGAAGCCATAAATTAGTGATGATTTAAGGTACCATCTAGGACAACATTTTTGTTCTAAGTTCCTTTTCATAATGTTGTGGAATTTATTTATGATATTGGCTAAGAACATAAGGAGGTATACATACTTTAGAGTTTTATCCATTAATAAATTTCTACCACAAACTCATCTTTCACTCTAAAACATAATAGAACGTAAAAAAAATTCTATTTACACTATTCGTATAGGGTTCCAAAATAATCGAATTTATAATTCATCTACAAGATCTTTTAATAAAAACTAAATTATTTAATCCAGGACATCTCGTGGGCCAGTGGTAGGTGATACACCCTTGTCGCCCTTCGGTTGCGGGTTCAAGTCTCGCAGCTTTGCCGGACGCGACGGGTTGCCGCCCGACCTCCGGGTTGTCCTTTTATGGCAGTCCAAAATTAATATCAAACTTAGAATTTATCCAAAATACTTCTGTCCAAACTCACAGTCCAACATTTATAAGGAAGTTAAACATAATGTAGATCATTTTTACCCTGTAATAGAATATTAATACCTTCATCATGTATTCTTTTAAAACACTGAAACATCCTGATTTACCATAATCCTTATTGATTACATTCATGCTCCCTTATTCCATATAGAATGCTGGATATACTTCATCAATCCAAAAATGTTTTAAACCCCACAATGATGGAATATACAAATCATTAATCAGCTTCAAGGTAGTCAAGAATATCCAATATAATTTATCCAAATCAATCATGTATTATTCTAAAATCACTACTTCGGTATCAGAACCATATTATGTTTTATCTTTCTCTCAACCAAATATTTTCCAAAAATTTAACCTTCTATTGAGTCACTTTTCTTTGTTCCACACAAACTCAAGTCCTTAATGAAATAGTACTGCAGTACAATCCTTATATACTCCATAATTATTATAACAAGTACATTGTTGATACAACACTCAATTGACATAATCAACATAAGAACTCTAATCATTCCTCTTCATCTGTGGTAGTATCATAACTTGATTATTATCCAATAGCATCATTTGCGGCATAGTCTGATGACTGGGACATAGGTTCGCGTAGTGTCCAAACTCCTTGCAAATGAAGCATTGTACATTTGAAACCATTTTCTTACCCTTACAGTCACATACTTTGTGCCCTTTTCCTCCACACTTATAACAAAATCCCATTCCTTTCAGGCAAGCTCCAGGGTGTTTCTTTCCACAGTTAACACATATGGGAAAATTCTTCTTTTCCCTCTTCCCTTTATCCATCTTTCTCTCTTCTATCCTTTTCTTCTCTTGCTTCCCTTCAAAGCCATAGGACTCAGTAAACTCTTTACTTATCTTATCAACACATGATATTATTTCTTCATATGTTGATAATACATGGGAGACTATTTCTATTATAAATTCTAGCTTAAGACCATGAAAGATATGATCCTTCTTTCTCTTTGGATCATGTGCATTTCTGGAGTTCTCATTCCTTCTACTGGGCGCCATTTCTAAACAATTGCATAAACTAGATCAGTTTATGAATCGAAATACATAATCCCATACTTATAAAACACTAAACATAAATTGAACTATTTATGGATATAATCCATAATCATAAAAATGTTTTCTTTGAGGAAGTATATACTCATAAACCCTTCATAATGATTTGTAAAGAAAATGAGAGTTATCCTAAGCATATCCCCCGGGAGTGTCGTAACCAAGAGTACAGCAAGGCCCGTTGTCGTGCACCAGTTCCCGTTCGAGTCTAGCTCAAAGCGGTGTTTTCGGGTTTTACCCCTAGGTACATCTGTGCCAGAGCCGCCTCTACCTGCTCGTATCCAGACAGGGATGTATTGCTCGGAAAACTCACAAAATCTCTACAATACCAAAATTCCAGGAAGTTCTTCTATACTAAACCTCAAAGTTCATCTTAGGTCTACGTGCTCTAATCAGAGTTTATCTAAATCTAGTTTCCAAGGTTTGTACTAAACTTCCTCTGATACCAACTGTAACGCCCCGACCCCAGCTACCCAGAGTCGGTGCATTATTACATAACATTGGCATGATCACAAGAAAGATCAAATCCCGAAAGACCGATTGGTTTAGTAGCCTTGGAAACACTAGATATAATCATAAAGTTTTACATTACATTTCAAAGTGAAAAACTACTACAACAACAAAGTCTTCATATCCACACTATTAACCCCTCATAATATCCCTGCAAGTCATTCATAATTTACTTCTTCACTACCTGGGAAAAATAAAACATAGAAAAGGGGTGAGCTCAAATGCCCAGTAAGGATAACAATATAGCGGAACATTCAAAATAAACATAAACATTTAAGGCAATGAATTACTAAAACAAAAGCCCTTTAAAATTGAACTTCAACATAGTATGGCAAAAGTAAAATGAAATAATGCCATCTACTTGTTCACATGGATATTCTACTAATCGAATAATCACATGCAATATCAATAACCACTTTCATAATGTTGGAATGCATAATGCCAGACTATCATAACCACATAGCCAAGGCCTCATGCCAAGACTACAAATAAGATTTTGTCAAGGCCTTGTACCAAGACACTAGTTTGTCTCATGAGACCTACCGATGCATCGAGGAGCTATAGCGGGCTCCACCCGTCACTTATTAAGTCCAATGCATTCCCATATGAAAAGGTTTAAACATAACATAAACGTTCGTATTAAAACTAGCATACGAAATGTCAATAATTTCACCATAAACTATGAATGGTATAAAAATAGCACATCCACAGTCAAACATATCACAAAACCTTCAATACAATATAGAAGTTTTGTATCATAATAAATCAACTTCAAATAATCTTAAAATCCATCAAAGGATGTTGACATAGATGAAATCAAAATTCTTTTTAAAGAAGTATCTCCTTTTATTTTGAAATCATTTAAGATCCATATAAAATAAAACATTTTCTTTGAAAATATTCTTATAAGCTTGTATGGAAAGCTTCGACGATTTTATAACGGCGGAAAATAACCGCACCCGCCGTATAAGTTAAAAAAACATTCTTACCTCAATTTTGTCGAAAAGGTTAAAAAGGGACCTTGTTTTGAAAACGACGGAAAGATTCCTTTATAAACCACTTATAAAAGTCAAAAAGGGTATAAATGACTTTAACTCATATTCTAGTAAATAGTAAAAATGTTTTGAAATACATTTTTAAGAAACATGGATGTGGATGATAAAGAGATCCCAGTAGATTATTACATATAAACAACCTCAGATAATGAAGAGATTTTGAAATAACCCTTACCTTGTACTTTTCCTTGGTTGGGGTAGGTTAACCTCCTGTATAATGGTGAAATAATTGTTATTAAATTATACAAGAATCATATACATTAATATGATATCATATATGATCTTTTAACATTGCTTTATTAATAATATCTTAGTATTATCGTCGTTTCGGGTGATAATCGATTCGTTCTTCTTAAATGTTTGGTTGTGTAAGACATGTTTGTAATGGATAGATTATATCTTATTCATCATCAGAATGATATTAAAATTATTTTTAACCCTAAAATGAGAATAAGACTTGAATGGATACGATGGAGAATGAATCTCATCGCGTTCGTGGAGACGGTAGTCCGTACGTACGCACGAGCGACAATATCATTCTTTTGATATTAAAATAATATATAAATGAATGGTATATCATATATACAGAATCATTAACATGTTATATTTATTATTTACATGAGTTACACATCATTATTATACCCATCCAAATAATATTATATTGAATAACAATTACACCACGACGTGGAGACGGTAAGCCGTACGTACGCACGTATGGTGACATGTTATTCAAAGGGTGGATAGAATACTGAATATGATTGTACCATATTTATAATAACATCACAGTATATGTGAGATACTGGAGTTATTATTTCAGAATGGTAAGAACAAAGGAAGAAGAAGTGGAAGAAGAAATGAACTTAGAAAAGGGTGGTGAAATCATTACCTCTTCTTCGGGTTCTTCCGTTTGATTTGATCAAAAGGGCTCCATAGGTTGGCTTTCTGATCAAACTAAGGCCTCTAGGTTGAAGTGAGGGATGTTGGGAGAGTATTTGGGCAGAGTTTGGCCGAACCAAAAGGCTTGAGAGGTGTGAAGAAATGAGAAGGAGGAGTGCCCTTTTATAAGAGGGGTGAGGGGCACCTTTGGAAAAGCTAGAAATATTAATTTATAATAAATTCATATTCGGTTTCTAAAGGCTCCAAAGTTGACTATTCAAAGGATGAGGTGGGGATAGGTCGAAAACAACTCATCCAATAGAATTTAGACAGGTTTGGGTACTTATATTAACCTTATCTTTAAGTATTAACTCTAAGTTAATTAGTTTCACTTTTACAATGTCTCTTTGTATTTTTATATAATATGGTTAATAAACTTACTATATACATCCAAGCGACCCCCAAGTGGTCCATTAATGAGGAACCTATAATAATATAAGTCTCTTGGCCGATCCTTAGATTTTTAGGAATTTAATATCAATTAATAATATAATATTTGTTTTAAGAACTCTTTTATGTCAATTTTGACACTATTCAATAGTTGATTTTTTTGAAACTCCTAACAGATTGATTACTTCTAAAAAAGTCAATTAAATCAATCCTAATATATCATATTATCATAGAAAATTAGTGTAATTTATTAAAAGTTTCATATTATATTTATTTGGGTATTTATAATATTAATTATGTTAATTTTTTACTATTTTAGTAATTACTGCATCATCATTGTGTCATAAATAAAATAAATTATTTAATGTCTAAAAATTATAAATAAAATATCATTATGTAGGAAATCTTTTTATCTTTCTAATTAATATTTACAATCGAAAATCCAACATGTATAACCCTATGTAAAAATTATTCTTCTAAAAGATATATGCTTGTGTCATTTTTGTATTCATTTTAACTTAATTAAAATAAAGTGTCATTATCACTTACAAGTGGATCCATGGGGTCCCAAAATTGACACAAAGATGCCCATGGTCGACCATGTATCATCCAATAGGGTTAAGACACGTTTTAGGGTAATTTTGTATTATTATAATATTATTTTTTTAACCCTTATTTACCGGATTTACCCTTTAACCATGGTAAATAAAATATTTACCGCAGTAATTATTCAAAATGTGTAAAAATAAAAGTTACCTATTTACACAATTTGAACATCCTGATTCCAAATATGGAATCAATTTTCCTAAATTCAAAACACAGAAGTGGCAGAAATTAATTTAAAATTAATTCCCGCTGTCAAAACAAAAAGCGTGTTTTTAAGATATAATAACTATCAAAAGATTGACACTTGTTTATGTTCGGTTTAATTGTAAAATTATGTCCAATGACCAACATTATATTAAATGGTAAAAATATATTCTAAATATACTTTAAAACCACTCAAATTCATAATTTATCACTATTAATTATTTTGATTAAAAAAGTTGTTTTTAATTAAAATTTTGTAATTTTCACTATTCATCAAAATATGAAAGTTATCCGAAAAGTACCAAAATTTCACCTTAGGCAAAATTCGATATTCCGAATCCAAAAATGAAGTCCATTTTAAAATATAAAATATATATAATTTCAAAATTTATGTATTACTATTCATAACGGCTAGTTTGATCGGTTGTGGTGTGTGTTAAAACTCGAAGTTGCGTATAACACACGCTACTGTTTTATTCAAAGGAAAGCGTACCGTGGAAGCTTGGGATGTTTCATTTTAAATTTTTTTGATGTCCCCATTTAGTCAAAAAGTTTAAAATATTGTATTTAAAAAGGTTTCACTATTAAAAGTTGATAAAAGTTCAATACTGAAAATGAATCTGTTCTTGCATTATGACTAAGAAACTCATAATATGGAATCTAAAATTATAAGGATTATATAAAGTTTAAAATTTAGTCAATAATATTATTAACCTCTTTTGAATGGCTTTTTCCTTTGGTAAGTCATGGTGTGATTGAACTCGGTGTTGCGTGTAGTGCAAGTTATTGAATTATTTTGAAGAAATAACACACTATGAAATCTTGGGGTGTTACACTCCCAAATCCTTTGGCTCGGCCAACCCCTGCCAATTTTGGCTCTCCACATCCCTCTATTACTCCTTGAAGCCTCAATTTGGGCAGAAGTCTTCCCAAGGATGCCTTTGAGCTCAAATCTAAGAGAGTTACCCGATTTTAAGGTAAGGTCTTCTTTTGAGTCCTTT